>SSNR01000057.1:2441853-2525083 GCA_006937965.1 Callopanchax toddi | reverse complement strand
ATTGCATTTTTTTGTGCGGTAGAAGTATCGTACCAGTACTCGGTATCGGCAAGTACTCAGATTCAAGTATCGTATCGGTTTGAAAAAAGTGGTATCGGTGCATTCCTAATCTCAAGTATGAAAATACTTTTTGAACGCTATAGACAGTACACTCTTTTCATGGTGCTATAAGCCGGTGGTGCATTGGCAATTTCTAAATCTGAACGATCAGGTTTAGGATGGATCGTGGACCTTCTGTCTCGAGGAAATCATGAGCCTACGATGCTTTTAGTACTTGCCAGATAGTTTTTTTCCTGCTATTCTCCACATCCCAAGATGTTCTCCTGCATCCTCAACATGCTACATCAGCCGCACATTAACCACATTAACCATGCTCAAAACCCTGGCTGACCTATCGTACTCTTAAGACCTCGCCAAGGCACGCAAGTCCATCTATATGCTCTTACTGCCTTTTTACGCTGTAAAGCAGTCGACTTCCTGTGTGACGGCGTCCTTCGGCTAGATTTTCGAAGTTATTCCTCCAAACGTCCCCCCAGTTTGCTTACATTAACCAGGAAGTTGTTGAAAAAGAGCTTACATTACCAGAAACCTCTATGAATAAATCCTGCAGAGCTAATGTATGTGAATGTATTAATATGAACAATTTGAAGGGTGCTTGCTCCAAATATTGGGTCCTTTGATGAAAAGTCATTGAGAAATTTCAATTATTCATGCATCTTAATCATGTTCCGTTAGAAACTAAAAGCACCAAATAAGGCAAAATAACGTCGTTAACTCGAACCGGCACCTTCGGTCGGGAGCACAACAAGGAGCCGGAGAGGTCATTTGATTGGGTCAGAGGTCAAAGAGTCAGAAAGTTGAGGAACTGTAATAACACCGCCTCATTATGGGGTATCATTACCATTCGAGGAGGTATTTGCTTTGGTCGACCTGCTTTCAAAGGGGCATTCAGCCAAAACTCTAGGAATTCTGGGTAATTATGATGGAGCCCATACATAAAAAATAACGCAGGTGTGTGGGGGGGAGGTATCGTCCCAATCCTTCCCCCGCATGTGCAAGCAATGATGAGAAAACTAATGACAATCCATCGACCAATCACACTCAATTAAGTTATGCAAATGTACTAATTGCGAATGCATAACAGTCAGGCCTCGTCACTTAACCCCGGGTAACCTGTTTAAAGGTTTCTAGCATAGTTTTGCTTTGTGAGATGGGTTTGTCTGTGCTTTTCAGCTCAGTGAATAGAAGGTGGGTTAGACACGAGGCGGCGTGGAAAAGGGAGGGACAGACAGAAAAGAGAGAGATCAAAATTACCCTCCTGCCAATCAAAAAGAAAACCTAATTATCATTCAAAATCAGCGCGGAGAAGACACAAAGAGTCTCACAATGGGCCGCTGGTCTAGACCAGAACAATTACTGCATAATTAGTTCATCAGACAAGCCCCAGATTGATCCAGTTTGGATTTGCATACAGAACTGGGTCGAAGAGTCGAACCGGAGCCTCTGCAAGACGCTCCCGTCTCGACAGGCTGCAGGAAAACGTTCAACAAAACGTCTGTGAAAAGTTCAATCGCCTTGTTACGCAGGTTTATTGGAGCCTTCGCACTGATTTACACTTTAAGAGAAGACCAGGATGCAGGGATCGGAGAAATTACTTTTGTGTCTCTTCAACTAACGCGCTGTGACGGGATTTTTTTTAACCCGAGAGCCCCCAATTTGAATCCTCCCTCAGAGTGGAAGTGCAGATTTTTCTGGGGGGGGGGTGATGAGGCTGTCTCTCCCATCATCACCGAGAGGACTCGTCGCGGCACATGATTGCGAGGAAGAAGTTGTTATTCACTTGACCAGTCCGGGCCTGATTCAATAGCGAGGCGGCGCTCGGGGTGGTGAAAGGAGCCCTGATCAATGTCAAGGAAAAGAAAGCGGTCTGGACTTGTCAGAGCAAAAGCGCCATGCTTCTTAAAAAGGGGGAAAAAAGAAAAAATTGAGCCTCGATCATTTTTCGGGAGAGAAAAGACGTCCTGCTTTCTGCAGACCGTGAATAGGCTGTGATTGCTCGCAGCACAAAGGGGTCGGGGGGGGCACAGGTAATGACTGTGTGGTTCGACAGACGCCACCCAGCAGCAGCTACGCGGCTAAAGCGTTACCATTTGATTTGAGGAAGCGGTTGCTATGGAGACGGTACTATTTGACTGGTGCCGTGCTTTTGGGGACGAGGTAATTTACATGCAGCATTTCCCTGCAAATAGCATCATTTAATACCAAAGTGTTGTGCACAATCAGCCTTTTGTGCAGCAGAGGGGGAAGCCAGAATGTACATAGTGACTTCATTAGTTTTGTTTTCGCCGTGCGAGATAATGTTTGATGAATAGGAGCTCTTTTTTGGGGTCTGTCAATTACATATTATGTTATGGCAACATGCAGAAAACACACAGTGAGGTGGTCTGGGTAAATGAAAAAACTAAAATCCTTTTGTTAAGGGAAATAAGATCATTATTTGTTTCAAATTAGGGGGAAAATGACACAATCTCGTCACTGATGTTGCAAATTACTTTTACGAAGCCTAACCTTTAAGAAAATTAGCTTTTTCTTGGGATATATCAGGTTATTCCTGAATAGAATAAAATTGTATTAAAAATTAATCAACTGAAAATTAATCAAATCAAAAAAATTTAAATATCTGGAAATAATTTGTGTCTGTGAGTTGTAATTCAGCTGTTTAAATGGCCTTTTGGGGGGGGAAATTTAGCACCCGATTAGAATAAAATGTAATTTTTTGTTTTACTGTCAATTTAATTGCAAACTTAACTCAACATTTTTTCTTGAAAATAATTTAATATGTTTCCAATAACCACATCTAGTCTTGCAGTATGTTAAAAAAAAAAAAAACTTTAATATTTAGGTGTTTGTGGAGCATTTTAGAACTAGCTAATGTGGGAATTTATACAAAAGCAGTTTCCAAAAAGGCCTTAAATGATTAAAAAATTCATTTCCTTGCAAAAATAAATCCTTTGTTTCCTTTTAGTGGATAATATAAAAAAATCTGATGAATTAATCGAATTTCTGTAATACAAAAAACATGCTAACAGTTAGCTGAACCAAGGCTAACATGGGTTACTGCCATTTTAAAGGCACACTATGCAGTTTTGGCTTGTTTTGTACCTCCCCCTAGTTTCCGTTTTAAGTCACTGCATTGTCTTTGCTCATAAATCTAACTGTTGAAATGTCGCCTCAGCCTTCATTGCTTTCTACTGGAATGGTTCATCACTCATGCGCATGTGAAAAAATGCAGGAATAATGAGCTAAAAACACTCAGGTGCTAGCATAACAGCTAGCCACATTGGGTTAGCCTAACCCTCATGAGATACGTGACTTTGTGAGACTTCAGGGCAAGTTGTAAACGCCGTATTCTGGACACGAGCAGCAGATGGGGCTGAGTGACTTTTCATTAACCCTGTAAAGGGTCATATTAGCACATAATGGCTCAAGAAAAATATTTAAAAATATGAAAAAGTTACATAATGTGCCTTTAATACAACTGTTTTAATTTATCGTACTGGTTCATGTGAAAGCCATGTCATATACAACTAAATCACTAGATTCATATTACATAATTATTTACAAAGGATTTTATGATTATCTGCAAATGCTAATGGTAGCAGCAGTAGCAGCTAGCTGTAGTATTCTGGAGCACTTCTGGTCGAAGTATCATAATCTTTCAGGGAAAATAACAAAGTAATAGTTAAAAAATGCAACAGTCCACCTTAAAATACCTTTTTTTTTTTTGCACCTCTGCCTTTGTTTAAGAATTTCTATGATGATGAGTAATGAAACCTCTGGAGACTGTTTGAATTGCTCATTTCTTTGTTTTGGAGAGCGAGATCTTTTATTTTAGTCCTTCAAAACATTCTTTTTCATAAGTCAAAAAGACTCTTGGCAGGAAGTCTTCAGGTCGACCCAGGACAAGCTGGAAGTACATCACCGGGCTAGCCTGGGGACGGAGGAGCCGGGGAGAGGACGATCTGGGATGCCCTACTTGGGGCGCTGCTCATGCGACCCGGATAATCTTTTCACATAAACTCAAAACTACCCTTTAAATATTCTGAAACTCTTCTTCAAGCCCTACACGGTAATTTGTAACAATCACATTTTCTCCGAACAAAGGTGTTCCCAATAAATCAATCATATTCAGATGATCTGTATCTTGTTTTATTTCTCACCACCTTAAAACCCCTAACTGCACTTTCCCAAGCAGCAGCATAAATATGGATGGAGTGAGAAGAATCAAAGCCTGGAAAATAAACTCTTGCCCCCGTCTTTGGGCTCCCAGGTCGATCCTCTGGGTTAAATCCCAGCTTATGCAGCCGCTTCATGTAGACTACACCAAGGTTTTGGATGAAAGGAAAAAGCTATTTCTGCCCGAGCTCTCCTTTGTAATTAGCGAGGAATCCATACAGGGTAGCTTCTCAACCGAGTCCACAATTCTGCCGAGCCATAATTCACTTAATTACTTAGAGACGCCTCTTTGATTCAGTCAATATCAAAAGGAGCTTTTCAGGAGGAGAGGCGGGGGATGATAGTAATTTTGAGGCTGTTTGGTTCCCAATTGTTGATGTAAGAAGGTTTTTTTTTTGTTTTTTGTATTTCATGAGAAATAAACTTTATATTTGAGAGGTTGTCAGATATGAAAGAGTGATATAAAACAGTTTTTAGCACATTTAAACCTAAGACTCAGCCATCGTTGGGTGGTCTATTTGATTTTCAAGGATGAACCGGAAATGAAATGTTGACCGATGTGATGCTTTTACAGAATCAGGAGAAAACAAGTTGAAAGGCCCGACCTGAAAGTGATAAAGAAAAGTACTGGGTGAACTTGAGGGATTTGTAAGAACTCTTTATTGGATCTTTGTGGGGACAAAAAGCAGGGTGCCACTTACCTGCTGAAAACCCTGAGAGTATTCTCACCCCCCTCTAGCCAGAGAGGGAAAACTTGAAAGCCTGTTCCTGCAGGGCTGAGATTAGAGGACATTCCTCTGTTTCCACTCGTGTAAGGAGAGCGTGAATGGTCACCGCAACCTGGCTGTCTCCGGCGTCTTTGAAGTGGCTGGATAAGCCGGTGTTGGACGTGGGCGGGTAGAAAAGGTTTTTAAAATAGGAAGGAATCCAGCTCTTCCTCAGATCATTTCCAGCCTCATTTCCCAAAATGTGTCAGCGAGCAGGTTGAGAAAAGGAAGCACAATACAGGCCACGGTGTTCTGGAGTAAATTAACATTTTGAATTTAGCCAATTTGTTGGTCACTTGTCTGGAAAAGCAAAAGAAACAAATACATTAAAAAATTCGGTTTGAGTTTGTTGGTCAGTCTTTGATGTTGAGGCCAACGATTTAGACGTCGATTGATAAAAATGTTTTTGGGCTAGAACATACATTGCAATACTTCTTGTAATTGTTCAAGTGTGTATTGTACTTTGGTTTTTATTATTTTTCCACTCATTTCACTGCTTTGCAGAACACAAAAGAAAGGTTGTCAATTTCGATCTGCAATTTATTCCATTTAGCAAACAGTGGTATCACAGTAACCATAAATTATCAAAATACTGCCCAATTTTACCCTCTAATGTTTGACTTTATAAAGTCTACAATGTTTTGCTACAACTGCAGACTCTAAAAGAGTTTGAGAAACTGAAACAAACACTGTGTTCAAACACAAGGTTCATTTATGTATCTGTTTATGTTGAAGCCTAGCCTAGCATGTCACCCACCACCTTTCATGCTAGTTATCTTGAGAAATTAGTATAGCCCTTATGGTCAACAACATAATTGACTACTAACATTTGTAGATGTATACATAATGATTACTTTGATAATTTCACAAAAATCCACCCAGTTGTTTGTGACATATATTTTGGTAAAAGACCAACAGGGTTGACGACAACGGTTAATGGAAAAATGTTGAACAAAGACCTTATGAAATTTGTTGTGCTTATCAGTTTGGGATTGCTTTCAGCTACTAGCATGAGCGTAGATTTGGAATGGACGGCGGTGACATGTCCCCACCAATAACTCAATCCAAGTGATCAGAAATAGCACTGCATCCCCACCAGTGGACCCAGTGCTGTGTTGCTGGGTGTGGACGGACCTGTGTCCAGGGTAAGGGGGCGTACAATTCTGCACTTCCTGTTTCGTTGCATCAGTGTTGCCAGATGTACGATAATTATCGTAGTTGTAGGATAATTTAGCACTCTGTACGATCAATAACTCCCTAAATACGATAATTTGAGCCCTTTGTTGTGTGGAATTTGCGTAAGAGAGGCTTGTTTTAATCACTGTGTTCGATTATTTAAAGCTAAAACTACTTTAAAGATTATAATTTTGCACAGTGTTTGATATACTGATATTAAAACCTGGGTTAAGGCTGTAACTTAGTAGTGCACGGTAATTTTTCTTAAAATACGATAATTTTAAGATCCTGGTACGATACTTTAACATTTCCAATCTGGCAACACTGCGTTGCATGCTTGACCCACCTCCCCCCGCGCCTCGTCCTGATCCATACCAATGTGAAGAGCAAATCTACGCCGTTGGCTACTAGGGCGCCAAATTTTATCTCAGTGTTTGAAAAAACGACTGCGTTAGAGTCTATTTTGTGTTTGCTCAAGTCAGTTGGCTTGGCGGCCATCTTGAATGGGATTGACTCCAGAAATTAACCAGCTGTAGATGTTTATCCAATGATTATTTTCTTAGAATTTAATTGAAAATCTATCCAGTGGTTCTTAAAAAATGTTGACATTATTTCCACTTTTCAGCAGCGAATTAATGGAATGGACTTAAATCCACGAACTTGTTAAACCCAAGTTGTGTCCTTGTGAGTATGAAGCTTTCAGACCCAAAACGGAACAAATGTGACCCTTGACCTCTGAGTCAAGCTTCCAGCAGCTTCCCAGCATCTGGACATGCTTAACAGCTTTTTGCCTCTGGTGTGAAAATACTCAGAAAACCAGATTCTGCACGCGCTGCGTCGTATTGGGTTTGCAAACCAGTAAAACCCAGGAGGCGTATACGGTATACACACGTATCAGTCGACTTGCCTTGGGGATCATTGTGTTACATTTCATTGTAATTCAGCCTGACATGTTTGGTGTCTTTGGAAACTTCAGGGTCTTGACTAGAATTCCAAATGGGTTGGAACAAAGCTTTGGTTGTGCAACCTATGCTTTCTTCTTGTGGTGGATCTGTGTGAGCAGAGGCGGTTAAAGAACGCACTCATAACCAGCAGAAAACAAGGTCACTGCCACCACGGCGTTTTGTTCATTACTCCCATGTGACGGTTTTGATCAATAAAATCCCCTTCAGGGAGGTTTTCGCACACAAATGGCATTTTAAGAGCTTGTTTTGCGTGTGTGTACACGAGCTCTCCGAGGAGTATTAGTCGTGCACAGGTGATGAAGGCAGACGAATGTGTGTCTTCATATAATTAACCCAGCGAGTGTTATAGCAGACATAAAAACGCTGTGCAGAAAGGAGCAGGGAGGAGGATGCGAGCAGCGCTTGATACGGTCATCAAGGTAAACCTTAAGCAAAAAAAAACCCTGCTCCAGGTGAGGTTTCATCCCTCAGTTTGCTGCCACGCTGACCACCTGCTCCACTGGAGCATGTACTGTGCTTTTATGCATTTGATGCAGCATCCCCTCCTCTCCTCGCTGACCTGTCAAATTGCCCGTTGGAGTGAAAGATGGTGGCGCCTGAGCCTCTTTTTTTTTAAAGCACATAAAAAAGAACCCACAAGTTGTCTGTCCATGTCTAAGTGACAGGTGTCTAAGGCCATGCGTGTGTGTGGCCGGTCAGACGATAGATCCTGCTAATCCTGTCCGTCCCAGCGGACAGGCAGTGTGACTGGGTAATTGGCCACTGACTGAGCAAGACCGCTCTGGAGGCGCTGCTTATTGAACCACTGTCACCGGCAGAGGAGGTGGAGGCTTAACAAGGCTGGAGAGGGGAGGAAGAGGAGGACGGAGAGACAAAGTGGGGACGAAAATCAAAGGAGAGGACGCATATAGAAAAGCAGAACAAAAAAAGGGGTCTGGAAAGAGGTAGAAATGGAGAATTCTACTTTTTTTTCTTCTCTCGGCTGAAATGTGACACTTTCATGATTACGCTGGACCGCTTTCTGGAGGTGAGGTGGCTTAATCTTAAAAAGATGAGCAGGTAAAGGGGGTGAAGAGGAGGAGGAAGAGGGGGTGAGTCATGGAAATGGAAGTCCGGGTTAATACTTCCCTCCTCCAGCTGGCCTGCTGACAAATTGCCCCGTAAAAGCAGAAGCGATGGATAAATAAAGAATAAAATAAAAAAAGTATATCCCTCCAGCAAATTGGCTGTCATTGGATTATCCTCTATAAAGTGGGATTTGTGCGTTTAGAGTGTGACCACCTTGCTGTGTGTGTGTGGAGGGAGGGGAGTGACTGGATGAGTGATCATTGCTTCATCAGCTCCATTAAACACACCAGTGGCCTGTAAATCACACACACACCCTAACATCTCCACGACATTATGATATAGACTTTAGAATAAATATGCATGAAAACAGAAAATAAAAGACCACCTTAAATCAATTTGAGCTTTACGGCATCAATAAAAGGTCTTAATGTAGATTAAATCCTCAAAAACCAACAGTAGAGTATGAGTGCTACCCTCTCTTCTGATTGGCTGATGTTTGGGGTAGCCTTTAAAGGTGCTTTAGGTGATTTGGAAAACAAATAGCTTAAAACTTTTTTCGATGCCCCTCCACCTTACCCCTGGTCTCACTGGTCCGACAGAGCGATATCCCGGGTCTGTTCGACGCAGCACGAGCAGGTGAGGGGCTTGAGGAGTTGACGGACCCGGCACTGCTTCCAGACCCAAACCGCTGCAGCGCCTTCACCCCCCTGAGTCGTCCCAAAGAGTTCAGTGTGCGATTTGTAAAAAAGCGTAGTGGGGATCCGGCATTTGTTGCGAGTTCGTCTGTAGACGCTGCAGCGGTTTCATCCGGACCGCACCTCGTCAAGCCCCTCCGCTGCTCGCGCTGCACTTGTCGGACAGAAACCGTGTTATTGTTCTGTCGGAGCAGTCAGAGAAGTCTAACCTCTCCGGGGGTGAAAGAATACTGACCGGCAAATTTTGGAAAAACCGGAAACAAGAATTGTTAAGAATTGATCAAGTGGAATTGGTCGGATGTAGAAAGAGGAAAAAACCAGGGTGAACATTAGCATAGCATTTCAACGACTGGTGTTTTGCACTCTCTTGTTAATGTGGCAATGCACGGTCCCATATCCAGGGGAGGCGTGGCCTAGGATTATAGTAGACGGGACAGGTTAGGGTTCTGTGTTTGTAGATAGATAGCTATACCTAGCTTGTTTGCGGATTACCAAATGCAGCTTTAAGCACCTTACTGGTGGAAAAGGTGCAGTTAAACATTCATCTTCTATATATATACTGTATATATATATACATATATATATATATATATATATATATATATATATATATATATATATAAGAGTTGTCCTGTAGTGAAACGATATCAGGGGTTTCCTGAAACGCTCCTTTATTGCGGAGCTGAATCAACCTGTTGGACAAAGAGCTCCTCCGTCTCTGTCGGGCATCCTACAGGCAGTAGGATGGAGATCATTTTGTCTTCTGTCCCTTACTTACTCAGACATCTCCAGGTTGTGTCCATTGAGTCTTCTCACTTAATTAGAGAGCCAGTTGGACTCTGATACTGATGCTACTCCACATCCGTTTTCCTATAGAGCAGGGGTGTCAAACTCCTTTTCACCGAGGGCCACATCAGCATAATGGCTGGCCTCAAAGGGCCAGATAACTTCAAAATGTAACCAAATTAAATGTAAAATAAATGTAACAACTCCTTAACGTTACATAACTCTGAATTTATTACTTATACAAGATAAAACATTACAAATGCATGAAAAATAGGTTTGCTTGTTGCTCTGTTAGAACATAAATCCTTTTGATTTGTCAGGTTATGAAACCCACTGAACTCCATCAATCAAGGATCAAACTATTCTAGTGAATTAAAAATACATCAGAGTTATAATAACTTTGATCAAAACATCAGTTATAGTTAGGGGTGCACACAATCTGTCATCACATGTCCTCAAGGGAGAACCTGGCTCTGGGGTTTGGTCCGCACATGGGGGGGGGGGGGTGATTTGCTGTTGGCTCAACATTCAATATTTCAAACAACCTTTAACTCATGAGGTCATTCTGATGCTTAAATAAAACTTTTAAACATATTTAAACCAATTCAATATTGAAAAGCCTTCTACTAGTCACCTCTCCGGTCTGACAGAGCGATGACCCATTTCTTCCTCACTGCAGTCAGACAGCTGCAGCAGGTGAGGAGGTGTGACGATCAAGGTGTTCTGATCCTCCTGACTGAGCACCGTTAATATTAATGTTCATTAGCTCGTATAAAAGTCCAACACAACACGTTATCTTAGGCAGAAACTGGTTAATCTGGTTTGCCATCAGGGAAGAGAATGATCAGCTGACGGAGGGGTGGAGGATCAGCAGCTCCCAGCTCCATGTGGCCCGCGGGCCTTGTGTTTGACACATATGCTATAGAGGCTGTGTCATCAAAACAGTTTTATATATGATTATAGGGCAAACGCACAGTTTGAAGATCTAATGCATCATAAAAATCATCAGTTAATTGTGTCTTGTATCTAATATCAGGAGATGTAGGGATCATCGCAGCCTTTTAATGACGGAAATTGGACAACAGTTCCCACAAAGCACTGCTGAGTGGATCGCTCGCTGGTTTGCTTGATTACCTCATCAGCACTGCAGCAGGACCCGCTGCCCTCCAGGTGATCCCCGCTGCAGACTGGAGCCAAATATACTGAATCAGCACCTTCTTTCCTTTCTAATGCAACCTGACATCCTCTCCCAAAAAAAAAAAAATTCCATCCTAGAAGAGAGAGAGAGAGAGGGAGCAGATCTCGAGGAATCAAAGACCTGTCATGTTTGAAAAAGTTGGAAACGGTGGGAGAAAAGGTCAGAGAAAACATTAAAAAGATAAGAGCGGAATTGAGAAAAAGATGAGTTGTTGAGTGGGCAGAGGAGCGGCGGCTCGTCCGAGCCAAAAAAAATCAATAAGTGCTCGAGAGTCAACAGCGCGTGGGTGGTTAATGGCATGATTCAAGCTCATTAGCACAGCATTTGACTCGAGTGTGTGACCTTATACCGTCCCACTCTCTCACTCTGGTGGCTCCGGTGGTCAAACTTTTGATGTATTATGATCTGTTCATCTGAGCCCAGTCACCTGGTAATTAGGGGAGTTTCTGATAGCTGCAGGAGAGCAAATCAAACTTTAAAATCCTCAAAGAAAAACAACTTTAACTCAGTTTTCCTTCAAGGGGACGGCTGGAGTTTTAGATTATTCCAATATCCCACGCTAGTCCCAGTCAGACTTCCATGCTTCCTTACGGTCATTTAAAATTGAATTAAAATGACTGATAACGCCCAATCAATGGCTGTAATTTCAGCAAATGATGCGGCGCCGTTTCAAACTGCAGTAGTTATCGATTCTGCTGCAGCCTGCAGTAAGACATTTATCTCCCATTAAAAACAATTTCTTCTAATTGCCTTAAAATGCTTCTGAGCGACACGCAAAAATTACCCGGAGCTGCTGGCTGCAACAGATTGAAAGTCATTAAAATAAATATGCATTAATGTATGCAGAGAGTTTCTAGAGGTTTTGAATAAAACGTGGTAATGTATGCGATTCCCAGGAGGTTTTTTTTTTTCTTCTTGATCTCAGCAATCATGAAGATCTCAGTTTGAGTCCTGTACTTAAACCTCACTGTTCTTCAGCGAGTCAGAAAACGCCTTACAGGTGAATTTTTAACAACTCAAGCAATTTAGATTTGCACCAGTAAGTTTTCAGCGTTTGCAGGATGAAAATCTGCTTTCGGATTGTTTTGTAGGTTTGTGCATCCGCCTACGTCTGCAATGACAAACTACAGTATTGACAGGCTGACAAAGAGCCTGGGAGGATAAGCGCGCTACTGTAGATGTAACAATGACAATCTGTTCTTCTGTTTTTGTAAAGTAAAACATCTCAACAGCCACTGGAGTTGTTGACATAAAATATGGTGCAAAATTATTCATGCATTGAAAGTTTTTAGACAAACCAGCTGGTCATAGTTTTGGACTTCTGTGAGACTGGTACTAAAAGGCCCTTGCACATCTGGATGGGCTCGTTCTGGTCCCAGTAGGGCACAGCCAGGTTGTGTTCACAGCCTTGTCAGGAACGTGGAAGTGACCACGCACAGGCACCATGGAGCTCATGGAAGGCATGCTACCCTCCCTTTGTCCGCCTCTTCCTCTGTCAGCTCCCGGCTCAGGTGCAGGCTGTCCTCACCAATTCTGCGTTGCTGCAGCAAAAGGAATATTGTGCGCTGGCTGATGAAGCTGACCGCGTCAGGCCACAATGACCTTCGGTACCCAGGGTGGCTACAGTTTCTCCGGAAACAGCATCCAATCCTCTACGCAGCACCTCCGGACCAGCCGCGGTGGCCGGGATCAGCGCTCGAGGATGCTAGGGAGCTAACCTTTGTTTCTATCAGTGTTTTGGTGCCAAAGCCAAAGGCAGCCTTTGCTGTGAGTCCATTCCAGGGGAGGGGGGTGCTGGCAGTTAAGGCGCTCCAGTGTGTGTGTCACTGAGCATCTGCGGCCGTATGAGCACTCCATAGCAGCGCCCCACAACGGGAAGTGCTAGTTAAAACAAGCCACTCAGATCACGGCATGTGCACCTGATTACCGTGGGCCCGCCGGGCAAATACCCGGTATGCTTAATAACCAGCCCAGCGGTGGTCAAGAGTAATCTAAAGCTAATCCCTTCATGCTGATTTGCTTATTTGAACTTTAAAACCAAATAAACATATCGTCATATTTGCCTGTCGGTTCCCCTGTGTTTTCCATGCTCCTTCTCCTGTGTCCTGCACTAATCCTCCACAGGTGTGTCTCGTCTCCCTGATCATCTCCTTCCCTATATATGCTGTTTAGTTCAGTCACTCCCTGTTGGTTCTTTATGTTGTGTCCTTGGCCTTGTTTGTCCTGTGTCTCCCTGAGCTCTGTCCATCCAGCAGTAGAGCGTTCTTTTGGTTTTACCTCGCCTGTTTCTGCCTCCATCCTCCTGCACTTGGGTCTTGCATTTACCCTGACCATGACACATATATTGTAGGATATTTTAGTCATAAACTTTATATATTTTCCATAAGGAAATCATTGGGTCTATTTTTCATTTCATATATTGGTTAATTCCAGTATTCCAATGCTAATTGCAGTAGTTGATCAACTACAGTAGCAGTGAGCATACTTATGCTAAGATGACCGTTTTGCTAGTGTAACTTTGTAAGTTGGAGGGTCTCTTCCCAAAGTTTTGTAATTTTTCATCGTCTTCCTGTATTTTTTAGGTGATAAAATTATGGAAGTACAACCTAGCTTTACCAAGGATCCAATAAGAAGCTAAATTGGAAGTCTGGTAGAGCCAAACACTTGTTTTGTTTCCAGTTTCTGATCAGCAACACCAATGTGTATTAATCAAAGTCTAGAAGTCTTGAAATCAATGGCAGTCCATACCTAAGCATAAATAGGGGAGGTGTAGTTTTATGATTTAGTCAGGAAATTGTCCCTTACCTATACATTGAGGGGGCGGGGCTTCAAACCTACCATGCCACTAAAAGGTAGTCTTTGTATTTAGTCTCTCGATGTACATTCTTGTGTCTGGTAATGGCTAGTTGCCCCACAGTGTTCGATTCATGAGTCCATGGTCTATAATTTTACACTCCAGCCAAAGAGGGGTCGACAATGTCCTTCTTCTGATTATTTATAAGAGTAGAAAAAGGGGAAAAAAATGCCATTTCCTCAAATAAATTGTCTGTTTTGTTGCTCATGGTTTTACTTATTAGTTTATTTTGTCTTTGGCGCCCCCTTTTGGAAGCTTTATTGTCACGTACATGTTGATACGGTCACAAAAATACACTTATAGCAATATACTAAGCAATTTATTTGCAATTTATTTACAATTTACTGTATGTGTACACAGTTTTGTTTATAAAATCCCATTTTATTGTACATCATTTCTACAACATTTGTAGTACCGTGGTTGAAAAAACACCAGTTGCAATCATGTCCTCAGCTGCACATAATTTCATTTTTATGGGCTTATTTTCCTCACTTCACATGTTACCCTTTAATAAAGCCATTCAGTTTGCTCTGGACACAGATTCCTGTCACTAAAGTCAATAATCGATCTGCATGAAATCCCTGCAGGATGAAGCGAGCTCAGAAAGGAGATAATTGCATAAAAAGTGTCACCAAAATGAAGATCGTATATTTGAGAAAATGCTTTACTGCAGTAATTAGCTCAGTTTAGATCGTCGGGTTGGTTGACCTGTGAAGACGTGACCTTTTCTTAGAGATTTCAGTCACTTCCTCGGTACATCGACTGAATCATCCCTGAACATGAACGGCGCTTTGGGCTGAACTTTTTCTTTGATGCAGGAATCAGCCGCTCTGATGTCCACCAGCGAAGCTCCTGGTCACTGTGAGCTGACTTGTGGGATTTATTGTGTATTTTTTGACAAGGTTAACAGATGATCAGTAAAGATTTGGCCCAGCTCCTTCCTTCCTCCTCCCTTCGGTATCAATCAATACCTGTTAACAAAAGCTCTGCCGGGATTCTCTCTCGCTTCACTCTTATTCATATTTCAGGATGTTATTAGAGAGCGCAGTGAAATGTCAAGATCTTTACAAGGTAAATATCTCTCTGAATGTCACAGGGAGAGTTGAGCATGGAGGGGAATGAGGTGGGGGGGTGGGAGAGTACTTTTCTTCTGTTTTTCACTGTCAGAGCTGGGAGCTGCCAGCATTAAGGGCAAGAGTGATGCCTCCGCCAGCGGCTATTTCGCAAAGTCGTTTGTTTCTGCCGTGTTCTCAATGATCACATTGGCGTGGGTGTTTGCATTTTAATGGCTGGCTGCTTTGGGTTTTAAAGCAGAAGGAACATTTAAATATAAAGGATATGAAAGCAGCTAACAACGGGGGTGGAAGTTTATCGGCATGAGGTGATCCTTGCATTTTCTACATGGCCGCCCTGAGGCCACGAGGCTGCATCCTTACAGTCCACACAAAAGCAGGACTTTCACATCCCCACAGTCGTCTACGTATAATTTATTTGAGGTCATTTCCACCACCTTTCATGCTAGATTTTTTCAATTAAAAATCATTGTATGTCTAATCTTGAAAATAACGTCAATCGGGGTGGGAATTGAGAACTGGTTCCAACAAACTATTCAGGAATTGATCAATTCCCATCCCAAAACATCAAGCGCAATCCCATACAACACTGATAAATCTCATACACTCAGAGTATGTGTTGTGAATGACTCTCAGCTACTAATACACAAAATTCTAGCTCAATACCTGTAAAATTGACTGAGTTGTAACAACTTTTGTGCTGTCTAAGTTGCTGTGGCGGCCATCTTGAATGGGGTTGACTTCAAAAGCTAATCAGTTTTAGCGCAGATGTAGCTCCAAAACAAACACGGTTGATTAGTTAGTATCTTAACTTTAGTTGACTTCAAAAGTTAATTACTTGAAGATTACTACATTTTGAGTTTTGTTTAAATCCAGCCAGTGATTCATTGTTTAGCAACAGCCAGAAATGCAAAGTTGACACTAAACTTAATGCCTTGTGATGGGTTTTTTTTAGGTGCAAACATACAAAGCTTTAAGTCAGAATCTGTAAAATGGACTGTGTTAAAGCCACTTGTGTTTGGTAAGGTTGATTAGCCATTTTGAATCACTTAATAGCAAAGATTAGAGCAGAGATTTAGGCATAAATAAGGCACAATCTGTAAGTACTCAGGATATGTAAAGGCAGTGACTCTTAGCTACCATGACACTAAATCTTAGGTCAGTATCTGTAGAACTGACTGACCTTGAACTGTTTTTATGTTTGCTAATGTCCATTAGCTGTGGCGGCCATTTTGTTTGCCACAGTATCCAATAAAAAAGAATTTCTGAGAGTTTTATTAGAATCCAGTCAGTGGTTTATGAGGAATTTTGCTAACATTAAAGGCAAATGAACAAACACACAGACTCAGGCAACACATTATTGTCCAACGTTCACTTTTCAGTGGAAGAGCAAATGATGTTAGCAAAAGTAAGCATTTATAGCAGGTTTTAGGGCTAAAACTGAGCTCATTCCAAGTTGGTTGAGGTTCCTCCTGATCAAAAGAGAACCAGCTCTTTTCCATCTCCATCATCTACGCTGACGACATCACCCTTAGCAACGACGCCCAGGGATTGCATCTATTTTTGAGCTGCTTGTTCTTTCTTTTCTAAGAGAACATCTGCATGATGCCTCCGAACGACAGCTTTGCTTTGCTGATCAGCCGAGCAGAAACAAACACAAAAAAAAAAAAACAAGTAAAGAAAAGGGAGATGAGGGAGGTGTGTCATTCACGGTCAGCTTGTGGGATCGTACGGAATTAGACTCTGACAGGAAGTTATGTAACAGCGCCAAAACGAATGAGGATAATCAAAGATTTATTCTAAAATATCTCTCCCCCGGCTTGTCTTCTTGGTTGGTGACAACGGGAGTGACAACATGACCTCATTCTCTCCGTTAGATAAGATGTCTGCTACCTGACAGTCTCTTGTCTTCACTTTTACCTGCTGTTTTTACTTCTCTTGGCCATATGGGTAATTAGAAGCAACATCTGACAAAAGACAGACCTCTTTTTATTTACCACTCAGCTGGTTGACAGCCCAGATGAGCTCCGTCTGGAAAATCTCAACATTTCATCAGATAAAAAGACTTTCTTCATGCATAATCGCTGTTTTATATGCTCACATTTCAATTTAAACACCTAGATCTTGTGGGAAGTTGTCAAGCTGAAATCTCCCAATTATTGTCTAAGATCTTGCCTCAGGTCTGAAATGGATTCTTTTTTTCTGAGGCTTTTATTTTGGCGGTTATAACGCCGGAGCATGAAGGTATTGAACTTTAAGAGGGAGAACAACCACTCAGTTTACCTCCTATCTTACATGTGCTGGCCTTGACTTGTGGTTTGTTCCTCCTAAAGCTGCTGAACAATGAACTTCTGGTCCCACAGTGACACCTATTGGGCAAAAGCGGTACAACAACATGCACAAATGTGGTGATTTTGTCTTTTTTCTGCATTCTTATTTGTGTTTGTAATATATTTTTAATTCCAATTTAGAGAAAAAATGAAGTTTAACTCCAAAACAATAAAAAAGTAAGACTTTTCCTTTAATATCTCACATATTCAGTCTGTTTGAGCCTCAGAACAAGCCGATTTGGCTTTGATAAAATTGTTCAGATGTTGGTCAGGTCACCTGAGGGGGACTTAAATGGATCAAAAGAGAGCAAAGCAGAGCCAAAGTATTAAATCTTTCATCCTCTCCAACTCCTCTCTAACCTCGTTGCACCGGCAGAGCAGAGGTCTAGACGTCGTGCAAAAGCAACGGCCATCCATCACGTCCGATTATTCCGTTTAGATGTAATTGCAAATCCTTGAGGATTGCTCCTGCAGCCTCGTTGCGTACGCACTGAAAGGCGTGTGCACGTCTGCGTTTGGAGAGAGGAAACGCCGGGATATCACTTGTGCTCGTGCAGACAGGGAGACAGAGAGCAGGCAGCACCTCCATGCACATTTCACAGACAATCAAATTAGAGCTGGCGTTCGATACATCACTGACAAATTGTTTATTAAACAAAAGGCTTGGATTGCAGCAGAACCAAGAATGATTCAGGAGAGCTGCTGGACATATTACTCACCCATGTAAGGCTCTACGTCCAACAAACGAACCATTTATGTCCATTTCTGCAAAACAATCCAATCGTTGAAAACATTCTTTGAGGATATGAACACTGGAACGATGAGGTCATGAGTGAAACGTTGTCTTTATTTTACGTTGTTAGTGTTTGATTCCCTAAGGGGCCACACACGGTCTCCATTTGGTTGAAAGCATGTTGAGTTCACGTTTGTTTCATCTTGTGTATTTAGAAGTCAATAACTGGAGGTTGCATTGATAATACTTCATATTTTCCATGCTGTGAAAAAGCAAAAAATGCAAAGTTAAGTAGGCTAAAAGATCTCAAAAAGCAACACATTCTCTGTCCTTTACGAGAGAGTTAAAGCATCATCGTTAACAGTCAGACATGGTGGAGGTAGTGTGATGGTCTGGGGGTGATTTGCTGCTTCAGGACCTGGATGACTTGCTGTATCTGATGGAACCATGAATTCTGCTGTCTACCAGAAAATCATTTAAAAAAAAGTCCGACCTTTGACCTTAAACAGCCCCTTTATGTTGGAAAACCCTCCGTGAATGACTATCAAGCACAGTAAGTTTTAGTTGTAGCCATTTTTGTGTTCGCTAATGTCGATTAGCTGTGGTGGCCATCTTGAGTTGGGTTTAATCGAAAAGCGAATCAGTTGTAGATTTGATAAAAACTGTGTTAGAAAGTGATTTTTTTTGTCTATCGCCATATTCCTCATAGTTAGATCAGTGGGCAAAAACAATTTGTAAACAGCCCAGGTGTTTTCCTGATCCAGCAGTACTCCGTTAGCATTAGCTTAGCGTAAAACACTGTAAGTGAATGGTAACTACTAGCTTTGTGAGAAAAAAAGTCCTTAAAACTCACTCAGTAGTGATAATGATACTAATTCTGTCTAGTGATTCAATAAACATATCGACTGCAAGTGAAAATAAAAAGTAACACGAAGGAAATACAGGTACTATTTTAGATAGGGACTACTTTATGACAAAGAACAGCTGTAAGCCTCCGCTAAACGGCGCAAGGACATCGGAGATCAGCAATGTAAGATAATATGTTATTGTTATATTTCAACAGCATGTTTTACCTGTTTGTTGTCATGGAAACGAACTGGTTTACAATTTGATGCTGCGCGATATATCGATAATTTATTGTTATCGCGATATCAGTTTGTGCAACATCAATATTGCAAAGCATTGTCGGTCACTGCTAATTATTAATGCTCATTTATTTATTCTCTTAGTTTTTTTTTTGTTTTGTTTTTTTTGCTAATTGAAACAACATAGAGTATAGCCAAGATAACCACACACAGTGTTTTGAACAAGAAAAAAAAAATCAGGCAAACAGAAATGTATCGTGATAATACCGATATCGCGATATCACAATATTATTGCAATCATACATTCTTTCTGGTATTGTGCTTCATTTATTTTTGAGCAACACTCAAACTCTTTTCATACAGTTCATAAGGGCTTTAAATGAGGTTTATGGAGTTGATATATTGGTGAAAGATGGCGTCTGGCGCCGACACTGAGAAGTTTCACTCGATGTTTTGGATTGTTTTGACACCTGTATTCCCTCCAGCTCACTGCCTCATGCCCAGCAGGTTCAGTAAAATCACCACCCCCCCCAAAAAAAAGACACAATAAATGGTCCTCCATCTTTTTAGGGGTAAATCACAGCACTGGTGGTCCGTGAAATGTTTACTGTATGGTGACAAGCGGAGCTGAGCACATGAGGGGAGAGTCATCAGTAGATGAACTGTCTTCTGGTGTCAAACTTTGCTTTTATAATCATCAACTGTGAAGAAGCGAGAAAGAAAATGTTCATTTAGCAGGAGGGGAACTTTAACTCTATAAAAGTTTTTAATCCTACTGGAGTAGAAGTGCTTGAATAGAAGATTTTGGACAAGAAGCGAAAGGTTTTGCAAACCTAAACGGTGAAAACCCGGTTAAATATCATCAGATTAGGTGCTCTGGAGCAGATGGGAATCAGAAAAGAGTAGAAATGAAAACAGCCTCCCCTGAGAGAAAGTTTGGAGTGTATGATGTAGGTGAAAGTGAAGGCTAAAGGTCAGCTCCACATTCTCCTGCTGCTGCATTGTCCCTCTGCACAGGAGGTGATGACATCTGTCAATCAACCTGCGCTGAGGACCTTTACAGCGTGACAAAGGCTATTTCATGAGACAACGATCCTTTCATGAGAAATGTCACGGATGTTGGGATAAAACAGAGCTTGGCTTTCGGTGGAGGGTTTTTCCCTCCTTTTTGAGGTGAGTTTTAGGCGTTTTGGCCTCATTCTAAATGAAACATCAGCTGTTAGTGGGGAGTCGGTGTGTGTGCAGATGTGGCTTTGTGTGTGGTCGGTCGGTAGGCGACGCCGTGTGATGCATGTCTTTAATAACAGTCCATTAGCTCCCTGCATGTCTTGTATCTGGGCATGTGTGTGTGTGTGTGTGTGTGTGTGTGTGGAAGCTGGATGTGCATCCTTGTGGGCGAGATGTGTTGGACCAGAGCTGCTGGGTTTTTTCTTGTCGCTCCCACCGGGACGAGCTGAGCACCAGTAGAGCTGCTGTCTGTTATCCTTCACCCAAAGGTTCACTGACCCCAGACATATTTGTCTTCCTCCCCCACATTTTATGAGTCCAGTCCTACTTTCTCTTCTCACACTTATTGGTCTCCTCCTGCCTTTGTTCTCTCTGCCTTTTCTTGTTTCGTCATAGTCATCGTCACAATAAATACTCATTTTTAAAAATTCGACAGTTTTGCCAATCAAATTCTACGCAGTAGCACTAAAAATCAACACAAGTCTAAAAAGGTGTGTACTTTTAATTTCCCCTAGCTATTTAAGATTGGTGAAACCTCATAAATATCAAAAATAAATAAACTGATAGATTTAGTGCCTTTGTGTTTTTGAAGCATGCACCGAACTTAACTGGAAAAAAATGGTAACGTAGAAAAAAAAACGTATACGGGATGGTTGATTAAAAAGTTGTACATTATTCTCTTTTATTATTATGTTTGCCTTTAAATTACTATTTTTAAAGTACTATTACTGCACACTATAGTCCATTATTGTCATAAATGAATATAAAAATACAAATCAATAAATACACTGAAAGAGGAAAACGGGGGTCTAACTTTAAAAAATTGAAGTAATCGGTCACAAGTAATTAAATTCAGTTCTTTCAAAGTTAATTTATTAAGTTTGTTCAAAGTAAACTTAAAAAGATTAACTTGGATAAAGCTAAATAAATTACTTGTGACCGATTAGCAATTACTTCAATTTTTTAAAGTTAGACCCCTGTTTTTTTAGGTTAGACCAATGTTTACTTTTTTCAGTGTACATTTTCATTGCTTTTATCTTGGTGTGGAAGTTAAATGGTTAAAGATGCAAAAATGTCAAGTGATAGCCATGTCTCGGTGAATAATAGTAAATCTAAGTTGAACAGAATAGACAATTAAAGTACATGAAGCCAACTTCCTCATATGAAGAGAGACGGGGTTTCAAGATGTTAAACTAAATTTATCTTATATTAAAAAAACTCCAAGGCACTCTCTTTTAGTACAAACTAAATAAAAATTATTGTTCGAAATACCTATGCTGTGTAAATAAAACCTTTTTAATCATTTTAAAAGAGAGTGCCTTGGTGTTAAGATCATCCAACATTGATGAAGTTATTGCCCCTTTGATCAAGTTAGGAAAATAACATGATCTCATGCAATATCACAGGATTTGGTGCAATCTGTTCAAACTCAGACTATTTGTTGGCCGTGACTCTTTAAAACCACAACACCAAATTTTAGCTCATTATCTGTAAAACTCACTGATTAATAACCATTTTTGTGTTTGCTAATGATGATTAGCTGTGGCGGCCATATTGAATTTGGTTGACTCCAAAATGTTAATCGGTTGCAGACGAATGAAAACTTTCTGAAAGTTTCCATGTTCATGAGATATTTTGCTTGGTTGCTTGGTTGACTCCAGTAGTTAGTTTCACACTATGTAACTTTTTCATATTTTTAAATCTTTTCCTTGAGCCAGTATGTGCTAATATGACCATTTACAGGATTAATAAAGTCACTCAGCCCAGAATACCACGTTTGCAACTTCTGAGTCTCCGGTCCGGTGCCCTGAAGTCTCACAAAGTCACGTATCTCATGAGGGTTAGGCTAACCCAATGTGGCTAGTTGTTATGCTAGCACCAGAGTGTTTTTTGCTCATGATTCCTGATTTTTGTCCATCTCTCCCTGCTTGAAAACAGCTGATTTCTTTGAATGAGTGATGAACCGCTCCAGTAGAAAGCAATGAAGGCTGAGGAGACATTTCAACAGTTAGATTTAGGTGTTTCTGAGCAAAGTCTATGCTAACGTTTTTAACAACAGTGACTTAAAACAGACACTAGGGGGTGCTAAAAATAAGCCAAAACTGCATAGTGTGCCTTTAACCACCACAACACAACATTTTAGCTCATTATCTGTAAAACTCACCGTTTAACAGCCTTTTTTGTGTTTGCTATGACAATTAACTGTGGCGGCCATGTTGAATTTGGTTTGAATCTAGTAGTTCATGAGATATTTTGCTAACAGCCAGACGGGTTTGACTCCGGTAGTTCATGAGCATCATGTAGCTCATCAGAATCACAACACTTCATTGGTGCGTCAGAGTATGATCAGACAATATTACAACTCTACAGAACAGAGAGAAAAACATAATAAAAGACACATTGTACATGTTGGAAAATATTTCCCCCTCATGAAATCTCATCCTACCCAGCACAAATCCATTCGCCACACAACCACTGACAAAAACGCCGGGAAACCCACTGATCTCGGACGCCACTCGTGCACCACAACAGCAGGCTCCGACTAATCCAGCTCCCTCTACATGTTTTTAATGAGCCTCCATAACCGTAATCCGTATGGTGCAGAGCAGCTCGGGCCCAATCGAGCTGTTTCCACGACTTTGTGCTGTCAGCAAAATGTGACGAGGGACACGTGTGTGTGTGTGTGTGTGTGTGTGTGTGTGTGTGTGTGTGTGTGTGTGTGTGTGTGTGTGTGTGTGTGTGTGTGTGTTGATAAAAAGAGACTGCACAGCCTCTTTCAAAACCCCAAAGAGAACCAAATTAAGGCCCACTGGGGCCAAATTAGAGGCAGCTAACCAAGTTAGAGATCAGCAGTGAGAGGAGAGGGGGGTCTGACTGGCAGGGATGGACTGATTTCAGTCCAACCACACACACACACACACCTGTCTTTGTTTTGATGATGATCAGCCGAAGATAAAAGCCAGTTCCTGACAATGGCAGCCTCTCTGTTGTGGAGTCTACTGGGAGATCCTGACAAAAAGCAACAGCTCTAATGTATTCCTGTAGGTCGGCCTGGATTAGCGCGTCGTCCACATCCAGAAACTCATTTAGCCCTCAAAACTGAAACCGTATCCTGTTTTTAGTCCATATGGGATGTTCAGAAAAAATCCTCAAGTAGGAATAGAAACAGAGTTTACCAGAAAGTTCTGACAAATTATACTTGGAAGTGAAAAGAACCAAAAATAATATTATTTCGTGTATGAATGAAGGAATATTTTTTTAAATTTAAAGGCACACTATACAGTTTTGGCTTAGTGTCCGTTTAAATCACTGTTGTTAAAAACGTTAGCATTGTCTTTGCTCAGAAAAATCTAACTGTTGAAATGTCTCCTCAGCCTTCATTGCTTTCTACTGGAGCGGTTCATCACTCAGTCAAGGAAATCAGCTGCGTTCAAGCAGGGAGAGATTTAAAAAGCAGGAATCATGAGCTAAAAACACTCTGGTGCTAGCGTAACAGCTAGCCACATTGGGTTAGCCTAACCTTCGCGAGATACGTGACTTTGTGAGACTTCAGTGCACTGGACCGGAGACTCGGAAGTTTGATATTAAGCAGCAGATGCATGCAAACTAATAAAAATGTGCAGCTACAATACATTTTCACACACTTTAGTAGCCCTCAATATTGCATTCTATGTCTATCATTTGGTATATGTATCCTATCCTATCATTTTATCTGCTGTTTTGAACCCTTTACATTTCACATCATGAGGGGGAAAAAAATCTGTTTTTATTCATTTTTGGCAATAAGGGTAATGTTAGGTAAATTATTAATAGTATAAAAATAATGTCTGAGTTTTTGAATCAAACATTTTTTTTCTTCCAGTTTTTAAAGTCATTGTTTCAACAGGTCCTTCGTGGTGATGCGACCCTGAATAATAATGAAATGAAATTAAAATTGTATTAGATTTTATTGTGCCGTACATCTTATATCATTTAAAATCACAATTGTAAAGTCTGAAATCAATTTTTAAAAATGCTAAAACTAGTTTTTTTTACAGATCACTGTTACTGTCGAGGGTTTTTCGGACTGCATATTTGTAGATTTTAAAGTATTTTCACGTTCTAATATGTATTGAATCAGCATGTGTGGTACAAATACAACCTAAAATACTTTTTTTATTATGAAACCATAACATTGCCTAACTTTAATTATCATTTCTATGAGATTTTCTCTTATTTCTCACAATAATAACAGGTAGAAATCAAAAGCTCATGTAGTGATTGATGCGTCAGCTGGTACAGGGTTAACGCACGGCCTTCTGCTTCCTGTTACACACACACACACACATATATATTCAGTAGTGGTGACATTTATGAAGCCTCACAGTGGACGATCATAAATCTCAGATTTATGAGCGACTCCTGCTGAACTTAACAGACTGCTGACCGCGTCGCCTTGACATTCAAGAGCCAAAAACAAGCGGCGGTTGGAACTCCCTGGGAGCTTTTGATTGATTTGCCTCATGAGGGCAGTGAAAGCCTCTTACTGTTAGGGGTCAGGTTGTTTCTGTTTATAAAAGTCTTTGCTCATTACCATCTTGACAAGCGGAGATTAGACAGAGTTTGAGTGCTTTGAATGGAAAACAAAAGTTTCTTCTTTCAAAGTAAGAAACAAACCAAAAGGTGGAGCTAAGCTGGAACTTTGACCTTTGCTTCTACATTTCAGCTCTCCAAGCTGGAACCCAATCAAGTCATTAGGAGCGGGTGGAGCAGGTGCAGGGCTTTCATATCTTTTGGTGGACAGATGAAGGCTGCAGTGCTCTCCGAAATCCCCCAAAACTCAAGTTTTTGTGTGGAAAGTTGTAATGGGGTTCAGAGTGGCAGGTTTCCTAGGGTATGTGCTTCTCCTCTCAGTTGGAAAGTTTAGCTCTGCAGCACAGAACTGGTTAATCGTCGGCACCAATGAGACTCTCCACCAATTCAAGCAGGAACCAGTGACCATAAGCTCCCAGCAGTCAAACCAGATGGTCCGTTCTCCTGTCAGCTACCAGCTCAAGACCTACCAGCTCAGGAACCAGCCTGAAACAGTGGAGGTCAACCATCCACACTCAAAGCTGCAGGAGCAAAAGACTCAAAGTCCAGATCAGAACCTGTCATCTGAACCTGAGAAGGTAGCTTGAAGATACTTCATCATCTCACACACCCCGTATGTTCAGTGAGTGAGTGTGGCTGATGTTCCAGGTGGCGTGGGAGTTCAAGCAGCAGGTTCCCGTGCCAGCTGAGAGTGTGTCGGTGCACTGCGGTGAGGGGAAGGTCACCGTAGCAGTCAAGCAGGACTTCCTCGGTAATGGCTGCACATTAACTGTTGGGATTGATCAGTTGAGTGTGTGTTGTTGTCTGCAGTGGCACCAGTGAAGATCAATTTATTTTACTGTAGAAAGAAAAGGGTCAGATTAAAGGTCTGAACTGGGGATTATTGAATGGCACGGTGATTACGGCAAATGGTGCAGACTATAGACCTGGGGATCGATGGGTGCTCAGACCCTGATTGTCCTGTACCTGAACTTTAACTTGCTGTCAGGATGCCTTCTGGTAACGGTCTAAATTTGTTGTCTTTAACTCTCAGGAAACGGCCAGTTGATCCATCCCAGGGATCTAACGTTAGGAGGCTGCTTGGCGGTGGACACCGTTGACCACATCCTGCTGTTTCAGACAGAGCTGCACGGCTGTGGCAGCACTAAGACGGTATGTGACCTCTCATATCTACCGTAGCACCTTTAAGTTCCCTGTAACCATTTCTTTCTTCTATAGATGACTGAAGTGTCTCTTATCTACTCGTTTTCCCTGATCTACTCTCCGACACCTATTGGCAACACCTCCATTATGAAGACCAACCCTGCTGAGGTGATGGTCCAGTGCTACTTTCAAAGGTAAAAACTCATCTAACCCTCAACTTGTTGCCACAATTTAAAAAAATTAGTTGTTTTTAGCTTGTCCTCATAATTTTTTTTTTTGTCTTAAGTCCTAATTTAACTAGAGAACCTTGATTGGTGCAGCGTGGTTGACATACATGCTTTACAATGTGGACACATGTATTACTGTGGCAGCCATCTTGGATTGTGTTGCTTCTAAAAGTCAGTTGTAGACGTACGTCCAGTTCTTTTCTATCCAAAATTAGATTTTGTTGCTAACAAGGGTCAACTCTAGCGGTAAACTGGCAACTTGGTGAAAAAGTTTGAAACTACGATCTAGTCACTTAATGCTTGTAGTATATGATGTAGGATATGACATGGGGGCTTTAGAATTGACAAAGTTGTAACTGTTTTGTGTTTTGCTAAAAGATCGGTTAAGGCAGCCATCTTGAATTGGCTAGACTCCTAAAGTAAACCAGTTCTAGATGTGTATCCAGTGGTTACATTCTGAATGTTTTTGTTAAAATCTGCCCAGTGGTTTGAGATACAAGTCAACTTCCTTGAAACATGGAATGGATTCAGAGTGAAACAAAAAACCCTGATTGTTCATCTAAGAAAACCTACCAGGTGCACTGGATATGAAGTTAAAGCATTACAGTTGCCAGACGATGAATCATGCTAAGTACCAGGCTAATGGCTAACGTGGGTGCTTTCTGTAGTTAGCAAAGAGGCTAGCTAAGCTTAGCTAGGTGTTGGAAGCTGTAGAAGTTGTCTTTCACTGGAAGAAGCAACATTTTTGGACTTGTGCAAAGTTGGAGATGAAGATGAACCCAGTGAGGTTTATTGAAACCCACTAGGTCTGCTAGCTAAGAGTTTTTACAACCTCAATGTTCTACAGTTGAATTTCTTAGCCTTTTTCTTTAACCAGTTTCAGGGAAGGCTAATAAATCCCTTTTTATACATATAGAAGCATTTAGCAGGCTACTTCTAGCATCTTAGAGTTAAAATTTTTCTAAATGATGCTAAACAGACAACTTATTTTTGTGAGGCTAATGTAAAGAAACCCATTCTTCTTGTTTTTGTCCTAACAGGAAACATTACGTGAACAGCAACGCCGTGATGCCGACGTGGGCGACGTTCGCCTCTGAAGAGCAGGCCGAACAGCAGCTGCACTTCTCCTTGAGTCTCATGTCAGGTGGGTTCAGGTCAGAAAGTGACGCTAAGCTTATGTTCTGCATCGGAGGGGGCGAAGAAAAGAGAAGCCCAATTTCTCAAATGACAACATGCGTGATTGCAATCACTCGCAAAGTTTGCTGCGACTGTTAAAGATGCTAAAGAGGAGGGGAAACTTTGGCTGCATGGTGATGAGATGAAATTACACGCCTTGCATTCTGCGGCTGACCCAACGGGGTCACTCGCACAATGAAGCGATCAATATTCAGCTGATTATGGTTCCTAATTAATTCTGTTTGTCTTTAAAATGCTGGTCTAACTGATCCGCTGATTGCTTGGTAGACAACTGGATGTAAAAGTTGAAAGTAAAGTTTTTAAACTGCATTTTGACTGAACAGACCCTCGTTTGTGTATCCTATCCAGGTTGATGACGATCTCTTTGTGATTTAATGACTTTCTTTGCTGATCTGTAACTCGTTCTCTCCCTCGAGCACCGTCTTTATTAGATCCACGTCCTCATCATTACTTTTCAACTCGTGTTTTTAGAGGACTGGCTTTCTCGAAGACCTTCCAGCGTTTACTTCCTGAATGAGGTCATGCACATCCAAGTGTCCGTCCTGCAGGGTTACCACGTTCCCCTGAGGGTCTTCGTGGACAGCTGCGTGGCCACGGCGAACCCCGACCCCATGTCTGAACCCAGATACCCCCTCGTCAGCAACCACGGGTGAGAATCTGCCCGTTCATCCTGTAGCTTCCTGACGCCAAACGGATGCCTGAATATTTGTCCCATAAACCCCTTCTCTGACGAAGGTGTTTAACTGATGCTAAGCTGACAGGAGCCAAGTCTTACTTCATGCCGAGGAGTCGGGAAGATAAACTTCATTTGCAGCTGGAAGCCTTCAAGTTTCACCAAGTTGACAAGAATTCAGTAGGTTCCCTGCTTTGATTTGTTTATGCAGTTTCTAACCTCTTCATCTTATAAAAACTTATTTTTTAAGGACTTTATGACATGCACACTCAGAAATTAAAGTACAGAACTGTACATTTGTTTTGTCACTGGGGTGGTACCCTCAAAAGGTACCATTTTATACCTTTAACTGGGGGTAAGGTGGTACCGTTTGAGGGTACTACCCCAGTGACAAGACATAAGGTACAATTCTGTACTTTTTGTGGTTTTCCTTAAATAATGTACTTTGACATAAGTATTTAAAACAAAAAAAGCTAATAAATGCAAATTGATGCACCTTTTTTTAACCTAGCTTGCAAATAGTCGTCTCCCAGATGCAGCCTATTTATAAAATTTGCAACTTGTAAAATATCTAATTGTTTTGTTGTGGAAATTATAAGGAAATAAGATTTTCTTGAGTTGAACTTGGATTTTTTTAAAATTTTGAACATAATCAAAAACTACTACTGTACCTGGAAAGGAGTGGGAAGAAGGTCCTCATAAACTCTCACCCCTTCTCAAGTTTTAACTCAAGATTTTGGATTAAAATTACTTTGTCACTTTAGGATGACGTATTAAACTCTTTAAAGATTCAGGTGTATTAAAAAATGTAAACAAGCCTGTACAACTCCAAAACCCTTTTTTTGCATCTCAAACTTAATCCTTTCCATGTGTGGATACGTTTTATATAAATTCAACTACAACTGTACCATTAGCACCACCTAGTGGCAGCATATGGAATAACACTAGGGCTCAACATGTGCAAGTTTACCATCTTATTGCAGCTTTTGAATGTTTACTGTAGTGATTACTATTCATAAAATGGGTAAATAATCATTTGATGAATTTGCCAGCTGTCCAGCCACATTATCACTTTAAAAATCATCAACCAGGAAGTACTAGTCCTATTAAAGGGGTTACAGGTCTGACTCTGTTTAGAAATCTGTGCCAACTGAAAACATAAAGTGTTGGGATGCAAAACGAGAGTTCCCATGCGTCTTTTGTCTTCACAGGTTTATTTAACCTGCGATCTGAATGCAGAAACGCTTGACGTCCCCGTTGGCTCTGAACACAAAACCTGCTCATTCTTGACGGAGACCAAGAGGTTAACAAATGGCGTCAAACGGTCCTTAACATTCGCGATGTGGAAACCTTGGTGTCCTGACATGTTTTTCCCTGACTCTGGACAGATGGGTGGCATCAGGTGGCGACAACAAGGTGTGTAGCTGCTGTGAGACCAGCTGTGGTGGGCGGAGACGGAAGCGAAGCCTCGCAGCAGACGCCGGTACGGTTTACCCGCTACGTGACTGTATGGGACGGCTAACGAGCGTACGACGCATCCAGGGAATAAGCAGTACTTCCTGTTTGAAGATGGCGTCCACAAAGCAAATGATGGCTTTTCTTTTTAAAACATAGAGTTGCTAATAATGTTGGATGTGTTGCAGCTCTGGGGCCCATCCTCCTAGAGGAGCGCGTCCTGCAAGAAGAGCTTCCCCTTGAACCAGTTCCTCAGCTGCAGACTCGAGATGATGGTGAGTATTGCTTTTTCCATATCTCTGCTTGTCTCGATGGCTAATTCTGACTGCTGTAACTAATGGAGCCAATAATCCTTGTCTTTTTTCCTTTTTAGCCGTTTATCCTCCCTCCTCAGCCTCGTCTCCATCTACAGCCCTGCTGTGTGGAGCAGGTGCATCGCTGGCTGTGGTGTTGGTTTTCATGAGCGCTGTAATCTGCAGCAGACTCCGCAAACCCACTGGGCATCCTGTTTGTACCTGATTTAAGACGATAAAACCTTTATAACCAAGCTGCTGCTTTGCCTTTTTTTCTATTTTTTTTTTTTTTTTTGCAAAGTTTTAGAAAAAATCAAGCCAATTTCTTCATTCTTCATTGCTAGCTTCTTGCTACTTAGGTTTTTGTCTAGCTAATGTGCCAGTTTGTCCAAAATGTTCTTTGATGCATCTGGAAAATCTTCAGTCGGGTCATTACGATGCACGAACTCTACTATACAGGAAAGGAAAGTGGGTGTGGGTAAAACCCCCTCAAATAGCTCGCCTTCATGCAGAATATGTGCAAGAGTGATGGGTATTAATTTTTCGGGGGGACCTGCAGGAACTCTTTCCGCTGCCCTGATTGCTGGGATATAATCTAATACACACCATTACCACTGAGCTATCATGCAGTTCTCAGTAACAATAGTCATATTTTAGATTCTGGTCATTTTCGAGATCTCCCTTTAATTCTCCGCCTGCAGGTTTCTGCCTGTAGTGGCGTATTCATGAAATCATCATGAACTGTTGCTCACAAGCCCAGGAAGATGAATAGACATAATTAAAAAGCCCATAAAGGCGAGAGCAGGGGCTTTTATTACAGTAATATGTGAAGGCCTTGTTTTAATGGGGTGTTTGTTCCCGTGTGTAGAGCTGACGGCGGCACTGGTTTACTGCCGGAGCGTCGCCCGCCCCCCTCCTCCCTTCCCATTCCCATCACACCGGAGGCTAATAAAAAGCCTAACCTAATGATTCACTAGCAGGAAGCATGACAGCACACAGAGGCAGAGGGATGGGCGAAATCTCCAAAAAGAACCAAAGGATGTGGGGAGAAGATATGCTTTACAGATAAAGGGGAACAGAAGGAATTATTAGCCAATCCGTTGTGTCCAAATGGCTGCTGCTAATGTTCTGCCTCCTCTTGGTAAACACCTGACAATTTAACAGAACATCAGTGGATGTTTCTGGCCACCTGACGGCAGTGAAATCTGTAAAGCTCCACACAAATACACTCTGAGAGAGAATATCTGAATTCTAAATCGTCTGGACCTCAGTTCTTCTCCAGTGTTAGGATTAGCATCAGTGCTAAATGTGGCTACATGTTGGCTTCCAAGAACAAAAATCAAAATTACTAAATTTTTAGCTTTCTGGCATTTTATTAGCTGGGTCAATATATAATTTCGGGAGTTTTTAAGGCCATGAGATTTATCTTGCGAACATCTTCATTGAAATGATGAAATTTTAAAAGTCTTCTGTGTTCTTCATGTTACAAATACTATAGTTTTTTTTTTTTTTTAACCCCGTGTCCTGTCCGGCTGTAGAGCAAACGGAATAGATGTCTGAGTGCCAGGAACAAGCCCAACAGTGTTGCTGTTTCAGGTGAGACCTTCTAGCCACTGCTATAATGCTCAACCTGACTTATATTTAAATATAACTTTAAAAATCTTTATTATATTTTTATGGTTGATTAGAATCCCAATGGACACGGAGCCTGAAAGGAAGGGAAGGGTACAGAAAGAAGAGTGGGGGGGGAAAGTAAACAGAAAAAGAAGAGAACAAGAGACGACTTCACTTCTAGACCTGCAAATAAAGCACAAACCAACAATCAGAGACCCATAGTTATTTCTTATGGAAATAATGATTTATTAATAAAAAATGACTAGATATCCCTAAAATGTCAACTAAGTTACCGTCCGAAATGATTTCACAAGCACCTTCTCATTTGGTAAATTATAATTTTTAAAACTTATTCAAAAACTGTTTTAATTGCATTCTTGACATTAAGTTGAAGTAATTATGATATGTCTTTTTGGGCAATATGTCACAATTTAAATAAAAAATAACACTTTGAATGCGTGTCCGAGAGTCAACTAAGTTACCCATTGCAAATACTCCCCTCAGGGAAGAGTCTTTATTCCAGATAACATGACCTGCTCCACATGATGTCTTTAACTCCAAGATAAAACTAGCAAGACTCCGAGGTATGTTCCCTCTACACTTTTCCAGTTATTTCACCTAAAGTAGGGCTTGGGGCACAATGTCAACAAAGTTAGTAGTGACTAAATATGTTGAAGCTAAATGTTAGGGTTAGTGGCTTTAGGTAAGGGTTAGCACTTTCAGCTAAATGCTAAAGTTTCAGGCTAAATGTTAGATTTAGCAGGTGTAAATTTGGGTTAGTGGCTTTAAGCTAGGGTTAGCAGCTATATGGTTTGAGCCTAAATGGTGGAGTAGCTAGCTAAGCAGTTTTAGGGTCAGCAGCTCAATGTTAGTTTAAAATGCTAACAGCTAGATGCTAGAATTAGCTTCTCTTTTAATTTGCATACTATGGAAGCCGAGAACAGCTGTATCTGTTAACAGTATTTTTTTGTTATCTCTTGTTATATCGAGATAACAGGATAAATAACTTTTGAGATAACGCCAAGAAAATGTTTTCTAAGTTTGTCTTCTCTAGACTTGTATAGTTTTCTTAAAAATATTCAATCTTTTTAGCTTTAAAACAATGAAATAACAGCTGTTGCCAAATATATAGAAGACATTCAAATGGGATAAATCTAGAAAATTCTAAAAGACATTTTCAGAAAATCCTGTGAGTGCTTAAGCTAGTGAGCTAATGGGTGTTGCCCGGGCATGATCACCTCATAATGAGCCAATAAATATGAATCTTTGGTATAATATAAAGGATCTTCAATTCTTTCTTAGTAGAGAATGGATTTTTATTATTAAATATCATTCCATGCAGCTTTAAGAGAAGTCATCCAAGTAAAAAACGATAATGCCTTGTTCTTGCCGCACTGGATCATCATCATCATCATCATCATCATCATCATCGTATTGGAGTCATCTTCCCACAGATGTCTAACAGTTACGGCAGCAGCACGGACTCAAGTCGACAAGCAAAATGGCTGATCGTCCTGAATCAGCCATTTCCATCGACAGGATGTTTGACCCTAAGGGCGCAAAGCACGCACAAGTACATTCAGAGCACACATGCACGCACACGGACCATCAAAAGTAATGGTGTGTGTCCAGGGGCGAGCGGGAAGAGTTCTCTCATGTCTGGCAGCCATATAACGATATCATTGCTGGGGAATATCGTTCCACGCCATCGGTTCGTCGCAGATGTCTCCTCGTACCACACATTGGTGATGATGACAGAAGTGGGTGTTAACACCAGACCTGTTGGTGGACATTTTTGACATAAAGGAGTCCTGCTTGAGAGAAGAAAGTGGGTTATTTTCAACGGTGGAGTGGATTTCTGTGCTCCTGTAGCCACAGTTGGGCCGATGTCAAAGAGGCGGTTATTCACTCAGGATGTTGACTTAAAAATTTCATCCAATGTTTCGCAATAAAAGTTTATTGTGACTTTATTTTACTTCAATACAAACTCCACCACTGGTCTCAATACACACACACACACACACATGTTTTGTCCAGATCCATAATTAACTCTCTTAATTAAGAGGGGAAAAAAGTTACTAGCTAAGAAAATGGATTTAATTAGCCTGATCTTAGCCCAGGAACATGTGCGCGCCATAAAACACACACACACTCACCCACACGCGCACACACAAAACAATTAAGCCTCTTTTATCCTTGCTAATGGCTTCAGTGACTCAGAGCCTTTCTCATTAAGACTATCAATAATATGCTGATTACAAGCATCCACCGGTCTCCTTTATCAGAGCACAAAGGGACGAGTGTGTGTCTCTGGGGTTTCAGGGGTGGGGCTGCCTTCCAGCGTGACCTTATCTGCTGAAATAGACATTGGGATTGTTTGGCTGCAGAGGCTTTACTTCGTCGCGTCTTTATTTTCTGCAGTTTATCTTATCAAAGGGGCCACGTGTGTTTCTCGCAGTGAGGAAATACCTCTGAACGTGTGCTGCTGAAGGCTTTATGGAGCTGAGATAATAGACTGAGGAGTGACGGTGGCTGTGGGGTTGTAGATCTGTCTGTTTCTCTGGATGTGTTTCAGCAATCTCTTCTGCCCTGCGGTCCAAAAAAGTTCCCGCACTGCCTGAGAAACCTCTGTTCTCTTCTCATGTTGCTTGATCATATTTTAGTGCCTCATTTAGAGTAAAGCACTACATTTGTCTGTTTTGATTGGTCTAGATTAGGGATGCACCGATACTAGATTTTAAAAAAACCGAGTATGAGTACATCACCTTAGTATCTGGGAGCAAGCTAACAAATTAGGCATCCATTATTGATTAAATTACTTACTATACAACTTATCTCAAGTATTCATGATGCAAAATGAATACATAAACCCAAATTCCCCATATAGATTTTTTAGTGTTATAATGATTAACTGACATCACCTATTTGATAGAATTCCTCCTCATTAAGCCACATTGTTCTGATGGTTGTTTAACACAGAGATCGTACAGGAAGATAGACACGTGTCCGTCACACAGGCAGGAAGACAACAGGCCTGTGTTTTGACCTTCAGTCTGTTCCTGTTGTAAGTGACACTGGGGTCCCTCCCAGAGGAGGAGAGAGGAAAGCAGTGGTCTGACCTGCTCAGCCACACCTTCACCCCTTCTCCATAAAGCATCCCCAAACATCCCTGATGGAAGCTGCCATCCTCCCTCTGATCTCCACTGTCTATTGTCAGTTTGTTTTTCCTCTCAGTTCTAAGAGACCCTTGTGGCCACCTACGGCTGTGGAGGACGGACCTTTGTGTGGTTCCCAGACTCGGCTTTGCTAACTCCAAGACAATTGGGCCTCGCTGAATTGTGAGGCACAACATAAAATAAATGGAAGGAAAGTGTCTAAGGAATTATTGCATGATGTTCCAAAACAGTTTTTTTTTTTCCAAGTGTGCAACTTTTTAAACATTTGAAAAACATTTTAAGTGACTGGCCCATTGTTCTTTTTTGAAAATGTTGCATCAAGTTTCAGATGTGTAAGAAAATAAACAATATCTAAGTTTTAATTTGCATTTATGGAAGCTTTACAAAGGGTTTCAAACGTGCCATTCACACAGCTTCTAAATGTTTCCTTGAAATCAGGGTTGTAACAGTAAAACATTGTCAGAAACGAGGGATTCGTTATATTTGTCCTGTTTGAACTTGCTATGTTTTAGCAAGAGACTGTTAGAATATAAAGTTAAAAACTGCTAGCTGCTTCAGCTAACTTTTTTAGATACTAACTTGTTGGCCTCCTTTGAAAGACAGCTACCTCTGCTAACTTTTTAGTTGCTTTTACCAACTTGTTAGCCACTTCTACTAAACTTTTGCACATGTTTTTGTTAACCTTTAACCACTTATAAATGTCTTTTGTTAAACTGTTAGCTGCTTTGGCTAACTTTTTCTGCCTTTACCAACATGTTAGCTTCCTTTGATAGATTATTAGTTGCTTTGGCTAACTTTTTATTGGTTTTTAACCAACTTGTTAGCCATTTTTGTTTACCTGCCATTCATTCCTACAAAATTTTAGCCAATTCTAAGTTTGCAGTATTTTTTTGGGGGGGTAGAATAGTTGTTTCAGCTAACTTTTTTGCTGCTTTTACCAATTGTTAGCCACCTCTACTAAACCATTTGTCACATCTAACTGTTAACTCGGGACGGCACTAGCTCAGTTGGGAGAGTGGCCGGTCTGGTCACCGGTTCGATCCCCAGCTCTGGCTGGGTTAGATTGTCGTTGTGTCCTTGGGCAAGACACTTCACCCACCTTGCCTGTGTGAATGTGAGTGTGACTGTGTGTGAATGTTGGTGGTGGTCAGAAGGGCCGATGGCGCAGAATGGCAGCCTCGCTTCTGTCAGTCTGCCCCAGGGCAGCTGTGGCTACAGACGTCTGTCGTAGTTTACCACCACCGGTGAGAATGACTGTGTGAATGAATAATGCAACTCTGTAAAGCGTCTTTGAGTGACCTAAAAAGCGCTATATAAAACTGATGCATTATTATTATTATTATTATTATTACTTCAGCTAATATTTTAGCAATTTTTACAAAGTTGTTAGCCACTTTTGCTTAACTTCTACTAACTTTTTGGCCATTTCCATGCTGTTAGCTGCTTTGGCTAACTTTTTATCAGCCTTTACCAACATGTTAGCCTCCTTTGATAGATTATTAGCTGCTTTGACTAACTTTTTAGCTGTTTTTACCAACTTGTTAGCCAAGATTGCTTAACTGCTAGTCACTTTTAACTTGCTAGTCTATTTGGGTAGACTGGTGGCTGCTTTGGCTAACTATTTGGCTGCTTTTAACAACTTGTCATTAGCTGTTTCTTCAGAATATCTCACATTGAGTGTGAGGCAAATACATTTCAATGTCACATGATATTCCTCACACTGAGAGGCGCTAAAGCTTAATGCACAGAAATAATGAGACAGGACAAATGTTGATCTGTGTAGTGAGTACAGCCGTCTTTAGTATTGATGTATAGGCCAATCAGGATGGATTGGCAAACCAAAATTTGCCACAACTATAAAATGTCTAGATTCAACTGGAAAGCAGAGGTTCAAACAACTCTCCCCCTCAAAGGAGGTTCCAGTACAAGTTAAAAGTCCTACTCAAGCTTGTAAAACATGGGGAATGAATACTTTCCTGAAACCTCTCCTTAAACTATTGGTTCTGCTGTTCCAAAACAACTATTTTCTAAAATGCACGAAAATGTGGCACAACGATTTCAAGACAACAACTCCCAAAATGAAAATGAAGTGTTTCTTTGAGGTCAGCGCTCCCCTCAGATGTGCCAACATTATAATGCAGAATCTCTCCGACTCAAACGCCCACCATCTGAGGAAAAACAACAAAAAATCACCACGCTGGGAAGCATCTGCACCAGGGAAGTTAACACGGATGTGACTTACAGAGGAACAGATGTCTTTTTCTGACTGAAATAACATCAGATCCATCCAATAGTCAACCCAACACCTTCCTTTAAAGCACCAGGAGGATAACCACAACAAAAGACTCCTGTTTCCGTTTATTCCCGCCTTAGATGTGGGTTATTTTTCGAGCAGACAATAGACGAAAATATTCTTGCCTTTATGTTTGATGTGGGCTTACTTCTGCGTTTAATGGGAATGTGCTTAAAGTGCGTTTGATCGCAGCTCTCAGGTGCACAAGCGCGGGAGCGGGGAAGCGTAGACAAAAGGGACGAGGAAGCTGAGAAACTCACACCTCTCGTTTACCGATTCTAATACACGCTTATTTGTCCCGTAGACCGTGACCTTTAATCCTGACTGGCACACCCAAAAAAGTGGCACGGCACCCAAACACACTCCTTTATCATTCAAAGTGCGCTAGGAGCTATCAACCTGAATAAATAAATCCTCCTCTTATCTCACACAGCAAAACTGGATAAGCGCTCCCACCGGGTCTGGATGAAGGAAGCTGTCAGCGCCTCTATTTTGGTTTGCTTTAGCCTCATATGGAGACAGAATCCTGTTTTTTTCCCTCTCCAATCCATCCATCCTGGTTTTTCGCTCCCCGGAGAGTCATTTCCCTCCATGTGCGTGCAGACTCCATACATGATCCCTCTTTCCTGCTTATCTCCTGCACCGTGCCTATATCTTTCAGCAGAATTTTCCCAGTTATGAGGCAAAAACTCCAGGATGTTCCAGCCTTTAAACCCGTCTGTGATATATATACACCATTACACAGCTTGTGGGGGGTTTTTTGGAGTTGTTTTGACACCTGTAGCCATGGTGGACAAAAAGAAACCCACATGATTCCAATCAGAATCTTTCATTTAAACAATTTTATCACCACATACGTCTGGATGCCTGACTCGCAGCCCACATCTGCGCTGACTGGTGTTGTGTTAACATGATTTGTATTCTACACGAGGCGAGACCAATTTGTCAAGAATCATCAGAAGCAGCTTTGATGATGTGTGCCTTTGTCAAGTTGCTGTTCTAGTTTTTCCACCCCTCTGTTCATCATAGGAACAAAGGAGGCGAGGAGAAAGGGGAGCTTTCTAACGGAGCAACATTGCCACCTGCAGCTAAAAGACACACAAACACATAGAAGGTTTTTATTTTACTATAAGTATGTACAGAGGGGCGATTTTGTTTAAATCCTTCTTAGTTAACAGTTCTATGAGCTCTGCTGCCCTCTAGTGGCTACCTAGAGTATGACTCATGTTTTTGTTCAGTGAAGTTTTTTTCCTTTCTGGAACCATTTAGAGCTACATCAGTTTCACTTTTATTTTCAGAAATTGTGTATAAATCCTAATTAATGACACCGTTAGACTCAGAGTAACTTAAAAACCACAAGATGGCTACAGTTTGAGGATTTTGAGCCTTTGTTCTGAACAGATTGTACTGCTGAGTGTGGCCAGTCACAAGGTCTTTTTCGTGCAATAATAATAATACACTTTTACGCCACCATTTATCTCAAATTACATGGTTATTTACATAGAATTATGAGGCTATTTTATGGAGGTACATTTCTACACTTGTTTTGTAAAATGGAGATTGAACTACATTTGTACGGCTCACAAAATGCATATATGTTTATATAAACAATTATAGATCATTAAAAAGTAAATATATGTGTTATAACTAGGGCTGGGTACCGTTAATAATACTACTTTAACGATACCTGGTTTTCGATACCGGTACTTTTTTCGGTATTTATATAATTCTGAGAGAAAATAACAAAGTATTAAATGTTTTTTTTTAAATTAAACAAAAAAAAAAACTATAGTTTTGTGGCATATTTATGCATTTACTATTATTATCGGTATTTATCGCTCACCTCGGGAACTTTCGGTGAGTACCGGTCTAGTACCGTGTTTCGGTGCCCAGCCCTAGTTATAACTAAGGGGTGCTGAGACATTTATTTTTACACAGAAAATTGTCTTTGCCACTCCGGCACAAGTATTGATGGGAAAACCCATGGGCGTAGATTTGGCATGGACGGAGGTGAAGTGTCCCCACCAATAATTTGATCCAAGGGTGCAGAAATAGCGCTGCATCCCCACCAATAATACATGCAGCCCAGCGGACCAGGTGCTGTATGCAGAGTCCGTGGCCGGACCTTTGTCCAGGGTAAGTAGGCATATGTGTCTGGATCGACTGGCGTGAGCCCCTCTCGGCCTGCGCCGAGCCGCTAACGCCGATGACACCTGCCCTGGGTCTGGAATGAGGACCGGCCATCAAGCATTTTCCCGGTGATGGTAACTTTGGGCTAGTCCCCGGACTGAATTTGAGTAATCTGCACTTCCTGTTTCAGCGAACCCTAACCATGTACAGGAAACTGTGAGGCACCCGGAAGCATGACATGAGTCTCAAAACCCCTCGAACACCAAATTTAGTTCAGTCCGTGAAGTGTTGCCAGATGTACGATAATTATCGTATTTGTAGGATAATTTAGCACTCTGTACGATCAATAATTCCATAAATACGATAATTTGAGCCCTTTGTGGTGTGGAATTTGTGTAAGAGATGCTTGTTTTAATCATTATCTTAATCATCGTCTTATTTAAAGCTAAAACTACTTTAAAGATTATAATTTTGCACAGTGTTTGATATACTGATATTAAAACCTGGGTTAAGGCTGTAACTTAGTAGCGTTTTTCTTAAAATACGATAATTTTAAGATCCTGGAACGATACTTTAACATTTCCAATCTGGCAACACTGAGTCCGTGTGTATCAGACGATTCGTGCACACGTATTTAATGATCTGTAGGTGTCATCCCTTTTTTGAGGTTGAAGGTAAAAAATATGTGTAAATGTTAAGCCTGGGACACACAGAAGACGGATGCGTTGCGCCACAGAATCGCCGCGGTCTAGGGGGTTCACAGGACGCGCTATGCAGCCTATTCAAGGCTGAACGCTTCTTGGAAATCACCATATTAAAGCCGTAAATGCTGCGCCGCGGCGCTTGAGATAGAACCGGCACCAAACTTTAGCGCCTCCGCACGGACCGGCGTTTGCATTGCGCTCTCCGTGTAGCCACTCTCAGTAACTATAATGTTTTTGTTTTTTTAAAACGGTGTGTGCGCGACGCATCCATTTTTTGTGTGTCCCAGGCTTTAGTGCAATGTGAAATTTTGTGTAAAATTTTTTTGGGATTAATAATTTCTAGATTTTTGTGTGTGTATTTGAACACACATAAACGTACTGGAAGTTACACACAAAATATTTTTTACAGTTTACAAACCATGTTGTACAGACACAACTATCCAAAGCTACACAAACAGGTTTACACAAATGACAAATGTACACACGCACAGATATATTGAGTCTATTTTAACCCCATACGATTCAGCATAAATTAGCTACAGTGCTAGCCACTTTAGCATTTAGGGATAAAATCTCATTATGTCTGCCAGAACAACCATGGAATATCAAAGTAGTGGCCATGTAAAGGTTATAAAACTGCATTTGGACAAAATTACATGAAAAGCTGGAGTTACACACACGTTGTCACAGGCTACACTGTGACTAGCTGTTAGCTCGTCTGATCAGAACTCATCTCAGTTTCACATCATACACAAAATCACACATTTTTAGGGGTAGAAATATTAACACATTTCTGCTGGACGTGGCCCCTGGATACCCCAGAATGCTACATTTTGCTGCTGATGTTTACATGTACTAGCCGCAGAACCTCATAAATGTGTCATGTGTAAAGGTTTAAAATAAAATCAGGAGATTAGAGCTGTTTAAACGTCCTGGGACCCTGCGTCCACTAAAAAGGACATATCTTGTCCTATAATATTTTGTTTAGACCAGTTTATTATTTAGGGAAACTTGAGTATAATTGTATTTTAAAATGTATTTTGTAGTTAGCTATTCAAAGAATGAATCAAAACGAACACTAGGGGGTGCTAAAACAAGCAAAACTGCATAGTGTGCCTTTAAAATAAGCAGAAATGAATTCTGATCAAACAGATGAGCTAACAACGGGGTCAGTTACAAAGTGTCTTACAAAATCTTTTCTTTAAATACCATAGCAGCTCATTTCTACTGCAAAAAAATACAAATTTCTACATAAATAACATAAAATGTTAAGTGTATGGCAATGCAAAGGTTATAAAAGAGCATTTTCATAAACTGCTGTGAATTTTTTAACATTAAAGTTGCTTTAGGATAGCAGAAACACTGTGTGACTGGTGCCACTCCGATTAGCCATTAGCTCATTTGTCCAATCAGAACTAATCTCAGCTTCTCCAAACTAAGGTTGTTCAAAGAGCTACCTATAACAGGTAAAATATAACATAAAGTCCACTTTTAAAAATCGGAAATTTGAGACAAATATTAAGCTAATTATCGCAAAACTTTGACAGATACATTTTTTTCTGTAAACATTCACTGAATCATCTCAGTTTAATTAATTTTCATCCCACATTCTCTGGCAAATAAATGTGATTTAAGCCACAGATTGTGTTGAAATTCTCCAGGTAGATCATTAAAGTTTATTTAAAAAGTATAATGTATTCACAAGTGCAATATTTAACCAAAAAAAAATTAAAAAAAGAAAATATAAATCCAGTGAATGCTTTTCTAATTCTGCTCCAAAGTACAGAATATCCACTAGATGGTGCAGTTAGACTACTTTTAAAGTTGAAGACTTTCATTAAATAAGTTCTGATCTCCTTAATAAAGCCAGTTCTTAAATATCTATTTGTTTATTTGTGCAGATTTGACACGTTTTATAACCTTTATTTCTTAGTGTAACACCCTGACAGAACCACCATGTGTTCCAAACTGAGCGGGGGCAGCTTTTTGTTTTTACCTGGATTAAAGTCACACTGAAGTCCGCCTGCAGCTCTCAGGTCAGGCCGAGTGTGTGTGTACAAGCATGTGTTAGCGAGGCATCTAATTGATTTAGCTCCTGGCACACTATTTGTGAACAAACACACACACACACTCAGTGAACCTCCACCCACTCTAGTCCAAAAATACATTCCCACTGCAAATCGCACAGCAAATAAATCACCATGGTTACGGTAATGTTATAATTGCTGTACTTGAAGTGGGTTTTGACTGATGCTGCTTGCAGGGCCTCTTAGAAATCAGTGCTTGCAGAGAAAATAGTTGACTCACTTAGCAGAAAAACGAACGCTTAAATTCCTTCTCTGTCATCTATAGGCTGGACGCGCTTGAGGAAACAGTCCAAAAAGGTTTTAAAGTTATTATAATTGTATAAATGATGGACTTTTATTGGGTCACAATTGACTAAAAAGTGAATTATATTCAAGAATTTTTTTTAAATGATAGAATATAATGAAAAACAAGAAAGACATAAGTGTTCCCAACCAGAAAACGGTAGAATGCTGTCTCCAGGTTGGGTCTTTGTCTCTATTTCATTTCTAGTTCTTATCCAGATCAGTAGGGCAGTAAAGAAGCCAGGACTGCCCTCTGTTCCGAGTTCCTCCCAGACGTCACTCATTGCAGTCACCTGAATTCATGATTTTGTTCTTTTAGTCAAAACTCATGACCATAGGTGAGGGCTGGAATGTTGATCAAATGGTGAATTAAGAGCTTCATCTCCCAGCTTAGCTCCCTCTTCTCCACTGGTTTAGCGTCTACACACTACAGAGACTGCCTCCGTCTACCTATACCTCTCACTCATAAACAGGACTTTGAGATATACCTAAACTCTTGGAGGTCCTGAGAACCATGGACCCAGATTGGGAGATGCTGGAGGAGATAAACTATCTGGGTGTCTTGTTCACAAATGATGGTTAAGACGACGTACGGGATGGACCAATGGATTGGGGATTTGTCCACCGCAATGAGGCTTTGGTCTGGTATTTTATGGTAAAGTAAGACCTGAATCACAAGGTGACGGTCTGGATTTACTGGTCCGTATATGTTCCAACTCTCATCTATGAGGATGACACTTAGATCAAACCAACAGAACGGGATCGGGGATACAAACTTCCGAAATGAGCTTCGTCTAGCCAAGTTCAACCTTAGAGGGAAGGTAAGAAGCTCCATCGTCTTACGGGAGATGAGAGCAGAGCCTCCTGGAGATTTTCAGACCCAGAACTTCTGGAATACCCACTCTGGTTTGGGAACAACTTGGGATCTCACAAGATGAGTTAGACCTGCTCCTCTAAGTCCCAACCTTGGATAAGTGGTGTATAATAGAGGGAAGGATAAACAAATGTTAGACCACCACTGCTAAAACTAGCATGGATTGTCTTAAGATGAGTTTTTTTCTCACCTCTTAGTCAACTTTTCCAAAAAAGACACAAAAAAAACACCCTCCAAGACGATTGTAACCTCTCATTCCTTTAATATTCACAAATATTTCAACCTCGCTACGGCTCGTCAGAGAGCACAACGCCTCATCACTTCCTCCAACTCCACTTTGTGTTTGAGGCTTTGCAGAAGAGACAGTGTGTGTGTATAAATGTGTGTGTGAGCGTAATTAGCTGACTTCTTTCTGATCTTGTATGCATTATTGAATATTTCGAAGGAGTCTCAATCCTTGAGGCTAAGTGGCTGCCAAGTAGGAATGGCGGGGCCAGTTTGCTTGTGATGAAGGGCGGCTCGGCCATTAAGGAGTCTGGACCGACTGGCTGGCCTCGCGTGAACCCGTTGGCTCATGAATAATATAAATTCCTCCACTGTATTTGGAAGCACTTTGGACATCGGTCAGGAGGAAGCTGATGACATTGATTTGTGGCTGAGAGATTTCAGGGAACGGGTCAATTCGATTCGACGTAGCGAACAGAAAATTTACTGCGATCACTCCTGATGTAGAAGAGTCAGGGTCTCGTTTCTGTCGCAACATCCAGCGCTCTGCAACCTTGACAAGACAATAGCCGGGTTGTCATGGTAATATGTCATTTCTCCTGACATTTCCAAGATTTTCATCTTTTACAATTACTGTCAGTTTGTCTTCTTCTCTGAAATGCCATTATTGGATTTACTCTGTTGCGCGAGAGCATCCTAAAATTGTAAAATGCCCAAAAATCGAGAGTTTCTTCTTCTGCAAATTTAAACTAAATTAAACCGTGACCCTATAGAAAAGTTTTAGAGAACACATTTTTATAAAACAGCTTCTTATTGTTTTGTTTACTGCATATACTGGACAAATCCCAGAAGTAATAGCTTATCAACGATGTTTATTTTGTTAATCTACATTAATATTCCAGATCTGCAATAATCTACATGTTTTGGGACAGAAGTGCAAATAAAGCCTTCAGAATTTTAGAAATGCAGTTTTGTGGGAAAGTTATGAACAATAAACAGTTACTTTTTGGAGATAGCTTTTTGAAAAAGCTAACTTTTTAGAAATATAGCACAATTCTGGCCAGATTGACAAAGCTGCTAGCCACAGTAAGCCAAGACCAAAGTGTTTTAGTATTAAAACAACTCAATTCTTGAACATTTTAAAGCATTATATAGAATACATGCTAATTTTTAAACCTTTACATGCCTGTAACAGCAGACATATTGTGATATTCCGGCTAAAAATGCTTCAGGTTGCACTGAAAATGTTAGCTAGCTGCTACTGACACTGTTTATGCTCGCTAACAACCACAAAACCATAACGTAAAAATAATGTAATGCTACATTGACAGCAATTGGTTTAAAAAGTAGCTTTTTAATGAACTACTATGAAACTTTGAGCCTGTAACTTTGTTTTAAGACAACAGGAATCAACTTGGTGTTAGCCACACTCAGACTAGCCGTTAGCTTGACAAGCGTTTGTTGTTTTTTCAAATATTTCCTTATGTCTTTAACAGGAACAGATCAATACTGCATCCAGGTCAGTTCAGCACCTTTTCCCTCTTTAATTACAGAACCTAGCTTTTTGATTTGTTGTTTAACAGTCTAAATTAGTGGTGTGCTAGCCTGATCCTTGAGGGCCACCATCCTGCCTGTCTTAACCATGCTGTACCTCTTTAACATGACCTCAAGTTCTGCAGAAGCATCACCAGTTGATTCAAACCAGGTGCATTAAAACACAGAAATATCTAAAACATGCAGGATTTTTGGCGCAAATTCCAAACATTTCTTTAAAACTTCAAATGAAAAGTGTAAATCTGTTCATTCCAGATGTCTTTTAAGTCCAGTAAAGTAAAACTTTTCATTAGATGAGGTGAGTCTAAGGCTGCTTTGGGTTAAAAAATAAAGTGACATTTATTGATGTAGTTAGTTGATGTAAGGAATCAAAAACCACTGGCGTCTGCAGACCTGTGTCCTTAACACAGAAACTTATTGAATATTTTTTCGCTGTAAACAAAAAATATGCATGTGCCCTCCAATGTTTCTTTGCAAAACATCGTTTTATTACAAATTAATTACTTTTTTGCACATTTGATAACAAACTGGAAATGCTATACTCTTATTTGCTCCTCCAAGACTCGGCAATTTGTGGATTTAGTGCCTCTAAGAATAAAATCTGTTTTTCACTTCACACATTATGCAGGTTTGACCCTTATTTTACAAATTGCTAAACAAAGGAGCAGACTACTATTCGAAAAAAGCTCATATCCTTCAGCATTTGCAATTTATCTCTTAGTGTTTGCACACAATGAAAAAAAATATCTTCAACAGGTGATTTATGACCAGCATCAAAATGGCTCCTCTTTGCATTTATCGCTGCCTCTGTGCTGCAGCGTGAACTCATTTAGGAATCATTTTGTTAGATGCAACGCCGGGACCACCTTCAATCAGTCATTACTAGGAATCACGATTAGTAAAATGCCCATCAAAGTGCACAGCGGGAGAGTAAAAAGCCCAGGTGATCTACCTACCATCAATCAGAGTGACTGAACCTGAGCGAGCATCACACACACACACACAAGCTCACACACTCTCTCTGCAGAGCTTATGTCAGCTGTAAGCTCTTCCCATTAAACCTGCGCTGCATTAAGCATTTGGGTTAAAAGCTTTCATAATCAGGTGTGCTCTGATTTAGAGTACAGAGCTTTCAAAGATCAATACCATCCTTGAAGAGAAAGAGAGAGAGAGCTGTGGCTCTTGTGTAGGTCTGTGAGTGTGCACGGAGCTTTGGCCCTCTTGTGTGTCGTGCATTTGCTTAGTCTGAGTTCACTGTTTTCTGTCAGCGAGGGCAAACTATTTCCTCCTGCCTTCTCTTTATTCTGTGTTTGAGAGAAACGAACAGAGGTGTCTGATACTGCGGCTGTTTTTCTGCCTGACGCCTCCTCACTTGATCCCGAGGTCCAACGCACAGACTGCTGCTGCAACAAACGTGGAATCAAAACCCATTAATGAGCACCAGCAAGACGTCTGCTCACAAATACTTTTCGTGTTTGCATGATAACAAGTGATAAATGTTGGATTTGCTTCTGTGCAACTGAGATAAAACTATTTGTTTTCATAATGATTTATTCTAACAAGTATTTCCAAAGAGGTATTTAAAAAAAATGATATGCAAAGTACATTATGTATGCTGCTTTGAACATTGATAACTACCGCATGGGACAAAAAGAAAAATAGACAAATAAGTCCGTTATTGTTTTAATGCACTTCCACCACTCAGACATACTATCTCATAGTTATGACTTAGCATTTCATAATTATGAAATAGAAACTCAAAGTTATCTAATAATTTTTACATAATTACGAGATGGTGTCTCATCATTATGATATTTTAGGACATAATTATGAGATTTTTTTCACATAGAAAATGAGATACTCATGTTTATACGATAAAATACTCATATATATGAGATTCTACCTCTTAATTGTGATGTAAATATAGCATGGTTCCTCATAAATAGAATGCAAAGTCCTTAATATGAGATATTAGGTCATATTATGAGATACTCTCATAATTAGGACATACTAAGTTATAATTGTGACTTTTTTTTTAAATGAGATGCAAAATCCTACTATCTCATTATTATAAGATAGTATCCTATATTTTATGAGCCACTAAGCATAATTATAAGATAGCTACTCAAAAAAATGAAATACTAGCTCACATTTATGAAATATTATCTCTTATTGTGACATAATTATGAGATAGTTTCTGATTATCTATACTAAGTACTATCTCATATGAGATTTTATTTTCCTATATGAGATACAAAAATCCTTATTATGAGGCATTTAGCCATAAATATGGGATAGTAGTTCATAATTTTGAGATACATCATCTAAGATAACATGTCAACACATAAAAAGTAATAATTACGAAATATTATCTCATAATTATAAGTTTACCATAGTTTTGAGGTATTAGCTTTTCCCTATCTCATAATAACCAGCATGTCTTAGTTTACCATAGTTTTGAGGTACTATCTCTTCCCTATCTCATAATTATGTCTTAGTTAATAGTTTTGAGGTACTATCTCTTCTCTAACTCATAATTATGTCTTAGTTAATAGTTTTGAGGTACTATCTCTTCTCTATCTCATAATTATGTCTTAGTTAATAGTTTTGAGGTACTATCTCTTCTCTAACTCATAATTATGTCTTAGTTAATAGTTTTGAGGTACTATCTCTTCCCTATCTCATAATTATGTCTTAGTTAATATTTTTGAGGTACTATCTCTTCTCTATCTCATAATTACATCTTAGTTAATATTTTTGAGGTACTATCTCTTCCCTATCTTATAATTCTTAGTTAATAGTTTTGAGGTACTATCTCTTCCCTATCTCATAATTACATCTTAGTTAATAGTTTGGAGGTACTATCTCTTCCCTATCTCGTAATTACCTCTTAGTTAATAGTTTGGAGGTACTATCTCTTCCCTATCTCGTAATTACCTCTTAGTTAATAGTTTTGAGGTACTATCTCTTCCCTATCTCGTAATTACCTCTTAGTTAATAGTTTTGAGGTACTATCTCTTCCCTATCTCGTAATTACCTCTTAGTTAATAGTTGTGAGTTACTATATCTTCCCTATCGCGTAATTACCTCTTAGTTAATAGTTTTGAGGTACTATCTCTTCCCTATCTCGTAATTACCTCTTAGTTAATAGTTGTGAGGTACTATCTCTTCCCTATCGCGTAATTACCTCTTAGTTAATAGTTTTGAGGTACTATCTCTTCCCTATCTCGTAATTACCTCTTAGTTAATAGTTGTGAGGTACTATCTCTTCCCTATCGCGTAATTACCTCTTAGTTAATAGTTTTGAGGTACTATCGTAATTACCTCTTAGTTAATAGTTTTGAGGTACTATCTCTTCCCTATCGCGTAATTACCTCTTAGTTAATAGTTTTGAGGTACTATCTCTTCCCTATCTCGTAATTACCTCTTAGTTAATAGTTTTGAGGTACTATCTCTTCCCTATCTCGTAATTACCTCTTAGTTAAAAGTTGTGAGGTACTATCTCCTCCCTATTTCAAAATTACTGTATGTCTTAGTTTACCATAGTTTTGAGGTACTATCTCTTCCCTATCTCATAATTATGAGAAAAGAGATTATAGCACCTCATAATATTTATAATCTATATTATAACTTTAATATAAAAAGTCATAATTATGAGATATTGACTTCTCATAATTGCAAGATAAGTTATTATAAGTTGGTATCTCCTAATTTGAGATATCTCATAACTGTGAAAATCAAAGTCATAAATATGGGATACTACCTCATAATATCTCATCATTATGACTGTGTGTACTATAGTTTTTGAGATAGTGTCTTGTAATATTAAGCCATGATTATGAGGTAACTAATTCATAATTATAACTTGTAGGATTTTGTAAAATCAGTTGTAGCTTTCCATACATTGAAAAATAGTCAAATCAAAACATATTCTTAACATGATATATTTTGTTGCACATTCTGCATGTCCCCCCCCCCTGCATGATAGCTTGGTTATGCATTTGTTTGCAAGTGAGTGGGTGTTCAGGGACTTTTAGAAAAGTATGCCAGCAGCAGCATTTTTACAAATGCCTCCTCTGCATCAGGATCAATAGGTCTTGGGGGGGCTGAGCTTGACCTATGTGAGCAGTTTTTTTTTTTTTAAATCACTGATGTCTTGAGAATGCTGTTTTTCCATTTTTGGTGTTGTTTTCCTACATGCTGTTTTTAAATGAAACTAACAAGTTTTGTGAACAAGTCAGATTATTTGCAACATCTTCATCCTTGATGCCTCTAAATGCATGCACCCTGGCACACTGTGATGCCTTTATTCCCAGCAGCATTCCACTGAAGCTGGCCTTGGCCCTGACAGAGCAGTCTGCCATGGCTATGTTCATTGTCCAATGTGCTCAATAGGCAGCACATGGCGTGGGCAGCAGTCAGTGGGGCTAAATTTGTGCCTCTCTGCTCATTCCGGGGATATTTGTGACTTGCTCCTTGTTGACTCGTCGCACTCCTTGCTGACAACGGGTCTCTGTGTGTCACACGCTGCTAAAGCCGGCCCAGCTGTATGCAATTAGGTTGCAAAATGCCAGGGAAGTGCATGCTCCTCTGCAAGTGGTGATGACGACCTGATTTTTAATCCGTAATTGAATAAAAAATGTAATATTTTTAGGCCTTTTTGATCATTATTTCTTCAAATTTTGTGCTATAATGGTTTATTTTAATATAATTTATTTGTTGCCTTGTGATGCAGAATGAGCAAATTTCATATCTTAAAAATGAAAGGTTAAGCTGATTGTTTAGTATATTTTTTCTAATAGTGGCTGAAAAAAGTGACATTTATTTATACTTATTTTGTTTTCTACAAAACAAAAAAGACGTCTCCAGTGTTTTCATTTTGTTGATTACAGGCTACTTTGACAGACAGACAGACAGGCTCTGGTTCATAAATCAGTGGCCACATCTTTCCCTCAGGGAGATTCACTGTTGTTACCTTGGCAACAGGCGCCCCCACCCCTTACTTTCCCTCTCTCTCTTTGGACTGTACCATCTTGCTCGCGGGGATCAAAAATCTTTTCGAGCGTCAAGCAAAACTAAGTTTTCACACTAAACCAGAACATATTTCACTTTAAATCAAATTTAGAACGACTAAACATTGTTTAATGTATACATTGTATTTAATAGTTGTGAGTAAATGTGACATTAAGGTTTAAATCGTAGTAATAACACCCCAAAATGGCGAAAAGTCAACATTCCCTCGAACTGTCAAAATCGCTTGTTGCTTCCAACCTTAGCCTTAAAAGTAGTTAGCGAGCTAGCATGTAGGCGCTTCAGTGAAACCTGCTTGGAAAGCAAAAACATAAAAGTTTGAAATTGAAAGGAAATTGAGACAAGTGTTTGTTGTTATTGCTTCAGCCGTCCTGTGCCGAACTGTGGGTCCGACGGAGGCAACGGTGTGTGAAGAACCCGCTGGGCAGCTCCAAACGCAGCTGGATGTGACAGGTTCGACACCAGGTAGGCTGCAGGTAGTTAGCCTAGCTGGTAAAGCTTTGCTCTGGCTGCTTGTTTACAGTCGCTAGAGCGGCATAGTGAATTAACTTACGCTGGCTATAATGTTGTTATAATGCCTTTTTGGTTACCCGAAATATGGTTTATGGTGAGCTATGCTAGCTTTAAGTCACGACACAGAGCGGAGTGCTAATTAAATCAAGTGAAAGCTACATCAAACACCTGTATGCGTTAACACTGTAGCTGTAGCCTTCATAGTTTATGGCAGGCTGTTGTATCATATAATCAAACCACACTATCTCGCTGCGTTTTCTACTAGTAATATGTCAAGACCTTTGCAATTGAAATTATACTAGAGAAAACTAATATAGGTTAATACAAATCTTTGAAAAGTTTGAGATTTTGGTAGAGTACATTTTAAACGAGGCATACGTTGAACATGACTAAAAAAATACATAAACATGAGAATGTTTGAAAAGAAAAGCTAAATATTATTACCGTACAATATTATTTTCTTATTTTTTTACGTTAATAATTACCATACAGCCCTTATATTTTCTTGGTGTGGACAATAAAGTATTAACCATTACGGTAAAACAGGCAGGGTTCTTAAGGATGCTTGAAATTGCCACTGAAATGTGTTACTGTGCAATAACATTTGCTTTAATAGGTCAAAGGAGTGAAATAACTTTATAAACATACATATTATGACTTTAAGGTGCTAGAAATTTTAACAACTCACCTTGAAAGTACTTGAATTTGATTTTGGCAAATGAGTGAGACACGTGTTGCAGATGTCCAGAGTTTAAAAATTTCAAACCCTAAAATAACATTCCAGATGTCCTCTCTGCATTCAACATTTGAGACATCACAATTGGTATTCTTCCTATGACAAATAATGTACCTTGTACCAGTCACATGTTTTGGTATGATTGTTGTACAGTCATAAATCGTGTCCAGTTTGTCTAATATGGTCTAAATCTAATTATCTTTGCATTAATTATTATTAGCACTTTAAACAGCAAAAATATCTGAATTGGACATCAAGCAGAAGGAAGCACAACTCCTAGCTGCTTGATATTTGATTGCGGCTAATAATAGAAAGAGACAGCTGCGTTTTCATTGATCTGTCTACACTGCCCTATTTCTGAGTGCTTTTATTTTTACCCCATCATGTGGAACTATCCAGCACTCGGTCCTCTGTTCTGGGAGCTTTTTCAAACACAGTTTATTTTTTTACACGCAGAATCCCGGGTCTGTGTGAGCGAGCCCCGGCCGCTCGGGGTCAAAAAGGACAGGGATAATGGGAGGGGAGGGAATAACATGTGGGAAGGAAGTAGCTCAGCTTGTTTGTCCGCCAGGCTTTTGTTTGTTTTCCTTTCGGACAAATCCATTTAGAAGGTAGGATGCCTGAGATGGAAAGTAGCAACGGATGAGGTATTGTTACTCAGTGAACTGTTATTTTGTAATGTTGATGCAGTGATATATAGCCCTAAAGTAGGGCTGCTTGATTATGGAAAATGTCATGATCACAAGTATATTTCAATCTTTATTTAATCAGGTAACCTACCATTAAAACCTATTTTCCAAGGGAGACCTGGCCAAATTAATTGTGTTCAGTATTGACCTCATGATTTTTCAGCATGGTTACTTAAAGAGCTGGGAAACACTAGTGTTTATTATTATTATTATTATTATTATTATTATTTCACCAGCATGTGTCAGAGTGCTTATTAATGGTGATTAAAACTTAGGAGAATGTAAAATGATGAGACCAACATTAGGATGCTTGCAAAGAGGAATGTGACTAAAAGTGGCAGAATGACGACAAAACACACTGGCAGAGTATGATGTGTCCAAAAAAAAAAAGCCTCTTATTTCAGTTTTGACCTCCATATGCTCTGTGGTGCTGTGTCCAGCAGTATTTTGTTCATATGGTTCAGTCAAGCGTTGGTGCTCCGGAAGAAGAAACACATTTTCAGCTTTTCTCTGCTTTTACTGTAGTCTGTTTGTTACTGGTCAAGTTCAACTAGGTGGTGTCTTTATGCGTTTTATAGATGTTTGAATATTAAAAAAAAAAATTACATTATTTAATATAATAATAGGCCTAAACGTTTTAATTTGTCAATATTGATTCTAGTAGGGCAAAACCGAAAATTTACCGTTACTGAATTCTATAACTCTTACTGACGTCATTTTGCTCATAACGGTATGTCCGGTATTTAAAAAAATGAAAACATGTGAGTACTCTCACTGGTCCAAGGGCAGTACCTCGGTTTCTGTCAGACAATCCGCTCCTATCGGAGGAACAGCGCGAGCAGGGGAAGGGGGCATGACGAGTTGCAGCTCCTTCACCCCCCTGGGTCGTCTCAAAGAGTGCAGTGTGCGATTTGTGAAAAAATCAGAGTGGGGGATCTGGTGTTCATTGTGAGGTCGTCTCATTCGTCTGTGAAGACGCCGCAACAGTTCGGGTGAGGACCCAATGCTGGCTCCATCTGCGACACAAAATTTCCTGAAAAAATCCTGAAACAAGAGAATTGTTAAGAAGAGGAGGTGTAAAATTCTGATAGATTTGGTGTGTTGGAACCAGTTCTCAATTCTCTATCTATATAACTGGCTGTGGAGCAATTATGCTGCCACAGTCCCAGTGGACGACTTTAGTTTTTGCGTGTAATTATCGTCCATTTATTGTTATTGAGGTGAACTTCTCAGTATGCCTTGATATTATTTGAGACCATATTACCCAGTCCTAGATTCTAGTATGATGAAAATAATTTTAATCAACACTAAATATCCCAAATCTGCCACCTGCTGGTGTAAATTGGTGCCTGCGGTTTCTTTAAAATGTGAACTCTAGCTAGTGTTTCCCAACTCGGTGATTAATAGTGGTTATGTGATTATATGATGCCAACTAGTTAGACCTAATCTTCTACTTGATCGATAGAAGACTTAGACAGACGGTGCTGCTATAAAAGCAGAGAAGAGCTGCTACGGGAGCCCGGATGTCCAAACGGGGAGTCAGTGCTCATAAAAATGTAGTTTTTCAGGATTATTGATGCATGGAAATAAAATTATATGGAAAAATGCTGCTGGATGCTGCACCGCGAACCATATGGAGGTCATAATAGAAAAACATGGAAGTGATGTGTGTTTTGCCTTAATTCTACTTGCACTCTCTTTTTAAAACATCACTATAAGGCTTGTGAGTTTAGCTTTGGGAAAGGCAGAAGGATGTGCATCATTCTGAATAAAATCAAAGCATGCTTGCAAAGCAGACTGATAAAATAATGCTAATTTTAATCATTTTTTGCTGATTTCATTCTTTTCTGATCATTTGGAGCTAAAATTGTAATACAAATGTGGATTATTTGCACAATAATTTTTTTTCTGTGCACACGACACGCTCTAGTGAGACAACTTTCACCGTTTGTGAAAGGTGACACTTGTGCTGTCGTTCCCCACTTCCTTCTTTATGCCTCGTTCAGTAGCAGAGCACATGTCTGTGTTATTTCCCTACAGGTGCTCCGATGCTTAAGGTGACGTCACCGTTATTTGCAGACCTAGACACTTTTCCATACTAGAGAGATCAACCATGCTAACCACCGTCTCTCTAAAAATACATCGCAGGTGTAGCATCAGATTAGCTACAAAGGCAAAATTAGACAGCAGATAGATTTGTTGGCCGTCCAAACTGATGTCAACGAAACACCCAGGCTGCCGCGTCATCCACAACCTTTGTATGAGACGGAGGCAGAGAGGGAGGACGAGGAGAGGCAGACGGTACAGCCGTTCTATTGAATCTGGATGGAAAAGTCATGAAGCTGGATCTCTGACTCATCAGTTCTGTGACGCTCAGGTTTCACGGCTCATATGGTGCCATCAGCTGATTTGAGCTTCTCAAACTAATTCTGATTCAAAAACATGAATGTTTTGTCATTTTTTGGGGTTCAGTAAACTAAAGAACTGCTGTGTAAAGCATGCAGGTGAGGGATGGAGCAGAGTCAGGAGAGGACACGAGAAAGGTGCTTAGGAGAGGAGGAGAGGGGGTGCCGGGATGGATGAGTTTAGAGGACGGATGCTGAGAGGAGGTAGAAGAGGAGCGGGAGGGGGAAGAGCAGGTGTAGTGCTCCGGTTTCCTGGGGGGATGGTGTTAAATGCGATGATAGAACACAGACAAGGACAGTGCTGATCTCCAATACGCAGCTGTGAAACACTTTCATCGTCTATATTTCCGAGCTTGTTTTCCTGAACCGATCAGGCGCTGATTTGAATTTTAAAATAGCTGGATCCAATTTCCTGACGAGAGATGACATGACACCTTTCAGGAGAAGGGCATGAAATTTGGGGAAATACCTTTTAGCATCAGTATTCAGGGCTCGTCTCTGTAAGCGCAAAATTCATCCCGTCAGTCGTGTGTTTTCTTCCAATAAAGAGTCGGAGAGAGCCGGGATTCAAAGTAGCTGGGATTTTATTGGCTGGAGCTGTTCAGGGGCAGGTCTTTGCCACAGGCTGGTGGGCAGGAAGAGGCTGGCTTCAGGGGTGTGTATGTGTGTGTGTAAGGGGGGAGGTTGGCTGGAAGTGTTACAGCTAAATAGTTTGAGTAGGCACTCTTCTGCTTCCTGCCTGTCCGCCTGCCTCGCTCGCTCTGCAGCTGAGAGAGAGAGAGACACTGAGAGAAAATCCCCGTCTAGGCATGGACCTCTGGCTGCAGCGCTCGGCAGCTTGCGAGGAATGACAACAGTTCACATGGTCATTAACTCCACTTGCCGGGGCTGAAGGGGGAGCCGCACTGTAGATCAGCGGCACAGAAGTGCCTCCTGCGTTTGGGACGAGACAGAAGCACACAGCAGAGCTCCGGGACCCGATGAAACGAGGTGGGAAATCACTGTCATTACGTCTGGCTTTTTCTTCCCGTTTCTATAGATTCTTTTAGGAGTTTTGCTGCAGTGTGCTGCATACCAGTCTGTCTGGGTGGGGAGGGACTTGAGGGAATGTTTTATCTGTGTGAGAGAAAGGGTGTGAGACGGGAACTGCGAGAGGAAAATAACTTTAAAAAGAAAATATGGAGAGATCAGTCCTTGAGCCCCTGGAGCTCGAAGCCACGCAGCAACTGTTTTCAGTTTCCAGTCCTTGAAATGGACTTTCTCTTTCTGTTCCTGAGGGAAAGACATTATCACAGCAGTTGACTTGCCCCTTTCCTCAATACAAATGTCAAGGGCTCATTTTTTTTTGCCACACATTTTCCCTCATATCTAGAGAAAAGCTTGTCATGTGACCTATGCTCTGTCTCTGCTTTCCTTGTGCAGTTTTTACTAACTTTTCCCTCGCAACACAAAGAGACTATCTACGAAAATATTTAGTCACACAAATAGCCATTTACAGATCTAACGAGACTCTCATCGTAATTAACCTTTCGAGTTAGATGGGGCAGAGTGGACACGTCCTTAGCTTTCTGCTGTCTGCCTGGATTTAGATTTGCACTCGACGCCGAGCCTGGTGCGGTCAGTGGACATCATCGTCTGCATGGAAAAGGCCAGAGTGGTGTCATTCGTTTGGCTGTGGATCAAGGGGAAGTGGGTGTTTTCTAAAATGGAACAACAGTCCAGCCCTTCCTGTTGAAAATAGAATGAGCTAAATCAGACGAGGACATTGTCCCTAAAGGAGAGAGTCCCTACACTCACTCTTGGCTAATTTTGATCCTGAACTTGACTTACTGTTTGGTAGATTTTACAGATTTCTTTTGCTTTAGGTATAGTGGGACTGTTGACCATGCATCATTTTGCAAAGGATTTTCCAAAATGTCTCAAAACATACCAAAAAATGTCTAAAACATTTTTTTTAAAATAGTCAGAGTTGTCTCTTGCATCTGGAAACCTTCTGAATTTAGTTTCCATAAGTCAGAAAGTGTGACAAATGTAAAATATTCCAACTGAAATTCTTCTTTTCTCACACTTTGTGTCTCCAACAAGTCTCCAAAACTCCTGACTTTATCCTGACTCAAGTTGTCAGTTTTTGAGCTTCAAACAGCTGAAGTAAGTGCATTTTCCACTGCTCATTAGGATGGATTATCCTGGTAATTATTATCTTTATCTGACTGGAAATACTCACCTCTGGCAGACTATAATCACAGGGTGACTTGCCTGGGTCCTTGCAACTAAACAGAGTAGACAGCATAGCTTTGAAAACAAATCCAAGTGAAAGGGGGTGATATCAGTCAAATAAGATGGAAATCTTTCTTGCATTTTTTAAATGAAGTGCATATTTAAGCAGCATTTAGCCCACTGATGAGGAGAGGAAAGCCCCGTCCCATAGTATGAGCTGGGACTATTTGGGTCAGTGTGGTTAAGCTAAGGCTATTATGATATGGGGCACACCTATTTGCTGACTCTGTGAAATGCTTCACGTGTTGCCTCCCAACAGGAGCTTAATCCTGATGTAAAGTCTGCTTAGTTCGTTGTCACTAATGGTGCTCGGTGCTCTGGGATTGGTAGTTTAGACCAGAGATGAATTCATAACCATCTCAAACCTTTTTAAAACGTTTTCAAGCCAACCTGAGACTCATTCTCATATTGACGCCATGTGTGAAATGATCAAGATGCCTCGCCTCCTTCTGCTTATACGGGTCGCGGGGGTAGCCCGGACCGTCCTCTCCTCGCCCACCTCCATATAGATGTCCTGCTCTAGAACATGAGGACATCTCCTCAGGCGTGATGGAGTAGGGAAACAGCTAAAACATACAGGAAGTGGCCCTTTAGGACCAGGAATGGACGCCACATGTCTACGGCTTCTGTCATATTAAATACAAACTAACCTACAAGTTCTTGTTATCGTCTGATTCTCTTCTGGACGTGTTAGCAAGCAAACTGGTTGCACCTTTCTTAAAAGTTAGGTTTATTAGCGATATAGTTGATAAGTATTTTCTATTTCTCAATGGAGACTCATCACAAAAACAACCATGTCAGGCATTGTAGACAAGAGATTTGTCTTATTTCCCATTTACAGTGAGTCCCCCTCTGCACAGCCTTGAAAAACATTGAGCACTTGTTCCTCTTGGGCATGTTAATGACCAGACAACCAGGGTTTGCCGGCATCAAAATGGTAATAAATGGAAATTCAGGCTCTCAGGAACTGTCTCATGTGCTTGTCTCTCACAGTTTTTAAAAAATGTACTGTATTTTGTTGGAAATGTCTCGCTGATGCTGTGGTAAATGTTTTCATTAGGTAGCTTATCGTCTCTGCTGAGCAAATACAAGCAGCAAAGATAAACTGCCAGACGTAGAGATACCAGACTAATGGGTTACATACGTGGTATTCAGAGGGCAAGTCAATGACTTTCACTGGAGACACGCTGGTCTCACTGACTCTCATTCAGTTAGGCAGACTGACCAACATAATGCTCCAGCCAGCTGGCCTTTGTAAGCGTCCGTAATCCATGCAGTCTAGTACTGTGATGAACTTTTCAAGGTACTTTTTGTACAGGGTAGAAAAATGTGATCTTAACATGATCAGGTTTACTCACCCAGGCACTAAAAAAAAAACTCCAAGAGTATTTATTATAAAAACGTTTGAGAAGCATTTCAGTGTCACAATGTAGAGGTTAGTAGCCCCTCATAGATAGTGTCTCTGTAATATGCTAAAGTAGCCATGCAATTTCCTGCCTCTGGAAGGACTCAAAATTGCAGAAACTGCGATAAGGTCATCCACGAGGCTCTACAGATCAGCTGATCTGAGAGAGCTGAAGGGACTCTCGCACAAATGTTGCCTTTAGATGTTTGAAGAAGATTTAGAGCTTGGTAGAAACCCTCCTTCATCAAAGAGTTAGACAAAATGTGTGTTTTTTTTCTACCAAATGTATTTTCATGCATTAGTGCTTCATGAGAGTTGTGCTGCGACTAGTATAAGCCAGGCTATGTCTATTCAAGCTGAATGATCAGTGTCCAATAACATCAAATCAGACTTTTGTCTGTGTGTCTCAAAAACCACTGGATGGATTTTAATTGAACTTTAAGAAAGTCTTTTTGGACATCTAAAATGTATCCACGTTTGGAGTCAACCCCGTTCAAGATGGACACATAGCTAATTGATCTTAGCAAAGACAATCGACGTATCGAGAGGAGCCAGTTGTGGTGGTTCGGGTATCTTGTCAGGATGCCCACTGGACGCCTCCACGGGGAGGTGTTTCGGGCATGTCCTGCTGGCAGGAGTCCCTCAGGTCGACCCAGGACACGCTGGAGAAAGTACATCTCCAATCTGACCGGGGAACACCTTGGGGTCCTGCCAGAGGAGCAGGTGGAGGACGGTTTGGGATTCCCTAGTTAGGATGCTGCCCCCACAACCCAGACCCGGATAAGCGGAAGAAGGCGAGGCGAGAATGGCCAGAACTCAGTCAATTCTACAGATACTGAGCTAAACTTTGATGGGTAGCAGCACGTCGTCATTTACGACAAACACAAGTACTGACAGGTCATGTGATATCTTGAGATTTTGTGTAAGTTTGCACTTTATTTTCAAGATTTGTCCAAAGCATCGAGAACTCTCAACAGTTCTCAACATATGCTGATCTTTGCTTAAAGCTCTGGCATGAAAGACAGGGGGAGATATGTATTCCTTCAAGGAATTTAATTTTTCAGTAAATTGTGCTCAGTTATAGATTTTGAACTACTAACATTAGCTGACATGACTTTATTTGATTGATTCCAGCCTTGTTTTCGTGCAGATTTGTGCTCTAAAATTAGCCTTTGTAAGACACACAACACCCTTAGTACATAGCCTAAACATAGTGTTGTTTTAATCAGTATGTCTACAGATATGTGGTGGTGTCTGCATGTCTGATTTATCTCGCTACCCCCCTATAGGAGTCCTTTTTGATCTTCAGTCCTCAGTGTTTGTTTTGAATATTTCTCATGCCAAACATTTCTTGATTGTATCCTGTTGAGTCTCCTGTGAACTATTCTGATGGGCCAAACTAACCTTTAACCACAATGTCAGCCTGTGTGTAAACCACTGTTTTTTTTTATATACTTGAAATATAAAGAATACTGGCATTTCGTCTCAGCATTTCACCCATCGTTATTTCAGGCTAGTCATTTAGAGTACTGGCGCCATCGTCTCTTCACACGCCGACAAATTAGGTTAGCTTGATCACGGATATCTTATGGCTTCTAAAAATAAGAAGAGATTAATTGTTAAAGGTCAGACCTGACATGATTCTTACCTGACTGTCTCTTCTGCAGCGATTGGTTCTTCCCCCAGGGAGCTGATGAGAAATTAAATCCTGCCTTAGGGAGCGGAGCCTGGGCGTCGGTACGATCGGGCAAGGAAGCTTCTGATCTCATTTCACATGATCAGCACTAAAGTGGGACAATATGATTAGCTCGACAATGGTTTGAATTTATTGTCTTGGAACAGCACAGCGCTTGTGATGATCTCAAGAGGAAGTATTTCTTTCTGCTGATGGCCAAAGTAAAAACCGGCCTGTTTTATGACCAAAACAAACAATAAAGACAGTCTGAAATATATTTAATTTCAATTAGCTGCTTTTAAAAGGGAGATATGAGTTTCTCCTTTAGTCCTTTTGTAAGATAGCAAGTTTATTTGATACAAGAGTATGATGTACTAAGCAAAACTAAAATACTGCATGGAGTCAGTTCAACAAAACCTGCAATGCTGTAAATGACGAGGATATTTCTCCTCCAAACAGTGGACTTCAGTGGTGCGTGTGTGAACCCCTTAAAAATATCTGTATTTCTGTACAAGTAGATTATTAGAAAGATGTAAAACTTAACAAAAATATTAAATATACAAAGAGAAATAAAAAACACACTAATCCGTGCAGTCGTTCAGATTTTTTTTGTCAAGTTGTTTGCAATTTACTCTATTTTCATTTGTATTTTTGTCACCAGCCCCTCCCAAAGTTGTCTCACATTTCTGCACTTTCTAAGTCATGGATCTTAAATTGAGGAGGTTTCAAACACCCACAAATGAGGCTTTTTTTTATCACAGTTCCTCTTATTTAGCTTAAAGGTTTTTGCTTAAGGAATATTTTCCAAACTGCCGTCTGGCATGATCTTGAGCAGACCTCTAACTGACCTTGCTCTGGGCAGCTTTAGCCTTTTCCATTACAGCCCTGCTTTGGAAACCAGTGTTTTCCTAATGATGGAGTAGCACACACACCTGATTATTACCCCATTGAGGGGGAAAAAGAACCACTTGACTCTAATTGCAAGTTTGACTTTGTTGCTAATCCTTGAGGTTCACATACAGTAGTTACAGCTGATCTTGTTTTAGGTCATATTTGTGCAGAAATATAGATAAATCTAAACAAGTCTCAAGTTGTCTTTTTGAAAAATGGTGCTCTTTTTCATACAACTTCTTGGTGTTGACACACAAAATGGAAAAGGAATAATTCTTCAACCATCCTGTTTCTCCTCCCTCACGTTGGAGTCCTCGACTCCCTCTCCCTCCCCCTCAGTTGCCAGGAAAATATTTCCAGATGTGCCAAGAAAAAGAGCTCCCTGCGCAGTAGCTTTGTAATGGATTTCATTCTCCCGAGCCATAGGCCACTTCCTCAGATTGTTGCTTTAGCTTTGCTGTCACTAAACAACAATCAGACACATGGACCTTCAGGGGACAACGAAGGGAGACGCTCCCCGTTTGAATCGACAGGCTGCTGTTAATGAGCCGGGACCTAATTTGGATAGTGTGAGACTACTAGTGAATACTGTGTGACACTGGGCAGCGTCATAATCACGTCTGGCAGCAGGATATGCATCTGTCTCAGCCCCTCTGTGGCTGCTGGATGGCTGCCCAGAATAACGCTGGGCTGTATTTTTCTATTGGTCGTACCGAGCCTCCATGTGCGTCTCTACGGGACCAGACTCTGGAACCCTGAGGCCTTTTTTCCATCTCTGACTCAGTCCTCTTGTCCAGTGTCTCATAACACACAAGCTTTTGCCATTCACTGCTTTGTTTTACGATATGTTGGAAAGCCCCCCCCCCCCCTCAATGTTGAGTAGGGGACCCCACAACCACCTTTTACTCATTTGAATTCAAATTTACAGGCGTTAACTGGTAATGCCCGTTATATAAATCTCCCCATTTGTTTATTGTAGGGATGAAGCAGTTACTGGTTACCATGGTACCTCATGGCTGGGATCACCAATTTGAAAATCAAATGATTATAAAAGTATATTTGGGGACTGCGCTATTTAAAAGCTGCAGTAACTTTCTGAGTATCCCAAAAGCAAGGAATCACTAGAGGCTTTAAAGTCTCCAAAGAGACCAAATCTGTCCTGTGATTGTATTAAAAAGTCTGTTAAAGTGATGAGGGAAATGGGCATGGGGTGTAACTGGTTAAGATGTGCACAAAGTGAGCAGAGAAAGTCGATATGATGAAGAAAGCGTGGATCTAATAAGTCATCTGCTTGCTATCTTATAGATAATGCTAAGTAGGCTAACTTTTAGCCCGTCGTTCTTGTCAGTGTTTTTCTTTGATAAATTTCTTGTTAAGTTCCTTTTACTGTCATAATCAGAGGTTATGAGTGCACATTCACTAGATAAAACTTCTAAAATACATGTAGTTTACCATCATTTTAATTATTGCATCATTTGCACAAAACTAAGATATAAAATCTTTCACAATAAAAGCTTAAAAACTGCAGTAGAGTCTCCTCTCTTCTCGTAACAGACTTAATGCTGGTGCATCCTGTTCTCATCTTACAGACTTATTATCAGCCCATTTAGGAGCTGAACTCCTTGTTAAAATGCTCCAGTAGAGACTATGTTTTATTTATTGTAATAGTAATATATTTAAGTACTTTTTGCATATTTTTCTACATTTTCATATAATTTGATCCCTGGTATTTTTTTGTTTCCTGTATTTCAGATCACTGACAGAAAGTGCCTTTTCAGACGACGTCCCTGCTTCCTCGCGTGTTTCTGAAGAGTTCCAGATTTTCCTCCCCGCGGTCCTGACAGGTCAAAGTTCATCGGCGAGCCCCCTTCCGAGTCTCGGTTTTTGTGCTTGCTTGTGTTTTCTGTGAAGAAGGGCCAGGGTGCCAAAGTGTAAAAAAAAAAAAATGTGCTGAAGGCATTACATCATCCTAAACTGTGCCATCTGAAAATAAGACCAACTTTTGCTCCCCGACACCCCGCGGAGACATCATCACTCATAAAGGGGACGTTTTGAGGACAGCGGTGCAACAGATACAGGTCGTCTCCAGTTATGCCCCCTCTGCCCCGTCGGAGGTCTGCACTTGACACCTAACTGATTGATGAACAATTCTCCGTTTGTCTAAACTCCACATCAGCACGGTTGTGCATTCTCATGCTCAGGTCACACGGACTCTGCCAGTCCATTACCTCGGCTTTATCCCTCTGCAAGGACAAACCTCATCCAGTGACCTGAAGTGGAGTATTTATAGCTACATGTTCCATCAGTTTTAGTTTGATTTTATTTTATTTTTTTAACTGAAACGCCTCCTCTGTGGCCCCTCTCCCCGCCTCGACATGGCTCTAAACATAGCCTCGATACGGGACACGAAATGGCTGACCCTGGAAGTGTGCCGGCAGTTCCAGAGAGGGACGTGTTCACGCAGCGACGAAGAATGCAAATTCGCCCACCCACCTAAAAGCTGCCAGGTGGAGAACGGCAGGGTGATCGCCTGTTTTGACTCGTTAAAGGTAAGAACTCGTGTTTTGTGGATAATAAACCGTGAAAGTGTGTGTTGATGGTCTACAGCTTTATGGTTTCTAATGGTCGGCGGGTGTAGGCTGTCTGCTCAAATTAGCATGTGTGTCAGGTCTCAGCGAGCAGGACTAGGCTGACCTATGATGCTAAAGGTCAGAGAGGTCCGTTGTCATGTTCACCGCCACCAGCGATGTGTCTGTGGTTTTTTTAACACACGCTAAGTTCTTCTAATGTTACCATGCCTCGTCCATCATCTGTACTCCTAGAGGAACATCTGATCTCCTTGAGTCGTTCCAGGGCGTCTAATTTTAGAATAATCTCAGCTGTCAAACTGTAAACAACCAACAAACAACATAAACAGTCACAGTGGAGGTAATCCGCTGTTGTTTTTACATTTTATCAATACTAAATTGTGAATTTTCTTGTTTTATGTGTTTTTGGTCTAATTTCTGAAATTAGCATAACATTACACACTTTTTAAAATGTTTTTAAACGATCTTATCCTGCTCATGCTGCATCTGAGAGAAAACGTTTTTTTTTCTAGCTTTGCGGAGAGCTAAACAAAACAAAAAACACACGTGACAATGATAAATTACAGAAGAAACTAGAGCACAATAAAAACTGTTTTTTGTCTGTAGCTGCATTTTACAAATATGGTCACAATTTTCAGTTATTGCTGCAGTATTAAATTCTGAAACACATGGCGAAGTGTGCAAAAACTCATAACAAGTTTGCAAACAGTCAGTTATTTATTTGAGACTGTAAAAACAGAGTGCTTTTACGGTGCTGCCAGCTGCTTTCTCAGATTTATAACTCCAGTTTTCGCTTGCAGTCATTCTTGAGTGACATTCTGCCTGTTTGGGAGCTGCTGTTGTGGTTTAATGAGCCAACAGCTGATTCCAGTCAGGACTGATTTGCTGTCGCACCAAGAAAGGGTAGGTCTTACAGGTGACCCGCGCAGAACCAACTCCTATCGGGTCTTCTTTCAGATACAGTTTCCTCTAAAGCGGCTAATTTACCAAAATCTTCATATTTAGAAAACAAAAGACCTGAAATGATCAATTAGAAGCTGATTTAACAAGTTTTTCATTGAATTCTTGCTCTCATTAGAACAAAAACATTAATAGTATTACTTAGATCTATGACGGTAGTTTTGGAAATTCAATCTAAACAGTACCATGCATAATGTCTCTGTTAGGTCATTGTTTGATTTGGCTGGCTAGCTGCTTATCTTAAAGCAAGGCGTCATTATGGTGAACTGGTCTAACTCCTGTTTTTATTGGTCTTCTGCTCAATTCCAAACAAGAACAACCTTTTTTTTCTAAATCTTGACATGGAGAAGTAGGAAAAGAATGTTTAGATCAAACTCAAATTGCTTCTGTTGCTTTTCCTCCAGAATAATTTGAATTTTTATAAGAGAAATAGGTTCAATAATTGTTTTTGAGCGTATATGTACTGTTTATACATGTTATATCATCAATAGTAGGTGTTTGCAAAGGTTACCAAACTTTCTCTGGCTAAAGAAAATTATCTCTAGATTTCTGGACTTGTACAAGTAAAACCCAAATTACATTTTTTTTCCTTCACTTTTACCTTTAAAGACATAAAAATGCACTAATTGGTATGTCACCGGTTAATGTGACAGCTGATACAATAAAGGAAAACAGCCTGAGCAGTAAAGTTTAAAAAAAAAGTACGAGGGCCTTCTTACACCTCTTTTAATTCCTCTGACTTCTTATTTAAAGGGAAAGGGGGAATTTGAGGCCACATACGTACAGTATATACCTCAGTACAACGTAGTGGAATTTGTTCTCTGTATTTGACCCATCCCTGAGGGAGCAGAGGACAGCCATTTTTGGTGGTGCCTGGGAGTCAGTCAGAGGTTCAATATCTTCCCCAAGGATACTTCAACATATGGCTGGGCCGGGGTTTGAACCCCACTCTTCCCACATAGAAGGCAGTCTGTCTGCCACTGATCCACAGTTGCCTCAAACACTTGAAGCCAGTGGCATACTGGACTGTGAAACAAAAATTGCAAGAAAATATTACATTTTATTATTGTTTGTGTACACATTATACAATGTACACATTATTATTTGTGCGTGTCATAATTATAAATAAAATGCAATATTTGGCTGACACTTATGAGTGCAAATTTTTGACTCTTATGTTGATTTGGGCCAACATGAGAGTATACAGCCAGTGTTTAAAAATAGCAATGGTATCAATTTCAATACTGTCATGAAAAAAATGCATGGTCAGGGCTGGACTACCAGTGGGCTGATGGTAACTTTGTGTCCAGACCGGGATGGGTCGGTCTCGCAGGCCGCGATCTGAGTGGCTCGTTTTAATCAGCGCTTCTTGTTGTGGTGCAAGCTCGTACGACCGCGGGTGTTATCACGTGTGCCTACAGCGCTTCAGTCAACCGCAGGATACACCACCACCACCATTGGCTGTAAGTGCTCATGGTGGGAGCCATGACCAAAAACCCCCGGGCCAAATTATGGTCCCAGTCCAACCCTGGTCACGGTAATACCATACACCGCGGTAAAATGTGGAGGACGTTTGGCGGTATCAAAATTTGGATACCGCCCAAGCCCACTCTCGTGTCTTAAATATGTCTTTGTAATTTATTTGAAATGTTGTCACACTGTACATCAGATTCTTTTTTTGGATCCAGTTGGTCACAGCTTAGCTCAACCCATCCCAAAGTTTTGTTCAAATTTTTGCACGTTCTGACTCATCCATCCATCCATCCATCCATCTTCTGTAGCCGCTTAGTCCTCCACAGAGGGTCGCGGGGGAGGAGCTGGTGCCTATCTCCAGCGGTCAAGGGGCGAGAGGCGGGGGACACCCTGGACGGGTCGCCAGTCCATCGCAGGACCACACAGAGACAAACGAGACAAACAACCACACACCCACTACATTCTGACTCATGAAAACTTAATTGAGAAGTGTTTGAGACATAATTCAGATGACTCTGAGACTACTTTGAGAGAAAATTTGTCCCACAAGTTTCTATAAATTAAAAATCCAAAGACCCAAGAAAGGCTTCAACTTATGGGAGGAGATTGAGAACCCTCGCAAACATTCGCAACATTTTAGAAACCTAATCGCAAAAGCTAAAATCGCTAACATTCGCAGCTCTGTGAGATGAGTATTGAACCTACCAGCCCCTGTTTTGTATGTTTTGTTTTGGCAACGCTAACATTCTTGTGAGGCCTAAACATGTTATTGATGTGACTGTTAGCTCAAGACTCGGCCTAAAAGGGGCTTTTTTTCCCCTCCGTTCTTTGTATTACACAACATTCTTGGAAAACAGGAATAATTTACATTAAGAAACTGATTTTGTCAGTCGAGGAATTCTGTTTTGTCCATTATTTCTGCCTCGACATGCCCAGCAGCTAAAAACAAAAATTCAACAACATTCAAACAATCTTCCTCTTTTGTTCCCTCTTTGTCGAAGGGTCTTGTGCACTTTTACCTCAAATTTTAAAAAAACAAAACATTTTCCTTGTGACAGCTAGAATAGTGAATACTCTGTTATGCGTTAGGAAGTGTATTTGGCTCAGCTGCAGGGTGATTTTCACCCCATTACACCCGTATCATCTTCCTAGGTCTTCTCACCTGATTGGGTTATCGTTCCGGGGTTGTGTGCTACCAGGCGTAGCTTGGCCAGTGATTATAGAGCCCCTTTTAAAAAATGTGAAAGGTAATGCTCAAGAGAGGAAAAGACAGAGGTGTTACTCTTGTTTTACAGCGACAGGAAAGCATGCCAACTCAGTGGAGCATTGGAACGTCAGGGGATGTTGTTTTCAGACTAATTTGTGACTACAATGGCTTTCTGTTTAACTCTCAAACTGAAGTTTATTTTGGATGTAATCACTTTACGACTTGACATTTTGTAAATGATTGATTCTGTGTTAATTACAGGTGTCTCTTGGCCGTCATCTACTTAGAAACCAGCTTTTTATTGCCTTTGGGAAGAAGACTTACATTCCTTGAACATTAAAGAGCATAATTCTCTTTTTATTTGGTGTGAAAACCCATTTCTACCCATGGGACCTGGAGGACAGTCCAAAGTATCAGAAATCTGATAATCTACATCTGACTCAATCAGATCATTACCTTGTAGTGAGGATAGGGAAAAATGTAGTCGTATCTAAAAGCTTTTGCACAAGTTTCATTCATTTAAGGGCCGTATGCTATTCTATTCAATTTAACGACTCCAGTCCAGATCTTCATCCCTCCTTTTGGTGTTTTGTGACTTGACTCTGAGTCGTTTGAATTAGGAAAATCACATGCAAATCCAACATGTTCAGACAGACGTAATGTCCCTAAAGCATCAGACCTCTCCATATATGCGAGTCAGTTTAAATGTTTACATATTGCTAATCAAACAAAACCATCTGTTTGCTATTTGACAGCCTTTTCCCTTTAAAGCTCTTTGATAAGTTGTTGCGCCGTAACCATGGAAACCCTGACAGAGTTGTGGGTAGAAGAGAGGTAGGGGCTGCAGGAAATGAGCGAGAATGCCTACCTTAATGGAGCAAATGCAATCACGCCGGTCATGTGTTGATGTCACACTGACTGTCCTGCAGACATTAGCCTTTTATTGATCCCTTCTTCCTTCCCTCTAACCCTAACCAGCACAAACGCAGTATTCCTTACTTTAGCATGGGGTATGTTGTCTTTTTTTGGTACCAGTCACACGATACCCAGTGACTACCACGGTTGACTGACCTTCCATAATATAAGGGGAGGGGGATCGTCTGCAGCCCCTCGACACGATCATGTTTCATCGTGTTTAAAATGAAAGTGAGGAGAAACAATCAAAGGTACTTTCAGGTGAGTTTTTCGCTGAGATCTGTGGCGTTCCCTTGGGGGTACAGCGCCCTGGTTTTCCTTCGCATGGCGAGAGCATCTTAATCCGGACTCTGCTCTAAAAGAGGTATTGTCTTTTTTCAGGGCGTGGGATTCCAGTAAAGAAAGAAGCTGGAAAGTGGAATTTATAAAGTTAGCCAACTACAGAGTGAAATGAATAAACGAGGGGTAAATAAAAGGAGTCTTCTGGATTTTTAATCATCAAAAGTCACGAAGGCTGAAAAGAAATCGTAGACAAATTAGGATTTTGCTGTGGAGAAACATGTTCAGACAGAAATCCAGAGAAATCTTTCGTGATAATCTTTGCCAAGTTTTAAAATTCCTATGATTTCAATGTGCCAACAATCTTCCAAAATCCACCACCCCGCTTATTGCATCTGCATGTTTCTGGGCTCTTCACGATGCTTCGGTGAACACAAACGCCTCGCCCCCCCCTCGCTCCTCTCTCTTGTTTTAAAAGATGGGCTCGGCTACATTCCTCCGTGTAATCCCCTCAAACCGGGCCACACCCTGGGCAGAGCAAACATGTGAAGGGGAATGTGTGCGCCGGTAGCTGGGTCACTCACACAGACACAGTGAAGCACTGTCTAGGACCTAATGTGACGCTGCAGCGGACACTTTGATGAGCACCATACTGCAGGCTAACACACGAACACTTAGGGGTCTTTTGGCAATGAAAACCATGACGACGTGAATTTTGTCCATGTGATTTTACCTGGCTAATTTAACCACACTTCTCTTTAAAAAAGTTATTTGGGAAGCCATTTAATTATATTCTGTTTGATATGTTAAATCAATGTTGTTCATGAAGTAGTGCAACAACCCATAAGCACATTAAGTGACCATACTGGTGTGTTTTAAATCTTGATCTGCAACTTAAACCTGAAATGTTTTTAAAGTTACAAAAAGAGTGAAAAACAAATCAGAAAAGAGGCAAAGAAGTACGAAAAAAATGAAGATGCACCGATTCAGATTTTGAGATCCGATACTCGTATCTGATGTTTGCACAACTCTAACCCACCAATGTTGATTTCTGGTCGCGGGGACAGCCTCCCAACCAGGTCATCCTAGACCATCCTATCCCTGGCCACCTCCACCAGCTCCTTCGGAAGGACCCCAAGGGGTTTCCTTAGCCAGATTGGAGATGTACTTTCTCCAACTTGTCCTGGGTCGACCCGGGGATCTCCTGCCCGGGAGGCATCCTGACAAGATGCCCGAACCACCTCAACTGGATCCTCTCAATGTCGATTGTCTTTGCTAAGATCAATTAGCTGTGTCCATCTTGAATGGGGTTGACTCCAAACGCGGATACATTTTAGATGTCCAATAAAGACTTCCTTAAAGTTTCACCTCCCCAGGAAGGCGCCCAGGAGGCGTTCTGACCAGATGGCCGAACCACCGCAGTCAAAAATAAAAATATTTCAAGTTTCAGATTTATCAACCACGTAGTGCCGATTTCCATCAGCAGCTGATGTTTTGGTGCATCTCAAAAAATGAAACAATAAAGTAAGAACTTTTAAAAAGAAAAACACGATCTTTTAACAGTCCCCAATAACACTCAAAGGTTGAAAGTGTTCTAATAAGTGTCCTTTAAAGGGTCGATACCCATCTGAAGACCTCTCCCTGAAAAGACCATCCATGTTCTTGCTGATCGTTTTACATCATAGCAGGGTTTTCAAACTGTGTTAAAGGGGCCTCTAGCCATAATAAAAGTGAGTTTGTGGCTAAAGCAAAAAGAAAACACGCAGCCCTTACCTTTAATAAATTATATCTCAAACAATACTCATGTTCAGCTGTATTTTAAGGGGTTTTAATCTCCTCACACAATACCTTTTATATATTTAGACTGTAAATACGACACTCTGCATCAGGCTGCCGACTCTTTGTAGCAGTCTGCTGAAGTGCTGCTGTTTTATAGTGGACTTGTACTTTGAACTAAAGCGAAAACTGAAACTGTTGTTCGGTATACGTTGAATAGTAGGTGTTCTTTAACCTTTGAGCTGCCTGTAACATGCCGGTAAGACTGAGCGCTGAAAATCTGCCCATCTGCTGTACCCAGTGTCTCACCTGGTCTAAGTCCGCCCACCACCTCTGAGTCATCCTTGTTTTCCATCACTCTCCACTGCCCACATTGCCGATAAAGTACTCGATTCTCTGCATCTTTCTTTTTTTTCCTCTTTTTTTCCCTCTCTCTCTCGTTATAAAACGACAGCCTAAATCACTGCTGCAGAATCAATTCTGTCCTCACATCTGAGGATTTTCAAAGCCAGCTGGACTCAGACTCCCTTACTGCTGCAGTAGTTCTTGCTGCTGCGAGCACCTCTGCAGTGAAGCTGAAAGCAGATCTATGGCGAGTCGTGCAGGAGGCTTGCTGTGCGCTTGACCTTTAGTATTGGTCTCATTAATTATTGATGCATCTTTTTGATCATCAGTCAGAGACAGACGCAGGTTGTCTGACAGAAGCATTTATCTCCCTGCTTTAGGTCCCAGTGTACGTCATGTTAAATGAAGGTTGGGAAACGGTAGCTGCAACTTCATCCTTCTTGTCTGATGCCTACTGTTAGCTAATATGTTTACCCACACTGTCAGAAAGGTATAGTGTTTAACATGACTCATTTTAAAAACATCAAAACGAGTCCTTGATTTCCTCACCCAGACTAGAAACTGGACTAATTCGCTAAAAGACGCCACACCTATTTGGATGCATGCACACACCTTGGGAGCTACAAACAGTTAGACAGACAGGCCCAGCTGTCTCCCAGGGGCCAGACTTTATAATGAGACAGAGATCTTCTTAATTGGCTTCATCTAATGAGGCAACAAAAACGCCAACGTCCCTGGGGGATTTACAGTAGAACGGCTTCGTAGCGCTTTTTTTACTTAAATGACTTCTGATCGTCGTCAAACTGGCAGATGTGAACCAGGAATGCCATGTCATCCCAGTCCCCAGTGAGGACGTCGAGAAGACACACTTGTTGTCGTTGTAGCAAACTCTTTTTTTCTATTAAAGGGGGTTTGGGGCTATTTTTAAGTGAAATTTCAAAATTATAACTTACTTGTTTTAGATAAGTTGAAAGTACTCAAATTATGACTACCTATATTAGGATAGGTTATCATACATATCATATTATACATACATACATGTTATCATAGTTATCATACCTGTATTATATACAGGGTATTTTGATGGGGAGGATGGGGGGGATTTACCCCCCTTTGATGTCCTTTTGTCCCCCCCCTGGCCCTTCTGAAGACATTTACTTTTTGTTGTAGCATCATGGCTCAATTTAAATTCCCAAACTCATTGTAAACATTCAAGTTAATCAAAGTTAAGTTGTATTTTTTACAACTTGTGTCCTATTTTTGTAGTCTTGGCTGTCTGTAAATGTGCTGATGTAATTTTAGTATATATTTTGATGCTCTTAAAAACAAACATGATACTTTTTTCGGAGGGTTAGTGTTTAATACCCCGTCTGAGCTGGAGGTATTATTTGTAGCACACTCTTCCCCCTTTTCCCCCACTTCACATAGCGACCATACCACCAAGGTCAGCTTTAGGCCATTACGGCGCGAGTCCGGACGTGTGTGTGTGTTGGGTTGAAGCGGCACGCAAAGTTCACGGATGAAAGTGAGACGGCCAATTTCACACCCAACAGATGCCTGCACTAGTGACCCACGGTGACAGGTGGGGGACACTAATTGGCAGTAGGCACCATCCCAGAGTGGGCTGAAGAAGTCACAGTGGGTGAGGGAATGAGGGCACAGTGGCAACACTGGTGAACATAAATTGGTATTTTTGTATGTTCTTTTTGACACCTTCACTCCACAACTGTAAAACTTGTTTTAAAAAAAATTCAAGAAAAGAGCTGAGTGAAGACTTGAGTGTTACCTTCATTTGACAGTTTTAGGACAAAACGCACCATCTCAGCTTAAAGGTAAAGTCACCAAACCTTGGTTTTTTGATCTTAGATCATTTGCCAAAAGGCAAACACAAGCTCTTGAGTCCTGTCTTCCTCAATGCTCTCAGTCTTTGGGGGACTGTTTTCATCACTGTCGTGAGGGAGTCCCTTCAGCCCACAGGAGTTTGCAGACGTCTCAGAGGCCTCATCATCACAGCCAACAAACATCACGATGATACGGGAGGTGCTGCGCATTATTCCCCCACCGATGCACATGTCAGACTGAAATTTCCTGACTAATTATGTTTATTTATGTCTTAGACTTTGATGTAGTTAGATTGTTGCATGATGAATAAAAGTGAAGTGAGACAGAATACTTCTAGTGGGATTAATAAATGTCTTTGAAGGTATAGATCCAGAAGGGAAATCTAGAATACCTCTCCCCGGCAACACTTTCTACCTCCGTCTAGGCCCTAGACGGAGGATCCTAGGGGATCCCAAGGTGTTCTCTAGCCAGCTCCCCCGAGGTGACGGAGTTCCTTGCCTCATTTCTAAGGCTGAGCCTCACCCTATGAACGAAGCTAATTTCAGCTTCTTGTAGGTCTAACGATTCAAATTTCATGGCTGTAGATGACGACTGGAATGTAGATGGACCAGTAAATCATGAGCTTCTTCATATTCATTCATAACAGACTGGAGCAACGCCCTCATTACTGTGGACAACTCTCCACTCTGTTGATTCATCTTTCGTGATCAAAACACCAAGATACTTGAAAGTCTCCTCTTGCAGGAAAGACTCCTCTCCAATTCAGAGGGAGTATTCCACCCTTTTCCGGTTGTGAAAACTGCCTCAGACTTGGAGGAGCTGACTCTCGTCCCAGCTGCTTCACACATTGCTGCGATCCACCCCAATGCAACAGAAACACATCATCTGCAAAAAGCGTGACCCTGATGTTCTCAAACCAAACACCCTCTTCTCCATGGCAACATGTTGAGATCCAGGATTGGAGACGAGGGGCAACCCACACTGAAAACTTGAATATAAGCCTGTATGTTCATGTTTTAGTAACTAGAGTCTCTGTAGTTTGAAATACAGTAAAAAAAAAACACATCTCAACTTTTTTTTGTCAGCAACCAAAGCTTTAATCTCAAAACTGGAGAGTAAGCAGCCATGCAACATTTCTGCCCCTATCTGCTGAGTGTGTTAGAAAGAGGCTTTGATGAATAGATCTGCTCTCTCCCTTCCATCTCATTATCCTCCTTTATCTGTTGTATGGATTTACAGAACTCCTCAACACGCCCTGACATGCTGTCGATAGTCTCAGTAGTCAGTGAAGATGTAGCCAAGTCTCCTTTTGTGTTTTTTTAAATTATATTTCTCAATTGGTTTCATTTCTCTCATTACCGTTTGTTGTGTGCATCACAACGGATTAGTTTCAGCTGATTGAAATTTGTTCACAAAATGTAAAATTAGAAACTTGAAATAAGGCCTTCCTCTCGGGGCTGTGACACAGTTTTTCCAAACTGGGCCATCAACAGTATGTAGCCTATTTCTGTGAAATCTTTCACCCATGTGACTAGTTGACATTGCTGTAGGACTCTACAGAGCTGACAAGGGCTATCTTCCTAGGAAAAACTTCAGACTTTTAGCTGTGACTCACCTATCAACAAAACCTCAGAGGTGGAAATGTCATGTTGGAGTCTTTAGATAGTTTTTTTAGTTGTGAAGTTGTACCTTTAGCAGCTACTTCACTTTAAACATGCCGTATGAATCTGAGTGAGAACATGTTGGGTACGTATGTGTGAAAATGACCCGCCAGACTCGCGCCGGCATCCCTCTGTCTGTCTGCCTGTGTGTGTACAGATTATATGAGCTCTGGAGGGTTGGTTTCATGTCTCAGCAGGTCACAGATGATCAGATTAACAGAAGCAGGGCTCCAGCGTCCGTCTGGATTAGCAGCAGGAACCGGGGGCTTTGCAGGTGCCTCACAATGGTGCCACTGCAGACACGCTTAGAATACGCTGCCCTCTCTTAAAAGACGGCAAGAGAAGTTACCTTACATCTGGTCCTTTCCCCTTATGTCTTCCGCCACATAAAGACGAAAGCCAGGAGATAATAATAATAATCTACTAGAGAGATTTTGTTGAAACTCTGAGAAAATCTTTTTTTGGATGTATGTCTGCATATTCAGCTCACACCGAAACAGGAAGTAAGTCACAGGTTGTGCCCTTACAGTTACCATTACCAGGAAAATGCCCGGTGGCCAGTCCAGCCCGATCCACAACCAGACCCAGAGCTGATGCCTCTGGTGAGTGGCTCGGTGTGGACTTCTGTCCAGGGGGAGGGTGTGTGTGCTGTGGGGTGCTGTATAGGACAAAATCTATCATTCCCTTACACATACAACACTATAAGCACACACATACATTACTACAAGCGTACAAATATCTCTCTAGTAGGTTATTATTAGTAGCAGAGTGTGTTTATTTTTCTGTTTGCAAAATATCTAATTAACCACTGGATGTATTAACAAAATGTTTAGAAAATCAAATGATTAACTTTTTTAAAGATGAAGAAAAATACAATATTAAAGATGGCTGCCATTGATGATCAATCCTAAAAGATGTAAACATTTTTAAAAGTATTGAGCTAACAGTTTACCTTTTTTTTTGTTTACAATTCTTCTGTGAGTGGCATTGCTTCATTGAATACCAGGCCTTTAATTATCTACCGTGAAAAACATAAGATTATTACTTTGTATGATATTTACATACTGTACAGCACCACTTCTCCAAGTATTATTTGGAGTACGGTTTTAAGATTTCACCAAACTGCCTGACCTCCACTTTGAGTGAAGAGATCACAAGCCCACAGTGCCAGTGTTGTAGGATGATAACACAGGCATGTGATTTTCAGCTGATGTGCAACATTCTGCTGCTATTCTGAGACACACAGACCTACAGAGAAACAGTGATCAAAGAAAAGACAGATGAAACGTTACAATGGTGTCAGTTAAAGCAAGATAAACTGACGCGTTAGTCAGGTTTTATTACACATCTCAGATGTTTACATTTGAGCCCTGGTGGGAGAGAGATTTATGATATCTCAGGACAAACAAGTCATAATAGAATGATATCCTTTATATCACCTCCATCCCACTCTCCCTTCTCTGTATCTATCTCCTGTTAGCGATCTCCTCCTCCTCTCTATCCTCGCGTAATCTCAGGCGTGTCAGCAGCAGTGCCACTCCTTCATCTGTGGGATTACAGCTGGTGAAACAAAGGCACTTAATTACTGCTGAGGCGACACCGTCTTATGTGTGTCTGCTCTGTGTGTGTGTGTTATGTATTATCATGTTGCAAACTTAGTTGTTCTACTATATGATTTTTCTTTGTTTGTATTCCCACACATGATTTTTAATTGTTGTTTAGTCTAATTGGTTTGCAGATATATTTGCTGACATAATTGCAGCTGAATACGAGTTTAGAGCTGGGCTTTTACTACAGTTTGATATTTAAAATGACTGGTGCGTATCTGTTGTTCAACATTGATCTTTGATCTCCATTACCAACCGAAATGTGAGCAAAAAGCTTTCTGGCTATCATTTCAAAATGGATTTTCAGTGTTTCCTGCTGCCCCGGAGCCTCACTGCTTCAAAAGAACCCATTAGTTCGAAGTGATCCATTAGAGCCCAAAAAACAAAACGAGATCCTCAAGCGGAAGCTTTCTCTGTCTTTGAGGATAAAGGGAAACCCTGTCCATGTGCATCCAGCTCCTCGAGACTTAACCGGGTGCTGGGATCACTGGGTCTGACTTTGTCGGTCTTCTGAGCACTGGAGTACCGGCGCCTCTTAGCTGGGGGGTTTTCCTCAAAGTGGTTTCTTAGTGAACTGTTACAGGTCTCCTTATATCCAGCTGTTAGTGCGCCTGGAAAATGACTCTTGGAGGAAACTGAGAAAGAAGAAGAGGAAGGACTGACGCCACAAACTAGAAAAACAAAGGTTATTTTGTGATGGTCTAGTCCAGAATGAGAAAATCAAAATAGTGTTTTGTTCTTGAGAAATGAGCCATAACCTCATGATCTTTATATTTTACTCCTGCCCACTAAATACTACGATTTGGATATTTATAGCCACAAATACAAACATCTGTAAACAAAGCATCAAGCTCAAAAGGAAAAATCATACCGTAAATGGTGTTTTTGTTCTGTTTTTACAATGCAAATGATCAAGCAGAAATGACATAAAAGCACACTGCAGAGACGAGAAGCAGAATGAAATTAAGGCCAATCCATATCACCCACTGCGTTTCATGGCAGAGCGACTACAGTGTCATAAAAAAGTACCTAGTTGTATCTTTAGAGGTACAAAGTTTTACCACTGAGAGGTTTTCCTGTACCCTCAACCAAAGGCACTTTTTGGTACTCTTATAGTTTGTACCTTTTTAGAGATCAGTCTTGGCAGCTCATAGATCAGAGGTCCGTAAACTCATGGGCGTAGATTTGGCATTTGGCCACCGATACCCAGCAATCACTGAATTGTCCCCACCAATAATACGTGCAGTGAGTCCGTGGGCCAACCTGTGTCCAGGTTATGGAGGCATTCGAGTCTGGATCTAGCCCCTCTCGCCCGTGACGAGCCATCTATGCCATTCCCTAAACATTTTGGCTTCTGGCCCACAAAATAACAACAGCAAAGACTTGGGATCCAAACTGTCCCTGGTTGTATAAAAACTGAATAATCGAAGGCATAATGAATTACTTATACCTATTTATGTCAATTATTTTTTAGCTTTTACATCAATTATTTTGGATAGGATCTATTTTTTATTTCATTTGATTTAATGAATTGCTCTCATGGCCCTAAGCTTAGCGCTTCATAAAGCTTTCTTATAATTACTGTATGTCAGTTTGTGGTTGCACCAACATTTGTATTGTTATACATCTGTAAAAATATAATTACAATTGAAAAAGTTATGGAAACCCTAACCCTTTGACAATATAGTATAAATGTACCTTTTTAATACTTGGGAACACATGATTACCTTAAGGTCCAATTTTCAACGTATGGGAAATAGGTCAAATTTTTTACCTCAGGGTGCAAAAATTTACATTTTGATTGTGCTTCACATCAAATACTTGCTTGATATTTGTCAAATTGACTGAGTTAGAGTTTGTGTTTACTAGTAGCTGAGGCGGTCATTATGAATAAAATTGACCCTAAAGGTTATCATTTGCAGATCTAATGAAGATATTCTAAGAGTTTCATTCACATCCATCCAGTGGTTCATGAGATAACTCTCTAACAAAGAGACAGACACAAGCAAAAACACCATCGCCCACCTTTTGGTACTAAATATAGAGATGTGAGCGTGTCAAGAGGGAAGGAGAAAGAGCGAGTGCTTTTCCGCCTCTTTTCTTCTCTGGCCAGTTGAAACTCAATAGGGTTGTTCAGCTGCACTGTAAGGAGATTACACATATCACAGGTTTCATGTCAGAAAAATTTGTGTCAGTTCCTCACAGAGGGCCTCTTCTTTCACAGCGTGTAGCATAGTCGGATAAACCGAAGAAAGCAGACTGACGGGTACAGCCGCCCGAAAACCAGACGCTGGAGCAAAGACCTACAAGAGGTTTATGTTACGCTCTTGTCGGGGAATAAAAAACACGTTAAGTTGTCTCCTCACATCCGTTACTCCCTGGAATCGGCGTGGTCTTTGTTGTGTTTGACTAGGAATGCTATTAGTCACAGTCCCATCTCTCTGACCTAAAGCGTGCCGCTGCCTCTTGGTCTTGCTGGTGCAATCAACCATCCCTCCGTCACCGCCTGCTTTGTGCTGACCCTGCTTATCTCCAAGCATCTCTCCACCCTCATTTATCTCTCGGCGTGATTGTTCTTTCTGGATGGCATCCTGCCAATACTGCCAGTCACACCACCATCGATTGCGTCATGGACCGCTGCGCTCGTGTGACAAAGACATCACGTCTAATAAGATCTGTAAATCATCCTTTGGGTAAAACACCAGGATGCCGGTTTCGTTATTAAGCATTTCCAGCCATCTTTACAGCTTTCCGTCGGCCTATAGGCGGCCGCTTTCTGCTTCCAGCACAACTCGACATAAAGCACTCATTGAGGGGTAAAATGCAAATGTTACAGTGGTGAAGGAAGGGGCCCACAACTGAAGCGCTATTCTTCACAGCCGGTGTAAGACTAGCCCTCTGTGTCTGTGCCACCCACAGACACACAACAGTCATCACTTTCACCATTCACTTGGACTGATGGGGATTTGAGGGGGGGGGGGTCGTGGAAAGGTCTGTTCTGGAGTTTTATCAGCACCTACATTTTGCAGCTTCCTCCCCTCCACCAAGCTTCAAACATGTGTCTCAGCCATCTGTCCGATGGACAAACGGGCGGAGGAACACTCTGAAAACATCCCCTTGATTCATCTCTCGCTTTGGTGGAGCAATTAATCTAAAACTGGCACTAAATCAGACACTCCTGTAGCTCCGCTGACTCACGGGGTCGTCGTTTAGAGCCTGTTTACAATTAGGAAGAGATTCATATTTTAAACAGCTGTCGACTATAGAGAGAGACTTTTACAGTCATCGTGTTGGAGCAGATTTGTTGACATACAGTCATCCATAAAACCCACATCTGTAGGTTTGCTAAAACAAAAATATAAGGCTATAAAGGACAACAGAGAGCTACTTAATATTCTTATCGTGATCTGGACAAATTATAAAACTTTTGGGGGGAAAATTCATCATTTTAAAGCAGAAAACACTTTGTGAGATTTTCAGGAATGTGCCTGGAGTGATTTCTTATTCTTGAAAATAGAACAGAGGGTGTCTTTGTCTGAAAGTAGCTGATAATTTATGTTTGATCCCTCTCTCGTTGGTGTTTGCTTCACTTTAAATCTCAGCTCTGCATCCCAAAAACACGACTGTGGTTTAAGTGATTTCACAGTGTAGCCGTGGCTCACCGCTGAACTACAGAGGTGCCACGGTGCTTTCAAAGATCCTTTTCACAGACAGCTGCTGGGAGGCAGTGATGAATGGATCTGCTCCGAGTGGGAGGCTCTGACACGAGGCACTCGCTCGCTCTGTGTGCGTGACTCTCTGTGTAGGTGTTTGTGTCTGCCTCACTCACAAAAAGGATCAAACCAGACGATGGCACACCGTTGTCATCGCTTTTTTAGCTACATCATCAAAGCTTAGCTCCAATCCTTCTAGTTTTATAGCAGCCGTGTAGTTTCTGTAGATCATTGTTGCAGTGCTATGTGTTTACTGTTTTATCGCCCTCCTCCAAAAGGTGAAAGGCAGGTAATAATATTTCTACCTGTGACTCTGTGTATGTTTTTATTTGTTCCCAAATTCCATTTTTTCTTCTGAAGGTGCCTTATTATATGGTAGATCAGGAATATTTAATAGTTCAATCGAAAAATATTTTCAAAAACCCTGAATATTGACAATTTTGAACGAAACTCCAGCAAATAATAGTACTTTTGTTCAGCAAGCTTAAAATCTGGCTTTAAACCAACCATCCATCCATCTTCTGAAGTCACTTCATCGTCTACGGAGGGTTGCAGGAAGCTGGTGCCGAGGCGGGGGACACCCTGGACTTTAAACCATTAAATCTAAAATTTTTATTATTTTTTTAAATAACTTGCATAAATGTTTTGTATGAGAAAAAAAACCAGTGTGAAAAACATGTATTCATCAAGTATTTGTTATCTAGAAGTAAATTCAGCACAGCCTCATCTAATTAACCATATCAAACACATAATTCACCTCGTTTTACTGATTAACATTTGATGTTGTAGAAGCTGAGAGTCAACCAAAACATGTCACATGAAGCACGTTTTCAGTGTAGTTTGACTTTATATTCAAAGAAAGAGCAGTTGTTTTGGTTACCGAAGACTATTATAGACTAATAATTTGTTAACCTTTTTTAGTACCTTTTTTCAAAGCGTTAACGAGACGCTGACAAGCTAAACTTTTTATAACTAAAAAGAGACCAACGTCTGAGTGTTGGCGTGACAAGACGAAACATCAGTGTGTGGAGTTGTAGTACAGTATTTGGGTGAACTCTTTTTGCTGTGGCATGTAAATCGTGTGAATTCAACATCCACTTCTGAGCACAGCTTTTATTTTGGTGGGGATGAACCCTTCATTAGCCTGTTATTGTCTCTGTGGCAGCAAATGGGTACTTATTCAAAGAATACTTCTTGACAGCTTGTGACAACCCTGTTGGTTGATTCCATGTTGTGTCCTTATTTAATCAACTCTGTCATGAGTTGCTTGCTTTGTTTGTTTCTTTTGTTTTACTAAAAATGCAACGCTAGATTGAAACTAGGATGTCCAGATCTGATCACGCAATCGGAAATCGGGCCTGATCACGTGGTTTCAGACTCAATCGGAATCGGACGTTACCTCCCGATCCAGACTCAAATATATAATCATTATTTTTTTAACACATCTATAGTTATGCGGTTGCACAGAGTTAGACCTCTTGACTCCATGCTTTTGAATTGATTGATGTGAATTATTCTAATTTCCAACTTATTGACCTAAATTACTTTGTTAAAGAAATAATACTTTTTTGACTAAAACCTTTTTGAGTTTTTGTGTGAAACTCATCAGCGTTTTAGCCCAAAAGACTAAAACTAAAGTGGTGCCAAAAACACTGAGAAAGACCTAAATATAAATGATTGGTGATGAAGCATGTGTGAAACTGTTAGTAAAACCCATGTTTATATAATTAAAAGATGCCCTGTAGATTTTTCCTACTTATTTTTCTTACTTCTTCCAACTCAAGACAAGGCAGAGAGACATTGCTGTGATGGTTGATGAACAGCTCAGTGCTCTCAGACACAATGTGACATGATGACACAGGGAGGTTTTCTGAGCACAAAACCTGCACTTAGTAGGACAGCAGACAGCAGCGCTTCACATCGCTCTCCCAGGCAGCTTCGCCACCATTTACCTCATCACTTTAAATGAAAAATAACGATGAAAAATGGCAGGAAATGTCTCGTAACTCTCCTGCTATGAGGCGAAAATGAAAGAGAAGGCCTTGCTCGAATTCCTAACTAACCGACAAAGTGCATCACAAGGCTCTTTGTTGTGTGTTTGTGTCCGTCTGTGCCTCTGATCTCTGCAGGGCGCGATGGCGATGCTGTGCTTCCCCACAGACTCGGTCTGGGACGCTGTCCAGAGCTCAGCTTCAGCACCAGATCCCTCTCTCACACCCACCCACACAATTTCTCCTGCAGTTACACCAACCCACGCTTTGTTTCTCGTGACCACTGATAACACAAGACGCCCCATACATTATGGACATCTTTTTACCACTTTTGATGGTGGCGATGCACAGAGCTCTAATTATTTTTGACACCGATGAGGCGGTTGCTCTAACATTAGTCTTCTGTTCTGGATACATCTGAATAGAGCTGTGTGTGCATGCTTCTGAGTCCATCTGCACACACACATGCCTCTGTGTGTGTGTGTGTGGGTGATGCTTGTTGTGATCAAGTGATTTTAGTATGCACATGTGTAGGTAGGTGATATCTTGTGCATACGAATCATAGAGGAGATATGAAGGGGTGTCGGTGGCTCACCGCAGCTCTCACGCCCGCTTTTGGAGGTCGATCCTTCTCATCTCAGGTCTCTGATCATTATAGTAGGTCTCAGTTCTTATTTATATCCTAATTTCATCATATGAAAGGCCTACAGGGTTTAAAGAAGTATTGTCCACCTTCATGTGCTTCAAATCAATTGTAGGACAAGTAATTGTAACACCTCTAACGGCGTTTAGAGCTCTGTGGAGTATCTTTAATATCAGTCAGGAAGAACCAGACAGCCTGGTTTTATTAGCTCTCGGCTTTGATGAGACTTTGAGAGTATTGGTTGTTTACTCTGAGAACCAGGATTAGATCTTGAGCTGTGCTTGATTAAAAGTATTTTTTCTGTTGTGTAAAGTGAAAAAAGAACAAAGCTCTTGGTGTTGCTGTGTAGACACGATGAGCACTCTGATCTTTTGACAAAAAGAACCTATATTACTCTGTTTGTCTTTTGCGTCAAAATCCATGAGAAGTGTTTCAGTTGTTGTATATTTTGTTTTCATTAAACTTTTTAGCTTCCTACCCATAGAATAACCCCGTCTTGGTCATGTTACCACAACTATAGTTGGTTGAAGTACACAAAAATAGCTAATAAGAAGATTCAACGAGACCAGAATAACATTAGTTGTTGTAAAAACATGGTATTAGTTATCATTTCTGCATTTAACTGGATTTCTGGAGATTTTCAGGGCCCCTCATTTGGTGTTTCAGGACCTCTACCCTAACTTTGAGAGCCACTGATCTACAACCCACACACAAAGGAAATTCAAGATGGCAGCCAAAGCCAACTGACTCTAAAAAAGACAAAAATGGCTACAACTCTCTAAGTTTTACAGATATTCAGCTAAAAATCGGTGTCCTAATAGCTGAGATTCATTAACAACACATACTCTGAGTACTACACAATGTGCAACAACTCTGCTGAAAACCTCACCATTAAGTGTAGGAGTCAACTCTGTCTCGTAGTAAAATATCTCACGAACCACTAGATGGATTGTGATGAAACTCTCAGAAAGTCTTCATTAGATTTACATCAACAGCTGATTAACATTTAGAGCCAACCTCACTTGAGATGACATCACAGCTAAATAAACTTAGCAACACAAAAATCACTTCAACTCATTTCTACAGATATTGATAGATCGCACTAGATCTTGTGATATAAGATGGTATGTATCACTTCAAAGCAAACTAGTACTTTTTGCTTGTTTGTTTGTTTTTCTGCAGTAATATGGTAATACTGTATACAGCCAGTGTTTCAAAATAGCAATGGTATCAGTTTCAGTACTGTCATGAAAAAAATGCACGGTCAGGGCTGGACTGCCGGTGGGCCGATGGTAACTTTGGGCCAGTCTGGACTGGGACCGGTTAGTCGTGCTGGTTTTAGTATTTATCATGATCTGAAAGCAAACTGTATCAAAGTAGACGCTCCATAATAAACTAGCTGAATGTTTGAATACGTGTATATTATTGATAAATATGTCTTTGTACTTGAAGTTGTGTATTGCGACTCAATACCACTTTTATAAATCTGTGTTGAAGGTGATCCTAGCTGACTATACGAGAGCTTTCCTCTACATGGCGTGTTGTCATCTTGTCTGATGTATTTTGGACTTGAAACAGCGTTCGAGTGCAGCACTTCAGTAATTAAACTCCGTCATTACCAATCACGCTGTTGACACAAGGCAGGCCTGTCATATTTGCTCATGAGAGGAAATTAGAGAGATCACGATGGGGATGATATCTCTAATTGGGACACGGTGCCGAGGCTGGTCTGTGTCATGGAGTTAAGAGGTATTTAGTCGGAGGAGCAGACCTCCTCATGCTACACTGGTTCTAATTTATCTTCGGCTCCCTCTGCCCTCCTTCACATTTGCAGAGGCATGGCATGTCACGCCAGCTTCCTGTCCTTCCTCCTCTGAATTGGTTAAACCCTCCTTTTTGTGGCGTTCGTCTAACAT
>SSNR01000057.1:2431001-2441843 GCA_006937965.1 Callopanchax toddi | reverse complement strand
TGTCTGTTTTTCTCAGGGCCGCTGCACACGCGAGAACTGCAAATACCTCCACCCGCCGGCCCACCTGAAGACCCAGCTGGAGATCAACGGGCGCAACAACCTGATCCAACAGAAGACGGCGGCCGCCATGTTGGCTCAGCAGATGCAGTTCATGATCCCCGGCACCACCATGCAGCCCGTGGTCAGTGCTGAGTCCTGTTGTCACATTACTCTAAATCGCCTTGGTGCAGAGCTCAGATCTGCTCTTTAGACGGTGTGCCAGGTGTGAATGTTTCTATCTGCGTCCGTGTAGCTAAAACAGAAAGCGCCTGCTCAGCAAAATCTTCCCTGAATGCACAGAGGTTGTTTCTCTGTTTCTTTCCCAAGCATAATCTTTTTCTTCACCCCAGCTGTCTGTCTGCTCATCACAGTCTGCTTTCATCTGTCTGAACCGCCGCTCTGCACAGCTGCACCCCTTATTCATTTATCTTTAATGCTTTTTTTCCTCTCTATACCCTCTTTCTGCCTCCCATTCTCCCTCACTACATCCATCACTTTTTCCTACCTCCACCACGTTCTCAGTCTCTTGCGTTTTAATTAAAAACGTGGGAAGAGGCCAGAACAAAAGGAGAGCGAGCGGCTAACGTCTGCTCTTCTCTCCGTCCTCCACCAGACGTTTCCGGTCACCCAGGGCTTGGGTTCTAGTCCTGGTCTGAGCTACACACCTTACCTGACTCCGATGTCCCACAGCATGGGCCTGGTTCCCACAGACATCCTGCCCAGCACCCCGGTTATCGTCCCTGGCAGCCCACCTGTCTCCGTGACGACCAGCTCCTCCTCCAATCAGAAACTTCTTCGTACCGACAAGCTAGAGGTGACAAATTATGTTCAGGATGTGAAGAATAATTATCATAATGTTTAAATGTGATTTTGGGGTGAATAAGAGCAAAAATAATCAACTAATTAGTAAATTCTTGAAGAGTGTTTACTTTAGTCTATGAGAGGCAATTAGTTTGTGTCAAAAACTATTATTTTCTTCTGTTTGGATTCAACTTAAATGTATGTTTTACAATTTAAAGTTAAATATATTTTTAAAAACAGAAATTGGCCATTTGAAAAAATTCTATAGATAAAGTTTCCGTCTGGATTTCGCTTAAGTTTAAGTCTCACTTTAAAAATAAATAAAAACATTTATACTTTTTAAATTTGTGTGTACTTAAATTGCATAAAAATGTATATAGACAGATTTTATGTTTGGATTTTGCTTTATAATAATTATTTAAAATTGTGGCTTCTTAAACTGAAACATTTGTAGACATGCATTCTGTTTAGATTTAAGTTTTACACTTAAACTGAAATAAAAACTTGCATTTTGTTTAGATTTTACTTTTATTTATTTTATTTATTATAGAAAACTTGTCTATTTACACTGTTTGGAGTTTCTATCAACAACAATTTGCAGCATTTTTTATTTATAAGCAGCATAAGAGGGGGCGGGAGGGGGTCAGAGGGCACCGGCAGGCACCCCTGTACATAGATACATATTTTGAAGCTACATGAATGAAAGAAAAAGTTATTAGTTTAAAAAAAATCTGTTTCATTCTAAACCTAAATCTTATTTAATCCTTTAAATTCTGAAACAAAAAATAATGGTTAAAACTTAATAAATTAATTATTTGGTTTTACTTTTTCTTAAAAAAAAATAACAATAACAATAAAATTGGCTCTTACCACTAGTAGAATTTGCTTCTATAGGGTTGAAAATAGCAATTTTTTGAGGAAAGTACTAATCCTGTTAGAGAGGTAGGGTTAAAAATACACATATTAAATATTTGGTGCTGTAGGGTTCAGTCTAAGTCAGATTTATACACATGAATGTTGTTTAATATCATTAATATGCTGTTTTTCCTTGTTTGTAGGAATTCTTATTCCCTAAAATATAAGATAGCTAATTGTAACTGTATCTACCTCCTTGTTCTCCCTCATAATTATTAATTATCAGCCATAAAAAGTATGCTGTCATTTCTAGAAGTGTGACTCTGAGACATAATGCGATATGGAGATAGTTTATGGTGATTAAATATAGAACTCGGTAGCTGCTAGACAGAGTTAAAACTACGCCTGCTTGTCTCCATCTGCCCCTTTGGCAAACAACTTAGAGACGAGCTGGAGGATTGTGAAAGAGTGCACGAGGAGGAGCTTTTTCTCCTGCACCATATTTATCAAGATAAACAATAATCTCCCTAAGACCTGGAGGTGATGCGTAGGTGTGCGGCTGTATGTGTGTTTCTGCAGGAGTGCTATCACTTAGCAACTGAATGGAGCCGGCTCTAATTAAACTGTATCCTTCTGAGACACGTATACACACTCCTACACAAAGCCATCACGTATGATCACGTGTGCAACTTATTTTATTTGTTCTGCCAATGCGTAGGTGTGCTTTATGTGTAAATTTGTGTGCAAACACTCGTGTGTTTAAGTCCCAAAGTACATTTCAAAAAGTAGATCCTGCTGTGATTAGTTCCAAACATCTAAATTTCAATCTAATCTTCAATGACAGACGTCAGAGTTTTAGTGCTTTGTTTTGCTTTTCCAGCAAAAAAAGAAAAATTTATGGAATTCCTAAATAGATATGTAATAATTTTTGTACTTTTCACATTCAATTTTTTGTTGCTAAGCCCACTCCCCGTCCCGTAGAGCTCCATGCAATTAGAACTGAGCGCCGGTCAGCATTAGCCAATAGCGTTAGACATCCACCTACATACAGATCAATGAAGATCAATCAGAGTGTTTGCAGAAGTACCTAGACTGGTGCAGTGTTGGCGACATTTCTTATGAACAAGTAGGTCTTTAAAATAAATCTATATATGAATAAACAGCTTAACGTGAGAATGATCATTGTAAACAAGGTGCTTTAGCTCTGTTAGCTGGCTAGAGGTGCACGTTTATGAACAAAGGCGTTGCTAATTCAGCTGTAAACATGAAAGTAGGTGGGACGGCTTAAGCTGCAATACCGTTTTCCACATATAGATGGTGCCGTCTGACAAAACTGCAGAGTGCATCTTTAAAGGAAATCAAACAGACCAGTTTTCTTGTGTTTGAACCTGGAAGACTGACCAGACTGACAAGCTAACGGCTAATAGGATCAAGAACAAATTTGATTGCTGCTGTCTTAAAATAACTCCAAACATTTCATAGTAGTTTCATAGTAGTAGTTAAATGAATCATTATGTTGCTTCTTGTTTCTTATTCCATTAAATTATGTGGTTATTTGCAGTGCAAATAGCTGCAAATGCAGCTAGCTGTAGCACTTCCCGCTCAGCATGGGGCACTTCCTGTACAAATTTAATATAGATTAGAATATTTACACAAAATTAAATTTAATGTAAAGTTTCTATAAAACATTTGAGACTGAAGCTGATTTAAAATGGCCGCTATCCCATTGTGACTAGCCGTTAGCTTATCAATCCAGTCAGAATTCATCTTGTTTTTCAAACTGAGGTTGTTCAAAGAGTTATCTACAACAGGTAAGATAATAACTGTTCATAACTTTTTTCGAGAGAACCCCACTTAAAATGATCTGAACTGTCCCTTTAAGACATGCACGTGTGTGTGTGTGTGTGTGTGTGTGTGTGTGTGTGTTTGTCTGCCTGCTCACAGGTTTGCCGCGAGTTCCAGCGAGGCAACTGCGCCCGCGGCGAGACGGACTGCCGCTTCGCTCACCCGAGCGACAGCCCCATGATCGACACCAGCGACAACACCGTCACCGTGTGCATGGACTACATCAAGAGCCGCTGCTCTCGCGAGAAGTGCAAGTACTTCCACCCGCCGGCGCACCTGCAGGCCAAGATAAAGGCCGCCCAGCATCAGGCCAACCAGACGGCCGTGGCTGCACAAGCTGCCGCCACGGCTGCAGCCATGGTGAGAGCGCCACACCGCAGACCACCTACTGTGATAGACACACAGCTGTTGTTTTTAATGATTCTGATTTTTATAGTGTTTTATCTGTAATGCATTAAATTAACATGTATTTTTAATATTAGTGTTTAAATTCAGGGGTTTTGTTACAAATCGAACACTTTCAGTGAAATGCTTTGTTGACTTGATTGTTATTTATATATTTAAGTTTTCTAAAATCACTTTGACTCAGAATTAATCAGCTCATTTACAAAAAGGCCCACCCAGCAACATAAAATGTGGAGCGCTGCTTTATTACCACCTCTGCTGGTCGATTCACCAAACAGGGTTTAGTCAGACCTAAACTGATCAGTGAGAACAATCTGTTATTATTCCACTGCAGTCCTTTTTTTTATTTATTTTTTTCCCCCAATGCCCTTGGTTCATACAAAAACAATGTGCTGGCTCAAACCCCCCCACTCTCCTCTCCACCCCACGTCACTGCTCTCAGCGATAAGTGCAGTTCTCTGCAGATCAGTGCAAATTGAATCTGGGGTGGATGCAGCACCGTGGATGGGAGTTTACCCTCCTTTTCCTTGTTAGTTTGAAAAATCCTCAACATTATTCCGAGGAATACGATGAGGAAATTCAGGGAGGAGTTTGGAGTCCGCTCCCCACCTCCCCCCTGGCTTTGAGTGGCTTCTTTTGATTGGTTCTTAAGCTACTGCACTTGCACACCTTGCACTGCGCCAGTGTGCTGACTCTTTTTTTTTTTTTTCCTCCCCTCCATGGCATGGGCATGCTTAACGCGCTGCACATACTGTACCTCTCATTGGCTGGCTCCATTGCTGCTTGTTGTTCCTTTTCTTCCTCTGTGAGCCCACAGTGTGGCAGCTGCAAACATCAGCAAGTTAAAACACACCTCAATTCAAGAAATACAAGCATTTAGTGTCCTCAAGTTTATCGTCTTTATGACCCAATTCCTAAATTACCCTCAGCAGCTCCAATCCGTGCTGGAGGTGAAGAGGGTTAACCTTAGGACAATAAGTTGTTTACTCAGCACCTTTAATCCAATTGTCTTTGAGCCTTTAGCCTAAGCTGAAGCCCTTTTATTGAAGCATAATCCATAAAACCTCTTCGGATGCACCGCTACAAATATCATTACCCATAATTCACCTAAAAAGGAGAACCTAAAGCTATTAACCGACACAGTAAGAAGATTGTGTTTCTGGAGATGATGTCGTTTTTTGTGCCACATTGTGTGTTCCTCTTGTGACCTTCTTCCTCATTGCAAGTCAAATGCAATCATCTTTTGCTTCTCATGCCACTCTATTAGACCACCTTCCATCCAAACTAACCCCACGTCTCAGTCTGTTAACGCCATCAGCTTGGGTCTCTATGGATACACGCTACAAACAAATCCACATACATGGAGCAAGAGGCTTGTGCATGGATCCTTTAACTTCATCACATTCATGTCTTTTTGTTTCTTTTAATCCCAGCAGTCGCATCAAATAGTTAAAATATTTAATAAGCAACAGTTAAAATAAGTGGAGATTTAAAATGCAAACTAGATAATAAACAGAGCTCCACATTCTGTCATTAAACTATAACCCGTCTCACTTTTCACGTTCATGGATACGGTTAACAACCCACACGGCGTAGTGGGTAGAAATGCAGTTTTCTAGGCCGATTCCAGTTGACTTTTCCATAAAAACTATAACAAAACACAACATCAGATTTTATGTGTTCTTTTCTTTCTTCATCTGTTTTAACTATAACCATCTAACAGCTAACAAGCCAGTGTCTCACTGAGCTGTGATCATTGGAGGCTAGTTTTTGAGAAGGTATGACACTTTAGTGAGAAGCTTTAAGTATGACCAGGTCATACGATGTAATTGCAAAAAAAATCGTACAACTTCTTTTGTCGCATAGTGTCCTAATTATGTCTCAGTTTGTTCGCCATTTAACCCTCATTTTATTCCCAATGCGGTCATCGACTCCTTCAGAGGTTGTCTTACTTTTCTGACTCACTTAATGAGCGGTACTTAAGATGGATCTCTTGGTTGGTTTCAAGAGAATATTTGCGTCATCGAAAACCCTCCGAATGTTTTGACATATTTTGTAAACTTTCTCACGAATGCCATTTGTAATTTTCTTGCTAACAGTGATGTGAGATACTGGTTTTAGCATATTTTGTTAAAATGTACTCACCAAAGACAAGTAGCATGAATTAGCTGCTTAGCTATAGTCAGGGGTACACAGTATTTTCATTGAGGTACTCAGTAGGGGTGTGAATTGGCAAGAATCTGGCAATATGATATGCATCACAATACAGGGGCAATGATACGATATATCGTGATACTACTTGCAATTAAATATTGCGATATTTATGAATTTAATTGTTGGAAAACAAGCCTCTTGTTGTCCGCTGAGCAGAATCAATCGCTTTATGCTAAAATGAGCCTTCAACGTGACATCGTCGTGGTATCTAGATAGCTGATAGCTGTGTGACGTTAGCAACATTTGCCACTCACTGGTACTATCTCGACATTTCAATGTTCTGTAGACGCGGAGGACTGCTGAGGACTAATGACTGCAGCCAACAAGCGATTAGAGGTTAAAATGCAACACAAAAATGAACTACCGCTGTTCATTATTTTCATATAAATCAGGGGTATTCAATTACAAACCGGGATGAGCCACATGACACTCCATGGAGACTCCGTGGGTCGGGGAGGGGAGGGTCCCGCACCAATTAGTGGTGGATTTTTTTTACACAACAGCTCGTCATGAGCATAGAACAAGATTTTCGAGATAGAGAAAGCCCCCTACTGGGAGACCTACCTGGGAGACCCGGGTTCAAATCCCGGCACCAGCATCTAACATTAGGTGCATTTAGGCAGAGGGATCAGGTACGTGCATGATAACTGGGGTGCACATGCGTATTGGCGCACCAGTTATGTGCACACCTGTCTATAGTTGATTTACGGTCTAGGGGGAACAAAAATCAGATTTCTGAGTGTTGGCCGGTCACAGGTCAAGCAGGATGAAAACGGGTCCATTAAGCAGCTTTTTCAGGACCGTTGAACAAATCAGCGGCCACAGACGAGGCACTCATAATAGTCTTAAGACACGCTCAGAGTCCAGGTCTTTCTGCTGGTTTTCAGGGCAGACTCATTCAAAAGGCCTGGACCTTTTGACCTCATCCCCAAACCCACCTCACATGACCAGTTGAATCAGCTGTTTTTTGTTCTTGTGTAGGTCTTTTAAATGTTCAGGAGTAGCTGGGGAGGTTATACTAAAAACTTTTCAGATACATATTAACAAAAAGTTAATATAGATGCTTATTGTTTTGCTTTTTTTTTTTTGGTACTAATTCAAAACGTAGCGATGTTTCTGTAAAGTAAACAAGTTTTTGTTTTTGTGCATGCCTATTGTTTTGTATGTGGTATACTTGCATTCAGATTATTTTTGTTTTTGTTTTTTTCCTTCTCACCTATCCACAATGCAATGCTGTCCCCCATGATGCACCTCTGCTTGCTGTTACCTGTATGTTAATACGCTTGAATCCCATTGGCCCACTGCCATCATGTGCTCGCTGCCTGCTAATTAAAGACTCAGTCGACTGCCAAAGCAATGAAGCGACCCCTCGAGGCAACTGTAGACCTGGTACTTTGACCTTTCACCTTTTGCTTTGCATGTAGCTTCTTTAATTGTACTGTAGCCACTCACAGAATTTAATTTGGCTCTTTTGTTGTTGTGAAAAACCCAGTAAGACACTTTAATGTCAAACCACCAGTGGATTTTGTTTAGATTTGAATGAACTGAACCAGTAATGTTAATGTTATTCTAGCTATTACACTTGTTGATTGTCTTGCTATGATGTAGTCATACAGCAAATTTCCATTTCTGCCTTTTTTTGTGCTGTGCGTAGACAAATAACAGATATTAAAACTATGAAAGCATGAGTAAACAGTTCAAACCTGCTGTGTGTGTGTTTTCTTTGGTGGCAAGGCGTTCCCCCACGGCGTCCTCCAGCCCCTACCAAAGAGACCAGCACTTGAGAAGAGCAACGGAGCCAGCTCCCTGTTCAGCCCCAGTGTTTTGCACTACCAGCAGGCGCTGGCCAACGCACAGCTCCAGCAGCCCGCTTTCTTTCCCACAGGTGAGAAATCCCACCTGATACACACACATGTACAGTGATAAAGAAAAAAGCTATCCAAACCCACCTGGTCCTATGTGAAAATGACTCCTAAAGAGCTGTAACCAAGTGTTTGTGATAATGAGTCTGTCACATCACTGTGTATATAGTTTTAATTCAGCCACATTGGAGGGTTTACGGTCAAAGGTTCCATGTGTCTGACTGCTGGGATGATGATGTCACATCAGGTGCGGCACGACGGCGGTGCGGACTCAGTATGGCTGCCGCAAAGACGAAAAACATTGAGTCCAATCAGCGCATTCACCCCAGCTGCGGTGCGGATGTGAAGCTCTGTAAACTTTCCACATCAAGTCTATTTTTTCCGGATGCCATATGCGGATTTTCGTGAAGTTAAACTAATTACATGCGCCAGACAGGAAGTGAGACACGAGCCACCGAGATGCATCCGGTATATTTCAAAATAAAACCTGTGTTGCATTTTTTTCCTCCTCGGTCTTTTATCATTATTTGACAGGGTTATCAATTCACAGTGTATGATAGTTCATGTTATTTTATGTCTTATGTCAAATTTCTAATCATTACCCTCAATGTTTTGCAAACAACATTCATTGCTACGGTATATGACGTTGTTTCCTCTGACACCGGGGCCATCAGTGGAGTGCACACTCAGAAATTAAAGCACAGAATTGTACCTTTTGTCTTGTCACTGGGGTGCTACCCTCAAAGGTACCATTTTGTACCTTTAACTTGAGGGTACTAATTTGTACCTTTTACAAGTCATACCTGTACCTTAAGGGGCAAATTTGTACCCCCAGTTAAAGGTACAAAATGGTACTTTTGAGGGTAGCACCCCAGTGACAAGACATTGTACCCCTAATTATGTATTCTAATTTTTGAGTGTGTGATACTGGATCCTGAGTCAAATTCAAGCTTTATTATCCCCCTTTATTAAGACAAAAACATAAAAACAACATTCATACATTAAAACAGATCATTTAAAAGTTTTAAAACCACACGGATAAAAGAGTCTCTCAATCTGTTGGTCCTGACCCTTGGTAGCTGATATCTGCAGCCGGCAACCTAAACTCACTGTGCAGAGGGTGAATCCAGGATCAGTCCTGACCTGGATTTGTGCACATCAGTGAGGTTAGTGAGGGCGGAGCCAGCCATTTTGCTGCACGCCATTACTCTTCCCACAGAACTGGGTTGGTTTGGATAACTTTTATCGTTTAATAAATGAAATTTTACTCCGTTTATCTTTGTGTTTGTGACAAAAACCAAAAAGAATCGCTGAACATGTACACAAAGATGTCAGCTGTTTTGTTGCTGTTCTGTCTTTTGCTAACTGTTCACCACCACTAGAATTCAGATGTACCTCCTAAAGAACACATAACTGCTGCTAGGTGAGAGGGCAGCGCTGACTTTGATCAGATCAAGAAAACATTACAGACTCAATCTGATCTAGACCTAACGCTGAGGCAGATGAAAGAGCAGAAACTGGTCCAACACATGCTTCATATTTAGATTTAGGCTCCGCTTTGAAGGCCAGGATTTTTTAAAGCTGGTTTTCTGGGCAAAGAAAACATTTTGAATGTTTTTAATCTGTCCAAAAAAAAAAAAAAAACACTACAGAGAATCAAGGACTAGCTTCAGGTTACGAGCTAAACGAGTAGCTAAACGCTCAGGAATCATGGGACAAACGTCTGCTCTCTCCCCTGTGTTTTTAACTTCAGCATTCACTTTTAAAATCATCGATTGGTGCAACTTGTGAAAATATCCTTATGAGACTTGATTGGCTTCTTGTATTTCTTAAATCATGAGACAAACACACGTAAACCCTTCTAGTCCTGATTTTATTCAGATTTGGATGAAAACTGTGCACTCGTCCTGATGCTGCATGCTGCTGTTTGTCTCACCTTTTCAGTTTAATTTACATTTTACTTTGACTATTAGGGTCATTCTAGAGTTTTAAAAAAAAGTCTTAAATTCATCAGAAATGACATAAGATTGTTAGTTTCTAAATTTGTGTGGAAAAAGGGCAAAAATACTTTGAGATTAATATTGTAAATGAAAAAGAAGGGTTTCTAGAATTTCTCTAAGGTGTAAATTTATGAGAAAAAATAAAAAAATGTGAAAAACAAAGAAGACAGTAAAAAGACCTGAAGCAACACGCTCCCACCTCTGCTTTAAAAACTACAATCAAGTCAGCTTCATGTGGTATAACAGTGTTCTCACTTAGAATACCCTTTCAAAATAAAAGTGGACTTACAGGATTTAAAAACAAAAACATAAGGCCTTTTTTGGGCTCTTTTTTTTTTTTGTAAATTTGAAGGTTTTTTTCTTGTAAATTTACACTCTTAAAAAGTAAAACCATCATTTACTTAAATTTTTGTTGTAACATTTTTACACTTAAGAATTTTGAGTAGATATGAGACAATTATATTGAGTAAAAATCAATTTCACAAATATAATTGATGCCATTAAGTGATATTTTTACTTTTTTAGAGCGTTACTTACTTTTTTACAACTTTATCTTGGAATTTTTTGCCTTATTTTCGCAAATTTTGTTGACAATCGTAGAGTTTTGTCAGGTAAATTGAAGATTTTAACCCTGGAAATGTTGATGTTTTTTTTCTAAATTCAAATAACATCATTAAACAATATTACTTTATTTTTACTAAATGTCTTTAAATTGTGAAAATATAGATTTTTTTCCATAAATGTAACACTTTTTAACATCAGACAATAACAAACTTTGTTTCTTTAAATTACATATATAAAACATTATCCCCCCCCCCCCC
>SSNR01000057.1:2375876-2430991 GCA_006937965.1 Callopanchax toddi | reverse complement strand
TCCCCCCCCCCCCCCAGCTCCATGTATCATTTTCCCTGACCTACAATGACCCTAATATGCCGTAGAATGACATCACCGTATTCCATCAGATTGTTTTGTTTAGAGCAGAGATGTACAGAAAACCCTCTCAGTAATTTTCTAGCCACAAACAAGTTATGTGAAGTATCTGTAACGTGTTATTTTCCACACGCTACACGGCTGATGAATCAGGGCTCAGTTTTTTACCTTTGACTCGGAGAACGGGGGTTTTTCTCCACTAATTCTCAGCAAACGGAGCTCGTCTGCTTGCTTTTGTTTTACCGCTTTTCATTATTAGCCGTTGCTGTAACATCTGAGCCGAGTGGAGCCTTTTTAAATTTTTTTGTCTTGTCTAACCTTGTTGTTCTCCTCCCCCTGAATTAACCCATTTCTCTCCTTCTGTCTCCCTCCTCCTCCTCCTCCTCCTCCTCTCTGTCCTTCTCTGCATGAACACAACAGGGTCAGTGTTGTGCATGACGCCTGCTAGCAGTCTTGGTAGGTCCTGATGTTGCGCTCTCTCTCACACGCACACACACACACACACACTGATTTATGTGGGGGAGGGGATGTCTGCAGCCCTCACAGGTGAGACAAAACAGGTGATTCATGGATGGTTGAGAGGTTTTGTGTCACCTGAAGGAGTTTCTTTTGATCTGTTCTGAAGCTTTAGCTTAGCTTCTGTTTGCTGTATTGTGTCGAGCAGGAAATTTAAATCAGTTTCCCAGAGAACTTTGCAAGAAGTTGCATGTTTTTGGCGTGCGCAGACTGCTGCCAACTCATAAACTAAAGCTACCGTCCACGCTGCCAAAAATACTCATTCCAATTGGCGTCTTGTGCTCCCGAACTTCTCTGGGAACGACAGCAAACTGATTTTCCGTATAAATTTCCGTACTTGTGATTGTAATCAGCTTCTCTCCTCTTGTTTTTTTGTTTGTTTGTTTTTTTTTCCTCCCACGCTGTCCTTGTTTTTTTTCTTCTTCTTCTTCCTTTGTTTTTTGCTTTGCATTGTGAAACGGTTGCATGCCACCTGCCGGTGTGTAACCCTAACGATGGCTTCTCAAACCCGTCGGCACACGCGCCCCACAACTGTCACCGTGGTTACCATAACGCTACCTGTCCATTGCTACCACCTCCTTCTCCCCTTCCCCCTTCTCCCCCCCCCCCCTCTTCCCCTCAAAAACCAAAGTCCCAATGATGTACAGTGCTACGCCTGCTACTGTCTCTGCAGCAACAACTCCTGCCACAAGTGTCCCCTACGCAGCAACAGCACCAGCCAATCAGGTTTGCTCCTTTTAAAGCTTTCTTTCATCAGTCCCCGGAGCTCTGAATAAGTCCTGCCTCCTGATAGGGCGCTCACGCTGGCGTAAAAGCCCATGAGTGGGTGTTTTCCGGCCAATTTAAAGCACCTGACACACACACACACACACACATCGTCCCTGAAAGGACTTCTTCAGAGCTCCCACATTTGCAAGTAGTACTTGTGTTATGTTGCACCACTTCCTGGTTTTGTTTTGCATGTTTTGTTTTCGATTTTCCATCTGCAGTGTCATCTGAACTGCTTGTGTGCTACGCAAACACACACACACACACATATATATATTCAGGCAAATACAGATAGGCGATTTATAACAGCAGCCATGTTGGATCCGTTCTTGCTTCCACTTCTTCTTTCCCCCCCTTTTTTCCCCTGGATGTAGGCTTAAAGGAGGAATAAATCATACGAGGAAACAGTTCCAGGCCGAACTTGTCAGTGTTGAGGCAGACGGGAGGGGAACGATCACAGAAGCGGTCTAAAAATGGCCTCCGAGCGGCGGCGGCGGCGGCTCTCCTGTTGCAGAGAGTCAGCGGGAGCCTGAGAAGTAACGCCAGGTCTGAATGCCAGAGTGACGCATCTGCAGCCCATTTTTATCCTGGAAACTTCAGCACAATGGCGACGGCCTTCTGGCCTCATGCTCACAGCTGGCAATCATTTACCAGTAGATCTGTAAAGGTGGTCTGAGGACACAGCGACGTGTTCCACATGCTGCCCAGAGCTAAACAGGAAGTAAAATGTTCTTCTCTTTTAGTCTAAACCACCTTTAAAACGATGATGTGATACATCTGTCGGTATCAAATCGACAATCTCAAATCTCCCCTCTCCTCCATCATGAATCCCAGCGCTCTGCGTCTTATTGCCCCTCGTCAGCCAGCCGTGCGCTCACTTCCTGTGAGTCACCGTCTCTTCCTGTAATTGGCATGCAGCAGCAGTAGCAGCAGGAAGCAGCAGCGCTGCTCTTTAAAGATGCATGTGGGACAAGGAGCTGGAGAAACACTGACGTCAGCCCCCCTCTGTCTGTCTCCGTCTGTCCCCTCTGCTCCTTCCTGCGGCTCGGACGCTGGAAACGCTGCATCACCATCAGCTGTTCTGCACACCGTTTACTCCAGTCATGTGCTTTTATAAACTAAGAATTTGACTGGCAGCATCTGTTTTTAACGGGTCATAAACTGGTTGTGTTTCACAGGAAGAGGCTTAATCTAAAATGAGACGCCGACGGGTTCAGAGTCTGGTCAGTTCACGACCCTCTGAACCGTTACTGTGACACGACAAGAAGGAACCAATCACATCGTTCCATGTCTGATCATCTTTTAGCACCAGTCCGGTAACGTCACCACCTGGAGGAGCTGTATTTAAGAGCTGCAGCTCCCTCTAGTGGCAGAACAGGAGGTTTAAAAATAAACACACTCCTGCAGAAATCTGTTTTTTTTTTTGTGTTTACCTTTAAACCCTCCACCAGTCCTAGTCTTCTAGCTGTCTGCTTGTTCTGGGCTGACTCACGCTGCTGGCAGCGCTGCACCGAGTGTCTGGTTTCCAAACGGTTCTTGGCTCTTTTCATATCGTTTCATTAGATTTATCGCTCCCATCTGCGGTGCAAAATGTTTTCATACTCCCTTGCTGCAGCGCGGGGCGTGCACGTCACACTATCTGCTTTCCTTCTGTCCGTTCTTCTCTCAACATGTGGTTTTGCTCTGCGCTGACTTTCTGCCCAACAGCTGCACCTCACTTTAACTTCCTGTGTCTCTGTCGTTTCATTGTGTTGCGGATTAGAAACAAACACACACACAGGTGATCAGAACAGGGTCAGATGCTGTTTATAGGTAGTTTGAGGGCTTTTATCAGCATGGATCACCAGGTAGGTGGTGTCACAACTCGACGATTAAGGAAGAGGTTAATATTCAGATTGATGTCTGAGACGTTGCTGTTGTGTTAAACTCCACCTGCCTGTTTCATTAAGGTCTCAGTGTGCCTCAAAGAAACACAGTGATGTTTGGCTGTTCTGGATATTCATTACATTTCATGATACATTCAATAATTTGCAGAAAGTTAGTATTTTTTAATCTTATTATACAACATTAGTAACAATAACGTTGGCCTTTCCCACTTGTAGTACTTATATGCTCCACTAGAGGGCAGTGGGCATAAAATGGATTTAATATGAGAAGTTTTAAAGGGATTTTTCAGCCGTTTTGAGGAGTTTCTTTATAAATGATTCTGGTTTTGATGGCTGATACCTTTTTCTGGTTCTTGCACATCTCTGATGTGTCAAAACTGATTTTGGCTGTTTCAAATTTACTTTAAAGAGATATAATAAACAGAGATTTACTTTAAATAACAATTATGATTAACTAAAGAATGGTGATTTTGGAGGTAAAAACTTCCCACATTGAAGATCTGTATTTGTTAGCATAAATTAGCTCTTAGCATGAATTTTTGTGAAATTTTTTGTTGCTATTTGGCAAAGATGACAATAGGATTTTGAAAATGTTCCTACCAAAATAGCCCAATAATGCAAAATTCACAGTGGTGTAAAGGTTTATAGAATGATGTGTAATTTTTTGGCGATTGGAGGCGTTTTAAGAAGGCAGCAATCACTTGGGCTAACCGTTAGCTCATCAGTATTAAAGGATGTAAAATCCATCTACGAGTACAAGTAGTATAGTAATTATATTCACATTTAATAAATGTATGACGTTCGAAGGAGTTCACATTAGCTAACGCTGACTTTAGGACACAGATAAGTTCATCTCTCTGACTTTTTAAATATTCCTTCTTAAATCGTCCAAATACGAGCATCAAACTCACCTCGTCTCTTTCAGCACTCGTTACGGACTCCGTCATGGTCACCGTGTGCTCCTCGCTTTTCAGCCAATCTCCTCGAATGTTTTGCGTTTGAAAAGTTTTTGTCAAGCAATGATTTTTGTCTCTTTTCCACTACGCAAAGACAGTAAGTAAACCAAAAAAGGTGCTTTGGGGATTGGTCAAAATTGATCTGAGTTGCGGTGATTGGTCAGAGAAGAAGGCAAATACGGCAAATGAGATTGGTCCGATTTGCGGAAAAGTTGCGGTGATTGGTGAAAATTGCAAGACCGTGAAAAAAATCACGACTAATGATTGAATTTGCGTCTATAGTTGGGATTGCTACTTCCTAGAGGGACTGATTATTTATAACATTTATACAGCAACACGCTTCAGAATGGCTGTGATATCTCTTTAAGGAATGTACTAATCCTGTTAAAATTTCCTCTTAGGTCTTAGAAATCAGTGTACCAAGTTACATATAGAGTTAAAGTCTATTTTTACGCCCATGTGATTCAGATTATCAATTAAAATGCTTTTATTTTGCTCCAGATGTTGTTTGACACACACTGAGATCTTAAGTAGATCAGAAGAAAACTGTCTTTGTCAAAAAAAATACTCAATCTGTTGAAATTCTAAGTCAACCCAGATGTTTTGCAGATAGATAAAGACCTGTTTTTATGTGACCTTTAAAGGTTTTCCTCCTGTTTCTGTCTCTGTCCTGCAGATCATCCTGAAGTAAGCATCAGGAAGGAAACAGAGTGTCACGAAGCTGCTCTAGGAAACCCAAAACAGCCCCTCTGTAAATACTACCTTGCCTCTCCCATCGAGGTGCAGCAACCTGCATGCTAAAAGTGTAACACTTCAGTTTAATCTTTAGAGCTACAGCGCCGGTGTATCACACAGGAAAAAAACTGAAAAAAAAGGATATATACTGTATGTATTGCTAGAAAACAACATATGAACATGGACAAAGTCACAAATATTCTTATGTATAGTACAGATACATCATAGATACTTTAAAAACCTCTGCACAGAGTTCATCCCCTTCGGTTTGTTCAAACAGATGTTTGGTTTGCACTGTGTGAGCACGTCAAAGTCGGGAAGAAGAAAACAGAAAACCCACGCACAAACACACCTTCGCGCTCACGTTTTCAGGAGGGGTTTCCGTCTCGCGGTTTTTGCTTTTCTCTAGAGAGCCGAATATCCCCAACAGATAAAGAGTTCCCGCCGCTAAAGATGCCATAACCAAGCTCCTCCTCCCTCCACTTCCTGTTTGTGGAAACATCTTGCCAATCTTGAATAAGCAGAGCCACAATTTAACACCCCTCTAAATTCAGCTTTTTGCCATTTGCCCCGTGCTGCAAATAAAACTCAGTCGCCCTTTCTTTGTTGAGATTTGTGGGTTGGAGGAGACGCTGCCCAGCGTTGTGGCCTGTGCCAAGGGCTCAACAAAGCTGGAGGGTTTGTTCCAGTACCAAGCCTTGTGTGTGTGTTCTAGTGTGTGCGTTCGTATCAGGAGGTCTGCCGGCAGACTGCGACTTTTAAACGAGGACAACACCAAGCCCGGTAGAGATGTTTGGTTTTTTTTTTAAAGGAGGGATATAAGTGCTAAACCTAAACAAAAAAAAAACATAAAAAACATTTAAAAACGAGTGCATTTGACGACTTTCGTCAAGCATAAAAGACGACTTGAACTCGGAGGGCTATCTGTGACCGTCGGTTGTCCTGTCCAACCCTACTCTCACCGATAATCCTGTTCCATTTTAGAAAAAAAAACTGTTAGAAGTGCCTGAAAAATGCTCATCCACCACATATGTATCCAGAGTGGATCACTAAGAGTCACAACTACACACACCGGCTGTCAGAAACGAGACGGACTTCTCCGGAGGGACATCACAGGAAACAGTCATAGCATCACAAGTGACTTCAACGAAACGAGAAAGAATCGACAAATCAGAGCTAGCTTTGTGGAATGTTTGGTGTTACCATCGTTTCTTACATCGGTTCCAGTAGTTTACAGGAGGAGCGGGGAAAACGACGTATTGTAAACTGTGTAATGTATGTAAAGTGTCTCTTATTTTGAAAGTTTATATTCAAGGTTTTAAGAAATGTATTTAAAATTACATTGGTGTGTTTGAACCCCCCCCCCCTTCCCTTTTATCCACCTCCCCCTTTTAGAACAATCATTTAGTTCTCAAGCCAAGATCTTCAAAATTCCACTTTTATGTGTTTTTTTTTTAAATAACACCGTGTTTTAACTCAACAGTAACACCATTTCATCAACGTCTGGATGTAGTTTCATGGTGCTCGACTAACGTCGACAATCCACTTCCTGGTTTCGTTTGTCGTCCTCATACGTCTGTGTAAAGTGTTGGTAAAAAGTTTTGTTGTAATTTATCTTGCGTTATCTAGTCAACAAACAAAAAGTTGTAAACTATTTTGAAATGAATGTAATTTATTAAGCTGCTCCTTGGTCTGCACGGTTGGTCATTTCAACCTTTCGAAGAGTCATCTGAGCGATTGGAGGGGAAAGGGGGTGGGGCTTTAAGCCCCGCCCACCCGGATGGACCGACACCGGATCTTTCTTACCGGTGTTGCAGCATCGAGCGTAGTTTTAGAGTTGTGTTGTTGGACGGGGACGGGGGGGGACACGTTGTATAGGTGACATTTTACCAAAAAAAAAAAAAAAGAGCAAAGAAAATTTTAAAAAAGATGTACTTTTCACTCTAGTATGATAGTATTTCATAACAATATTAAGTTGGTGCCGTGGCAACCAAACGTTGCAGTTACTAAATATGGGTATTTTTGTAAATGACATTGTTCAGTTGATTTTTTTTTCTTTGTTTGTTTTTGCTAGAACACTGTACACAAGGTAGATTGTAAAGAAGATATGAACATTTCTTATTCATTGAGATTAAAACCTGATATTTTCATTAGCAGATCTAGTGCTATGACTGTAACACTCTAGATTTAAATCCATCGATGTTATATGGATTACATATACATCTATATATATATATATATATATATATACATATATATATATGTAAGAAATAAATATTCTATAAACAAATAAGTTCAGATGTACAACTCCTCCCTGGACGAAGGACCTTTAAGTTCCATTGAGACCTTTTATTTGAGGTGTATGTATAATTAGAGTTTAGGATTGCACTTTGTTTAAAGACCTGTTTTTCCCACTAAGAGTTTAGAGGTCCCAGCACATCTGTTCACCGCTCCAAAAGCACCGGGAATTCATTTGACGCATGGGAAGACACGTTTTCTTTTCTTAATAAATGATATCGTAATGAATGTTTTTAGTGAATTTAAAAAAAATGTATGTAGAAGAAAAAAAAAGTGAGAAAATCGTCCTCATTTGGTGACCTGTGTGTACGGAATCCACTTGAGATGTGTTGATTGATGGATGGTTTAAAGAAAAAGAAAAAAAGCACTTTCTGAGCAGTTGGTCAACTGAGCAGACTCAGCTTATCCAAACACTTTGCCTTATCTTGAGTCCATCGTGCTTAAGGTTTTATGTTTTAAAAACTCTTATGAAATGTATTAAATACACTTGAACGGCTCCCGATTCTCAACCCTACCCCCTTTGAGTTTCATTTCAAAAATAAACTTTTTAACTGGAATGTTTTTTAAAGGTTTTAATGAGGCCAAAAGGGAGGACTGCAGCACTGAATGCTCATTTGGGTTTGTCCCAAATGCTGTAATTCGCAGCTTTAGCCACCAGAGGGCGCCACACCAGAAGTGATCGATGCTGCAGTCCACCTTAAACACAAATTGACACAAAAAAAAGCTCTCATTGGATTCATAATTTCAAATGTAATCCTTTTAAATGTTTTCTTTTGCATATATTTTGTGCTATTTTATGTTTATATAGTCAAATGTTTCTTTGTTTCCAGCAAGATAGTGTACAATTTATTGAAAGAAAGAAATAAAGAAAATAAAATTGCCTCTTTTTTTGTTTGGATCTCATTTTGTCCATTTTTTAAAGCAGATATGTACAGACCAGCAGGTGCAAAAGCTCCAGTTTGACCAGAGCCTTCTTTAATGGTCCCTAAATGTAAATAAATGGATGACTTATGAGCAGAAAAACCAAAGACCTGCACAAAGAATTCATTTTAAATAATTTAGTTTTGTAATTTTTTGTTGCTGCTGCAGTTTAAAATGAATATTTGAAAGGTTATTAGTGTCACTTTTACTCTTCCTCGTGTTAAATTCACATGACAATCTAATGGAAGATGCATGAGATGTAGCTGAAAGACACTGGCTTTGTCAAAGTTAGAGAAGTACCGATTCTGGTTTTAATTTTGTGTGCAGATCTGACCTGTTGATACCGATTTTAGATATTCCTTTTTATCTCAAAGATGGAACGTTAAGGTGGATTCCCTTCAATCAGAAGTCCAGCGTTCCCAATTTCAGAAAGTGGAGCATCAGACCACTCAGCTCTACATGTCCAGACTTGTACAGGTTATGCCTGAGATGAAGACAACTTTACCCACAACTGTGACAGTTTTTTGTTTGTTTGTTTTTTGGTGGTGAAGTTGAGCGCGCACCGACACAGGAAATATTTAAAGTGCAGATTTGGCTCAGCGCACATAAACCTACTGTTCTGATCCTGTCAGTTTGACCCAGAACTAGAATAGCCCCGGGTCTCCTTGGTCCTGGTCCCAGTAGCTGGTTCCAGAAGCATTTCAGAGGGGTTTGACAAGGACAGAATGCTAGCACCAGACCTCCTCGCCGAGTGACAGCCTTGGGTCCCCTGTTAAGTTCAAAGCTGCACTTGGTAAATTGGTAAACAAGCTAGGTATCGCTAGCTATTTTACACAAACACGTCTCAGAGCTTTCACCCCTCCCGTCGGGTATAATCCGTAGGCCAGCCTCCTCCGGACATGGGTTTGCTTATTGCCACAGTAACAATAAAGAGCCAAACTCCAGCTGTTGAAACGTTCCTTCAGGTTTTTCCTCTTTCTATGTCCAAACGTTTTTTGTTTTCTAGCTGAAATGGTGTTTTTCCTTGTGGAACTTTTGGTATTTTTTCCTAAGATTGAAGCATCCGGCTGTTTCTGTCCTTCTCTCACTTCCAGGATGTTCTGCTGAAAAATGCACCAGTCCAGGACGCGTTAATGGAGGATCCAAGCAGTGAGGAAGTGAGGTGCTTCAGCGAGACAGACAGCCGGATTGTCCAATCAATGCTTTCGGTCTGAAACGTATGATTGGCTGATGTTTTTAGACAATCACCACAATATATTTATAGCTATACTATGTTAGAACGTTGTTAAGAGGCATGAAAAAAAATCGTTTTAAGCTACATTGTTTACCGAGTGCAGCTTTAAATCCTCGAGTTTAGTGATTTCTGTCATTGAGGAAAAAGTCAGGGACCTTCTGCTGGTGTCTCCCTGCAGGGCACTGATTGGATAAAATGCCTTTAAACGTGGCTGAGACTTAATAAAACAGCCTCCTGATGATAAAATATGCAAAAAATGCCACCTCGTTATTTACACTACCTTAAAACATGATCGTGCATAATTTACGTCACCGTGCATTGCGATTCACAAACGTGTTTGCACGTAAAACACGGCGGATCCGCGTTATTTTACGGATGTATTTTGATTCATCCGACTAGTTGCAATAGGCTATACCCTGGACACAGGTCCGTCCGCGCAGACACAGCACCTGGTCCGCTGGGCTGCACGTATTATTGCTGGGGATGCAGCGCTATGTCTGCATCCTTGGATTGAATTATTGGTGGGGACACGTCACCTCCGACCATGCCAAATCTACGCCCATGCACTCAGCGCCAAACATTTCACTTCCTGTGATCAAACAGAGCAGAGATGAGTGAACAGCAGCCAGTGCAGCAAGTCCGGTTCTGTACGAACCATGCAGCAAATCCACGCGTGGTTTGGAATTTGATCCAGAGGGAAAGCGTACGGCCGGTGTCGCGCGTGCTCACGGCAACTAAGGCCTGTTAAGACACATGAGAGCAGCGCTCAGGAAACTAATGCGAATTGTGAAGAAGTTTCATGATAAAGAGTCACTCTAACAGACTACTGGATTCTTCAGATCAGAAGATGGAGAGTTCGCTCTCTAGGGAGATATATGTGTATAGATTTAAATATATAGATCTGATGGATTAATATACAGATGGATGAATGGATAGATGTATCCATCACATCACCTTCCACTGGATGTGGAATGAGCTAATTAAGTGTCATGAGCTACATTTAAATGGTGAAATCCATATCTGCTGTTATTTTGATGAGAGTAACTTAAAAGTAATGCAAAAGTAGTGTAATACATTATATTTAAATACAGTAATATTGGGTGGGCGTGGCCAAAGGTTGAGCTGACTGGATCATGACATGATTATTGATGACTAAAATATTCATCGCCCTAAACTGAAATGCATCACAGAGCTGTAAAATCAGTTTTAAATCCGACTCCATTCTCTTTGTTTAAGTGGCACTAATCACCCTCCATACCTCCCAGGAAATGGTCGCATCCAGTGGACGAGCCCACTCCAGAGGCGTGGATTCCCATCGCCGCCGTCTTCTTAAGGTTGAATCAGCTCTTTAACTCCACTCAACCCCACTGTGCCGAGACATGTAGCCTTCCGCTTTTTATTTAGTTTTTATTTTAGTTTTTTTTTGTGTGGGCGCACTAAAAAAGATGTGCCGCGTGTCTGATTCTAATAATAGCCGCTGTTGTTGTTACCCCACCGCCGCCTTGTTGCATTATGGATGCCTCTGGAATGGTGTCCCGTCCAGATAGCGTGGGAATATTTCAGTAGAGAGGCTGGATGCTCCAGCATCCCACCGCCTGTAGCAGAGAGCATCACGGTTTACAGGCTGCAGTCCGAGTCCAGGTCCAGGTCCAGGTCTGAGCGTGGGGATGCGGAAGACTTTCCTCTCTGCGTGTCGGATTTGACTCGGGATGAGGGAGTATAAGGTGGTGGTGCTCGGCAGCGGCGGGGTGGGGAAGTCCGCGCTGACGGTCCAGTTCGTCACCGGGACGTTTATAGAGAAGTACGACCCGACCATCGAAGACTTCTACAGGAAGGAGATCGAGGTGGACTCCTCTCCGTCGGTGCTGGAGATCCTGGACACCGCGGGGACCGAGCAGTTCGCCTCCATGAGGGACCTGTACATCAGAAACGGCCAGGGCTTCATCCTGGTCTACAGCCTGGTCAACCAGCAGAGCTTTCAGGACATCAAGCCCATGAGAGACCAGATCATCAGGGTCAAGAGGTGACACTCATTCACTAATACACTGATTGTTACAGGATATATATGTTCAGACTAGGAGAAGAAACTGACGTGTTATACTCTCCGGAGTGCCACCTGGAACAGATCAAGGCCCCCTAAAAGTTAACAAAAAAAACTTCATAGGATCTGAAAGTGTTCATCTTTTATACATTTTAAAAAATAAGATTTACCATCCTTTAATCTCATTTGTTCTTGCCTTTTTGTGGATCACAACTATTTTACCAAGAAACCCGTGAATTTTTTTGTTTTAATGCATTTTAAACTAATCTTAATTGGATTATTTTATTGTACCAGTGTTTTATCTCCATGTATTGTTTTCTGCACGTCTTTTAGTTCTTGTGATCTTGTTTTGCTTTTTTATATTCTTTGGTTTTTATTATCGTGCCTTATTTTTTACTTTGCTAAGTACTTTGAGTAATGTTCAAATTTAAAGGTGTTATACATAGAGTTGAGTTATTCTCTCTTAACAAGCTCAGCTGTTAAATTAAAATCCTGTGGCTGACTATAGGGCACCGACTGTAAAAACAATATTTAAAAGAATTACCAACTATAATATTCCACACTCGGAATAATAAAATATTATTAAATATCAATTAAGGTGCACAATGTTGAACCACAATCAGTTATTTAAAAGTAAGCCTAAAAATATTGAATAAAAACAATTAATACAAAAAGTAAACCTAATCTAAATAAATCAAAATATCAAAAGTTAAATATTTACAGTCAAATTAAATATTTAGATCATAAAATGATACATAAGTAAAAACTAAATATTTAGAATCATAACAATATATGTCAAATTTGACTTAAATATTTAGAAAAAAAACAATGCACATTGTAAATAATTATATAGAATTAAATCAAAATATAGAAAAATAAATCTAAATATTTAAAATCTCATCTCAGATATGTAAAGTTAAACTTTTATGTTTGGAATTAAATTTAAAAACATGAATAAATATTTTAAATGAATTCTGAATATAATGTTATTTCTACATATTTACATAAAATCTACATTTTTTAAAGTCCTAGACATCTAGATTTAAATTTATTAACAGTTTAGAGTATAAAATACATACATACATACATACGACAGATCTAAATTTTTAAAATGTATCAAATTAAACCTAAATGTTCAGAATAAATCTAAAAAAATTAATTTAAACATAAATATTTAGAATCAAAGATGCATATACAATGTTATATCTAAATATTTTGGAAAAAAATATACAAATCTGACCCCTTTAGTCGTACTTTTACATAAGACCACCCTTTAAAAGGGTTTATTAATACCTTATAATTATTATTCATTAGTTTGTAAACACCTTACAAAAATCATTCATAAATATTTAAAACCAGTTATCAGACTATGTTCATATTGAAGCAGGTTCAGTCTTTAACAAAAACAGGTCACATGATGCTCTTTTATTAAATAGGTTGTGACTTTTATAACTACATTAGAGATCTATGAGGGGAGTCTTTATGTAAAGTGGTAACCTAATATTTAGCTGGTTTTCTAATTCAGACTGCTGTAAAACAGAAGTAGTAATTCCCTTATCTGTTGGTATGCTGTCTCCATTTGATGGCAGACTAAATATTTAGTTTAAAACTACAGCATTTAAATTTAGATATAGAATCATATATTTAGACTTTATTCTGAATATTTAGATTTGATTTTATAGACAACATTTTTAAAGTTTAAATCAATTTATAAATGTAGGCTTCATTCTAAAATATTTAGACTTAATGTACTAACTTTATTATTAATATTTGAATTAATTTATATATTTAGACTTTATTCTAAATATTTAGATTTGATTTTATAGACACAGTTTTTAAAGTTTAAATCAATTTATAAATGTAGGCTTTGTTCTAAAATATTTAGATTTAATTTATAAACTTTATTATTAATATTTAAATTAATTTATATATTTAGACTTTTTTTAATATTTAGGTTTAATTTTATAAAGTTGATTCTTAAAGTTTAAATTAATTTAAAAAATTTGTCTTTATTCAAAATATTTAGATTTAATTTTACTGACATTCAAATTATTTAGATTAAATTTTATATATTTATACTTGATTCTAAATATTTAGATTTAACTGTATATTGAGACCTTATTCTATATACTATACTGCATACAATTTTTCTTTTCATATTTAGATTTGGTGCTAAATATTTTTGATTAAACTTAATAAATTTAGACCTGATTATTTAAATTAAATTTTATAAATGTATTTTTAATTCTAAATATTTCTCTTTAACATTATTATTATTGTTTAAAACATTTAGACACGACACTGTAATTCTTAAAATAAAAATTGTGAACATTTATTATCTTATTGTTATTGTGATGAGAAGCTAAACGTAGCTGTTTCTTGTGTTGATTTTTACATATTCGGCGCCCCATAGCCTACCTGTTATGATATTGTCTCTCACACATGATTTAGCTCTGAACAGCTTTAGTCTGTGACTCAGTCGGATGAGCTCATCCCTGAGCTGCTGGGAAATCTGTGATCTTTCAGGATGGTGACATATTGGTATTTTTGGCTCAGAGCCTCCCTTTATTCATGTGAAGCTGCAGTTTTAAAGGCCTGGTTTGGGTCTTTAGTGGATGATTTCCTGATGTTTTGGTGCCATCTCGGGATAAATTAGTCCCATAAGTTATTTATTTGAAAATCCCGATGGCACATGAGCTGTTTGCATCCTGTGACGTGGAGTTTTGTTCCTGGAATGAACCAGATGACCCAACTGGAAGCAAAGGGAACTCCTTCGACATGAATAATAAAACGGTGTGCAGCAGCCTCCAGTCAGCTGCCTCTGTCCCTCCAAGCCTCTGCTTTTACTTCAAATTAGAAATATCTCACTAAAACAATCCCTCCATTCGACAATTAGCTTCCATCTCCTCCCAAACTTGTTGCTGAGCCAGCGGCTGTAACACACAAAAAAAAAGCCCCACACAGAGATGTGCCCACACACTGGAGCTTAATGGGATTGTGTTGGGTTGGAAGCCAAGAAGACATCAGGCCTCCATTAGGGAGGCACATAAACCAGAATGCTGGTGCGGAACCGTCGGTGTGGGAAACATGAGCAAAAGATCCTGTGTATCAACCAATAAATACACCCCTGTGTGAGTTGTTATCTGTGGAAGCAACATCAGGGTGTAGCCAGCCAGCCAGCCTTCCCGACAATCTAATCATCTCCTCGCTCGCTGCAGCGCTGAGGTTTATTGTCCCCCTCAGCCCAGGAGGAGAGAGGACGTTCAAAGCGGCGTTTTCACGCTGCACTGATGCTGTGTCTAATAGCAGGAGGTGAGCGTCACGCTCCGCTGCCTGGGAGGAGGGCCGGGAGACCTAAACTACGTATCCCAGGGGGCACTTTGGTGTAGGTACAAAGCAATTTCTTGACCAGAGGCTTTTAGTGTTTACCATCCAGAGGGAGAGAGTTGTTTAAGCGGCCAGTTTAACCTCTCCGTGGACTTTAAGGGAGGTTTTGAAGCGAGTTTCTGTGAAAAAATTCTAAATAATTAACCATGTAGAAGCTTCCTGAACAGCCTGTGTTTGGAGAAATAGAGCTTTCATTTGACACATTACTTAGTGTGTCCACTAGGCATTTTAATTTGGCATAAAATAAGTGCCTTATTTAAATCCTGTCACTTAATTTAAGAGTAGAAAAACTGTCACAGCATTCTAAAAACTTTTCATACGTGACACATCCAGTTTATTACTAGATCTAGTTGACCCACTGGAACAAAGAAGGCGAAAACAGACACCAACTAGCGGTCATACTTTAAATTTTACTGCAAAAATTACTGTCATCTTTAATGGTTCCATTACATTTTTTAAAATAAAAATTGATCATTTGCTATAAATTTCGATACAGCAAAATATTGCGATATGGATATCATGATATCGATATCGTGACAGAAAATATCACGATATATTGCAGTATCGATATTTACCTACACCCCTACAATTTCTCATTAAAGCTGCCAGAAGGAGTATTTTTCTCTGTATCAAAGTGTTCTAAATGTTTTAAATGATATTTCAGGTCTAAACTATGATCTATGGGTAGAGTTCCACAACATCTGTCATTCTGATGAAGAGTCCCCTTCGTCCTGTAGACCCCTTTGCATTTTTTCAGGCCGCCGACCGTTTTCAGCCAATAAAATTCAAATGTCTGCATTGTTGGCTTTCTGTCAACATGCACGCGCTTCAAGTAAACCTGTATCAGTAGGGGGCGCTGTCGTACAGGACGCTCCGTGTGTTTCTCTGTAGTTTCAGCCGTAATGGAGGAGACAGTCAGAGCTCATTTCTACTAAAACGTCCTTCATTCCCTCGATGCTGAGAGATTTATTTTTAAACATTTCTCCAAACAGAATGGAGGATACACGTTTATTTTGGTGGAGGACTCATTCTGGACCGAGCGTTTTCTTATTTCCGGTTCCTGTAGCTTCAGAACTACAGCTGCTGTTCTAAAGCCACGAATCAAACACAGCCGGGACAGAGAGGGCAGCCTCTTACTTTGTGAGAAAATAACTGTGAGTGATTAAACCCTACAATGTAATCGTAGTTTTTGAGCATTAGTTTCAGTTTATGTCCAGCTGACAGACCGAACCAAAGTAATGTGTCGTGTGCACGCGATCACACGCGCGTGCCAAGGTGTTTGGGAGGAGGAGCCGTAGGGACGTTGGATTCAAAAACTGCTCTCTTACTGAAATCCTCCTTCTGGCAGCTTTAAGTTCTGAAACACACTGCATTTATTTCTCCTCTTCAGGCAAAAACACACATGTGGTGTGGCTCGCCAAAATAAGAGCATCAAGTGACTCTCAGTGCACTAGATTGTTTATAATCAGGGGTGCACATAATTAGTCCGCCAGTATGCATGCGTACCAGAACCTACTGCCCGAACGCGCCTTTGCAGACCAGCGCTTTCGCGGTCCCGATGGTGCAAACCGCTATCTGACGAGCTTCACATCCTGTTGCAGCGCAGCGAATGAGTGGTCACATGACCTCTGAAGCTAGTACACACACACTCACAGCACCTCCAACGCACCCGACACACGTGTGCGTCATCGGTGAGTCACGTGCGCGCAGACACCAGCGCCAGATTTTCCCTTGAGTACCTCGACGGCAAAATTGTGTGCACCCCTGCTTATGATGATCTGTGGTCACTTTACCCATTTTCAATCCTTATAAAACATTCAAAATAGCACATTTTGAATAAATATCTTCAGAAGTATACGCTTTTATCACAACAACAGATGCTGTCTTGAAAGCATGTTTTTATCGCACATGTTTTTTTGATTATGTGAAGCCTAAAATATCCAGAGATCACGTTTTCAGAAGACTGCAATTACTGATTTACACCAGTAGGCGGCAGTGTTGAGCTGTTTAGTGGTGAACAAAACAAAAGACAGTCAAAAATAAAAGTAATTTTAACAATCTTATTTTTTATTTTTTTTTTTTGTAATCTATTCGAGCTACATTTAACGTCTTTTTGCACGACGTGTCTGTGGTGTTAGTGCATTGTTTACATGTGAAAAATCTGTGTATTTCTTGTGCAGACAACGTCATACCAGACAACGTCATACAACTTGTAGATAATACAAGAAAGAGACACAAAAAGTCACGTTTATGCATCCACAAAAACATCCAGATTGGCATTTCTTTATTGTCTACATTGTCGATTATGTCAACTAATTGTTTAAAGATGGCAGCAACACACTTTGGTCTTCTTGACGTCACCTCGTTACTCCTGTAGGTCGTAAACTCTAATCAGCGGCTGCTCAGGAAGCCTTCTACAATAGATAAAATAGTGACTATTTATAACTTATACACTGAAATATACTTCAAAATGGCAAGAAAACTATTTATTCTACATGTTTACTGTATTATTGCATCGCTTTAGCATTTTTACCATATTATTTATTAAATTAAGAGACGACTTGTAGCTGCAACAACACAGAGATGGTGAAAATATTATGTATACACAATTAGGACCACCAGGTGATCTATACATAGTATCTTTAGAGTGGAACAACACACACACACACAGGAAGAGCACATAAATGCAGCAATTTCCATCCATTTATTCATGGTACTTATAAGCTTTCATCCAATTTTCAAGGGAATTTAATGTAAATGTTTAAATGGTCACCTCAGAAGAAATACACACGAGTGGAGATGAAATTAGCAGCATGCTAACGAGTTCCACATACACAACAAAGGGCTTTCTGGTGAAACCACAGCTTTAATTTATGTGAGTCTCAACAACAAACTCAAAAAACTGAAAGGAATTTGCCTGGATAAATGTAAGCAGCTGTTTTCCTACTTCTAAAATAAAGTCAGAACATGTTGGATCACAATCATTATGTTGGAGGGGATGTAGAGAGACAGAGGCAGACATGTTGGAAATGGCATCAATTACAAGCCTTTTGGTCTACGGTACACAATATTGTTGACGTTATAATGGAAGTTACAATATCTAAAGGGAAAACTCTGTATTTAAAGATTTGAAAGGACCACATGGATAACAACGATGAATCTTTAACAAGTTAGGAAAAAAGTTAAATGGAGAAGTTGAAGGATGTTGGAATAAACTTCAAGTCCTTGTTGGATATGTTTAAAATAGGGATGCTCGATATTGGCTTTTTTACCGATATCCGATATGGTCTGACTCTTAATTTCCGATACCGATATAAGCGGGGTAGCCCTCATTAAAAAAAAAGACAAACACAGTATTTAATGCAAGGTGTGCCAAATAAATAAAAAATATCTCAAAAACTATACATCAGATTTCTTATATTTTGACATTTTGGGAGAGAGGAGAAGTAGCCGAACAGTTTGATGTATAATATGTACATGGTATGTAAAGGTCATGTGTGTCATCCTTACAAAAACCGATACCGATATTTACCGATATTGTATTTTAATGCCGATATCGGTCGATATTATCGGTAGACCGATAATATCGAACATCCCTAGTTTAAAAGCACAATAAAGTTTAAGAAAGATAAACTACAGCTCAGAAAGACATCATTTAAAGTTTACACATGTCTCCAGACATTGAACTTTTCCATCTTTGAACTGGCATTTTGATTTATTTCATGTCTTTTACACAATCACAGTTTAAGTTTTATGAATGTCGTAGGTATTACAATAACACGTCAGAGCTGTCTGAAAGTTTGAAAAAATGTGCAAACAAACTCCTCTTACCCCCTCAAACTTTACGTTTCTTATACATGTCATACATCAAAATGTTGGTGTTTTTATCGTCTTTCACCCAGTGTGTGTCCCACTGCTGTATGACCTACAGTTTTCTCCCAAATCCCCCCAGAGTGCAGAATACAAACCCCCAGACTCCAATAGACTCCCATTATATACCAGCTTTGACATTTCTCTTTAAAATCGTAAGTGAAGGGTGTTTTTAACTTGTCATATCTCTTATGTAAAACACAGTAAGCGCATGAAAATTGACAGATGTGGCAACCTAACATTCTGCCACTAATTTTTTTAGGAATTTTGTCAACAAGACTTGTAGTTGTCCCACAGTGACCGCTTGTTTGAGGCTTACTTCTTGGTCAGATTCTGTCTACCTGTCTTATTAAGACTGTAGTGAGAAACACATGCGTTTGGTAACAACGGAGACCCTAATTATCCACTGGTGGTTACTAGGAATGCATCGATACCGATACTGGTATCGAGCTGATACCGATGCTGATACCATGTACTCGTTAAAGTTAAGCAATACCAGGAACCGATCCCAGCATCGGTATCAGGCCGATACTATACCGATACCATACACTCGTACTTGTTAAAGTTAACCAAAAATAGAAAAAAAATAGAACCTGTCTTCCAATTCATTGGATTTTTTTGTGCGGTATAAGTATCGGTACTTGGTATCGGCAGGTACGCAGATCTAAGTATCGGTATCGTATCGGTTTGAAAAAAGTGGTATCGGTGCATCCCTGGTTATTACCATGGAGACTCTAATGCGTCACTGGCAGCAGCTTTAACACTTCTTATACAAGTTATACCTCAAAAACAAGCTTTTTTTTTTAAAAATAGTTTGGATTAATTCCTCTATCGTGTACTGTATAGGATGCTGCAGTAGCCTAGGGGAGTGAACAGACTTGGTGCTGTAGGTGTTGTTATTCTTCACGTACAAAGCTCCCTGTCGAGCATTGTATCTGCTCTAAACATTAATTAACTACAGATGCAGAGGGCAAAGAGATGCTGCAGGACTGGAGGGCTTCACAGTGGAGATGACTAACTGTTTGTTTGTAGTTAGCATGCGTGTTTGCAAGTTCTGTGGGGCTTGTGAAAATGGCTGAGCTAAGTCACTGCAGATTTTGAGCACAGCAGGTAGTCTAAATAATCGTTGCAGCCAGGGGGCTAGATGGAAAATGTAGAGGCTTTCTTCTCTTTTTCACCCCATTTCATTAATTCTGTGTGTGTGTGTGTGGGAGGATTTTATATTTGTGTTTTTTCTATTTAACAGTTGGATTAACACCCCGCAGAAGTGAATGTCGCAAAGTTGTTTTCGATTTTCACGTGAGGATGACGTCATCCTGCAGCTGAAAACAAGGCATTGTTCTGAAAACGTCTGGGAAACGAACTCTTAATTTGCGTGTAAATTCTTCCTCTACTGGCCACCTGCTGTTGTCAGCTTTTTATATATATAAAAAAAAATTCCAAATAGCATCTCATCTCTCCCTGAGGCATTTTTGAAAAGCTTCACAATTCCAGCATATTCCAACTGTGCTGAAAATCTCCAACATAAAGGGCTTCCAACTCCTAGTCTGCGTCAGGAACACATTAGCCTTATCGGGCATGTTTCCCTGCTTTTGTTTATGCTGTTAAAACACCACAAACAGAGTATCACCCTGGGGAACGAGCTGTTAAAGCTAAAAGGCATTTTTATGTGCAATAACCATGTAATTTTCACCGGTAAAACAATAGTCTTCTTTAAGAAAAACGAAGCACATTGTGAGATAATAATAAAAAACAGATTAATATGCAAGTCATGGAAACACACGTCATAGTTAGAGCTGTTTAAGAATAGAATATGTCTGGTCATTTGAGACGAGAAGAAAGGTCAATTTATAACCGATATTAATATAAATAATCGATTTATTCAGCGATAATATCACATGGTTTCAAACGTTGGATTCAGGAGGAGCTGTGTGGCTTTAGTCCAGGTTAGGGAACTGTAGACCAGAGCACTCATTAAACTTTGCAGAGAATCCTTACTAAAAGTGTACTTACGTCTCGTCTTCTTCTGCCTTTCCGTGTCCGGGTCACGGGCAGCATCCCAACTAAGAACTCCCAGACCGTCCTCTCCCCGGACACCTCCATACGGAGCCCGTCTCATGACACGGTGGAAAAATAAATAAATTGTGGCCACGAAGTAACTATAACGTGCGCACGAAATAGTAATTCATTGCCACGAAATATTAATTCGTGCGAACGTTAAACATATTTCGTTCCCACAAATTACTATTTTGTGGGAACGGAATAGTATTGATGATATTATCCCGCAGTGCACCCTCATTTCCATCTGCACCAGCCGTGATAACGATCTACCCACTGATGTTTGAGTGCCTTTTCTAATTCAGTTCTTGTCATTTTTACCTATCTTTGTCACTTTGTCATGAGCTGTATGACTTGTTACACAACTTTCAAACTTTCTACCACACGTTTTGTTGCGCTGAGTGGTAAACTCGTGTTTCTGCAGGACGCGCAGCCCTGCACACAAGTCATGGCACTTTTAAAGTAGAGCTGATTGATAAAGGGCACACGGTATTTTAAACATAAAACCAGAGTCCAATATCTCCGCCAATATCCAGAAATCACTGAAATGTCCCCAGTAATTCTTCTATCAGGGTGCAGACAAAGAGCAGCATCCCCCGCAATAATACGTGCAGCCACAGCTGACCAGTGCTGCCCTGCTGTGCGTGGAGTCCAGCCCGGGTCCCACGGATTATTTTTTCGTGCGCACGAAAAAGCTTTTTGTGGGAACAAATTATTATATCGTGGGAACGGTATAACTATTTCGTGGCCACAATTTATTTATCTTTCTACAGTGTCATGAGATGGGCTCCGTACCTCCACCAGCTCCTGTGACAGGATCCCAAGGCGTTCCCAAGCATGTCCTGGGTCGACCGGGGTCATCTCATCTCTGCTTTTTGCTGATGATGTGGTTCTGTTGGTGTCTTCAAGTCATAACCTTAAGAGTGCTTCACAGCTGGGCTGAAAGTCAGCCTCTCCAATCTGAAGTTATGGTTCTCTACCGGAAAAAGTAGCTTTTTTTCTCCCCAAAACAATGAAATCATCATTTGAAAGCTGCATTTCGTAGTAGCTCAGGTTATCTTAGTCTGATTCTGTCTGGCCTGGTAACACCTTGGGATCCTACAGGAGTATCTGAATAGAGTTGATGAAAAAAGGGATTCTGGGCTTCCCTCTTGGACCTGGTACCTCCATGACCCAACCGTGAAAGAGCAGAGATAGATACCGGTAGATAGATGTGTGTACGGATGGATGTGGATTGCCGTAAAACTTTGGAGAAGATTTTTCAAGACAGTGTAGACATATAATGGGTTTCCACATCCCTGCTTTTTTTGTTTATAAGTGTTTGTAGCCAAGTCAACGTGTCAAAAGTGCACATCGTCACATCGTGAGACGTTGACCTTAAACACCTTAATGGATGATGTGAGAGCTTAAGGGTTGACATCATCGCGTGGTGAGATAGATGTCAAGCATTGACCTAGTCTTGAAATGAGACATAAGATATGAGATCGTGTGAGTAAAACTCTAAAATGTTACGTTTTTCCAACAAAAAATAAATGTCTGGCCAAAAGACAATTAAGGATGGGCAAGTATCAGTCAGTGAATCAGTCAAAAAATACCGCGAGAAACATTAGACACCTTTATTGAGGACTTGACGACCAAATTATGAGTACAATGAGGGACATTAGTAGGAATGTTGTCAAGTTCCGATCGAATAAGACTTGATTTGATATTAAAACTTATCGTATTTCAAGTATGTTTATGTGTAGACATCCTCCACATGTAGACGTATTGATCTTCATAGCTTAAGAAACTGTGAGTCTTCTTATCCCAGGCACTGAGTGATGTATTATTCAGCAATACACGACATGGAGCTACACTGCGTGGATCCCTGCGGTACGACGTTCCCTCACGCTGTGCTGAGCAGCTTCCCATCCTCTGACGAAGACGGAACACCAGTTACACAACAAACAACCTCAAAACAAACTCCCCAACCCCTTACTAGAGGAGCTGGCTCTCCCTGTGTCTTTGGAGTTAAATATAGAGTTCCTCCTGCAACGCTGTCAGATTGCGTTTGTCTGTGTGATGCTCTCCTTGTTCACACTTCACACCCTCTAGACTCCAGCTTTCCAATGCGAGATGCTTGTCCTGCTGAGGTCAGCTGCTCTTTGAATGTACAGTGCAGCCGCTGCAGGGGGGGCGGGGGGGTGGCACTCTGCAGGGAGGTCTTTGACATTTAGACCTTCACTGCTTTGATGGTCCTAAACTAAAACCTTTGTTTACAACTTCTTAAGAAGCTCTTGTTCTAACGTTTGAATGGTGCGCCGTCTGGTTCACGTGCGTCCAACAAATCAGTGTTCGGACTCATTTCCTCCATTCCTCTCTTGAGCTCAGTGAGACGTTTGCCAGCTCTTTTCCACACCTCAGCTGTTCTCCCAGCAGAGCATTGTGGCAACAGGCCACCAATTTGTAGAAAAGAGTCCAATTTCTCAATAGCACCAGCAGATCAATAAGCCGGACTTGAAAGCACTTAGGAGTGATTGATGGTCGATGCTCTTAGCTGGTCTTTGCTAGTACCGGTTGTGAGGATGTACCCACTGAAATCGACGCTCTGCATTTATTTTATAGGAGTAAACATGAAGGAGGCCCGTCTGAAATAAAATACATTCTGTTTGAGTGAAGTTATGTTAGAATGTACACGCTGGGCTGTGACTGTTAGCTACAAATAGCAAACATTTGCAAAAAGAAGTGTCCAAAATGTCTTAAAACTTTCTCCGTTCCCTCTTGTGAGCTGCAGAGACCTCGCTCTCTTTTACCTGGATTTTTGAGTTACTTCGGAAATTTTGCACAAAAAAAAAGAGCTCCTTTTTTATTTTACCCTTGGTAGTTGCATTTTTTGGCCACTTGGTGGCAGTAAAATCAATTTACAATGACCTAACTGACAGATGAGCCTCAAAAAACTGACTTTTTTAGCAAAGGTTTGCGAGTTTCTGTATTTACTTTATGAAGAAGCATTTACTTTAAGTACATATTGATGTTTTGAACAAAAAAACAGTGACTGGTAAGCCGTTAGATACATTTAGATGTTTACAGCTTATCTCATAGCATTAACCTACAATAAGATGTCCTTTGGTCTCTCCGGGGTAATATTGATACCAACTCTAATCTGCATCATTTCAAAGCTGACAAGAATCTTGTAAAATCACAAATTCCAAGTACGCCATTTTCTTCTGCTTGTCCAGGTTGGGCTGCAGAGGGAAACCCAGACATCCCTCTCTCCGTCTCCTCTTCAGAGATCTCAGAGGACACACTTGAAAGTTCTTGGTCTTCCCTAGAGTCCTCGACCAGTCTGCAAGTTTGCAGCTTGACCACGGACGCTCGCGTGCTGTTGCGTTCACTGACTCCAATCCAGGCTCGGATATACAAAATACTGTCAATTTCATCACAGAAACACCATTGGTTGTTGATATTGTATTATTTATTTGACATGTTCCTGATAATAGGGGTCATGTACGGCCCGGAGACCGGAGGTTCCCCACCCCTACCATCGATGAAGGTTGTACCATAGACCGACTAGTAAATCAAGAACTACTTCACCACCAGAGCAAAGCCGTACCGTCACTTGTGACCAAGATACTTGAACTCCTGTTTTCAGACAAAGATTTCCTCCAAACCCTTTTTTCCAGTTGAGAAACTCAATAAAACAAAAGGGAGCCTACCTGTAAATAATACCACAATACAGGAGCCTAATTAGGTTTTAAATAAAGTTCAATTTAAAATAGTCTACACATCATTTCAAAGGTTATCGGCTATTGCTAATGTGCATTAAGGACATATGAAGTAGAAAATGGGCTCTAGAAAGGCTGACGTTCTTGTCACCGCATGTGAGAGCAGCGCATTAGCTTTATTCAATTATTCAATAACTTATCCATTACATTCTGCAGCCTGGTTTCCTTGTATTGATGGCTAAGAGGGAGGAGAGGGAGATTCTCATCCATGAGCTGCTGCAGAAGAAAGCTTTTGGTGCTTTTTGGGATTCAAAGTAAAGATTTTGTGATTTTTAACCCGGAATCAGATGCATATTTTGACATGTGTCCAGGAATAAACAGAGCAATGATGTCTTCGATGTAGCGACATACAAAAACGTGTTGACTTTTCGTGTCATTGCAGGTACCAACAGGTGCCGGTGGTGCTGGTGGGGAACAAGGTGGACCTGGAGGACGAGAGAGAAGTGTCCCCCAGCGAGGGCCAGGCGCTGGCCGAGGACTGGGGCTGCCCCTTCATGGAGACGTCGGCCAAGAGCAAGACGATGGTGGACGAGCTTTTTGCCGAAATCGTCCGGCAGATGGACTTCTGCCCTCTGCCCGACCGGAGGGAAACCTGCTGCCCCACCTGCAGCGTACAGTAGCAACCTGATAGAGATTAAGAGCGCAAAATGTATTCATGTCAGCTCCAAAAAAAAAAAAGAAAAAAAGAAGAGAGTTAGTCGTGCTTTTTCAAGTTCTACCTGCTTTCTGTATGTGCAATTTAAGGCCTGCTCTCTGGACAAGAGGCGTTTTGGGAAATCACTCACGGACGAAGGTTAGGGGTTCCTAGGTTTAAACATTCATCACCTCTCAGACGTAGAGTGGATTAGCACTTGAAAGAACAAGCAACACTTGACCTCCAGCATCCATCACCGTTCTGCTGATTATTTCAGAGTGATTTTCCAGAATTTCCCTAAAGCACCACGGTGCCAAAGCCATCAACCAAGAGGATAAGTGGTGCTAAATGCTTTTTGGAAAGCAGCCATAGGTCAAAGCAGGTATTATTAGTCCTTTCTTCTTCTGCTTGTGTCGTTCTCTTTGCACCTTTGGGGCATATCTGACAGTGCGAGACGCTACGGTGAAATTTCATTTCACAGCAGGGCCCGCCTGACTGCGAACGAATGAAAAGATGAACGAATGTCTCCAAAAAAAAAAAAAATGCACCTTTGGGGGAAATTCATGCCGAAGATCCCAAATGCTGACATACTGTGGATGATGTGTGCATGACGCTGTACTGTCACGCTGACATTGAGTACAATCAACCACACCCAAAGAGACAGTTATCAGTCGTTATAATGTACGAACACTTTGTCTTTTCACTCTGCAGACGAAACAAATGCCTTGTTACATGTATAGGATAAACATCAGTGTCAGTGTGTAGCTCATCTATGCTAAGTCACATCAGATATGTTAGTAGTTTGATGTCAGAAACACTTATTTTCAACAAAAAATAAAACTTTATGCACAACTGTGTCGTGTATTTATTGATTGATCGCGTTTTGTATAAATTTCATGAGGTTGATGTCATTTATTCTTTTGTTTCTAGCTTTTTGGGATAATTTAAAAGCATTATAAGTGGCAGAACTTATTTTAACCCTTTATAGGGCAAGTGAGCCTATTTCATCACTTGTTTTTCAGTTAAGATTTGTGGCCTGAACATGAAACTTTTACTAAAAAGTTTTTAAAAGGAAAATATGAAAATGGTTAAAAAGTACCAACATTCAAAAGGGGAAACAACAAAATGTAAATTAAAAAAATTAAGTAAATTAAAAAAAATTAATGTAAAAGTAAAAAGGTATAAATGCATAAAAAAATTGAACTAATTTGACATTTTTTTAATGTTTAAAACTTTTACAAACATAAACCAAAATTAAACCACTTAACAGAATAAATTAGAATATAGAAAACCACAGACATTTAAATGAAAAAGTACAAGAAAATCAACTAAATAACTAAAATAAATGTAATAATAAAATTTATTTTAAAAAATGACATTTCAAAGTACACACATAAGGAAACAAAGTAAATAAAATAAATTGTACAAATCTAGAGTAAAAAATTGAAAGTTATAATACAAATTTTAAAGAAAGCTGAACTAAATACAAATTTAAAAAGGAATAAAAATTGAAAGGTAAAGTATACAAATATTTAAAAAGGTATCTAAATAAAAATATAAAAAAGGAAAACTGTAAAAAAATCCTTAAAATAAACCTTAATAATATTCAATGGTTGAATCTTTAAACTTCCAAATATTTCAATGAGCGCGCTTTAAATTATGAAGAAAAAAAAGCCTCTCGTTCTACTTGTCTTCATTAAATTAATCTGCTGCCAACAGTGCCACCTGCTGTCGCAAACTAGAACAGCACTTCCGGAACAGAAGGGATCTTCGGATTGTACTATCCGGACCTATATAAACGTTACACACGACACATGCATGGCGTCCTTCAACTTATGTTGTTTGTAGCAAGACGCTTGTCTGTTTACCATTTTTTATTTGTGTAAACATTGCTTCTTTTCATTTATATGTAGCGATATTTGTAAAAATGGCAACAAGGGCCGTGTGTCAAGTCTTCCAGCGACGTAAGTACCGGTTAGCTAACGTAGCTTTAGCTTGTGAGGAACGGTTAGCTTTAAAGGGCAAACCTAAGTTTTTATACGTATCAAGGTAGTTTTAGACAAATATATATGGAAAAGTACAAATGTTTGAACATTACTTAAGGTTGTCAGTGCCACAAAAGGACAAAACCAGTGAAATAATTTTCATAGAAAATAAAACTTTTCATTTTTAGCCTTTTCAAACAACTGAGCTTGTAACACCGTTTAGGAAGACAACAATAAGCTGCTTTAGGTCTGTAAATGTCCAGATTATTCAAATAAAATAATGTCCATCTACACATTTATCATTTACCCAACATAGATAACAAGAGTATATGTTTTTGGACAAACTTTAGCTTGAATCAACATTAGCATGCTGAGGTTGTGACTGTGGAGCTTTTCTTAATTATCTTATATTTCACTTGTGTTCTTGTTTGTTAAATTATCCAGATATGATGCAAAATTTTTAACTTTGACGCAGCAGGAGCACTAACTCACATATAAATTGTACGTGAATGTCAAAAGGTTCAAATCTCTTCTTCCTCCTGTCTCAGGTTTTGCGTCGACTGCAGCAGCTCTTCGCCCTTCACCTGCTGAGATACGCAGTCAGCGAAACGCCGTCTTCTCCAGAGAGCAGGCCAGGCAGAGAGCTCTGTACCCCCGCGTCGAGAAGATAGAGGTGTCCATGCAGGGCCCGGGACTGGCCGGCACGGTGCTGATCATGAATAAAGGGATGTCCACGCCGCTGAGCTGCGCCAGGCGTGAGTGAGAACAAAACAAATCAAACACTGAATCTAAAGGATATTACGCTGAATAAACTTGTTTCTATCAGATCTGACAGAGCATCATGTGAAGAATTCGGCTCTGGCGCTGGTGGACGGGGAACCCTGGCCTCTCCACCAGCCCCTCACCCACTCCTGCTCCCTCACTCTGCTCACGTTCAAAGACAACGATCCAACTCTCGTCAATCAGGTCGTTTAGTAACAAACTCAAATCGTTTGAAATAAAATTTGTCTATGTTTTAATGGTGTTTGTGTCCCGTTAACCTCCAGGCGTACTGGCGTTCCTGCTCTGCCCTGCTCGGTCAGGTTCTGGAGACGGCGTTTAAGGATGAGTACACCGTGGAGCTGCTCGGCACATCAGACGTACCTGGTAAAAGAACGCTGCCACGTTTATCTCTCTCAGGCGATCGTTATTTTACATGTTCTGTTGTGTTCCGTTAAAGTCACTTCAGGGGCTTTCTGCTGCGACGTGGTCCTCGACCCTCAGCTGGACTCGTGGACGCCGTCTGAGGTGAGTGAGCTAAAAACTGAACCATCAAGAGGTTAGTGTTTTTTCAAAATAACTCTTGGATTTCCAGCAGTACCTGATGATGTTGTTTGTTAATGTTTGTCTTCAGGAGTCGCTGCGCTCTCTGACCAAAGGCTCCCAGCAGCTGATCCATCAGGACCTGGCCTGGGAGCCTTTGGAGGTGACGCCCTCTGTAGCTCTGGAGGTGTTCTCACAAAGCAGGTAGACTTCTCTCTGACTCCAGTGCTTGGTTTTCTGTTGGAAATGGGATCAACGTAATTAATTTTGTCTGTATTTCCTACAGGTGTAAACAGGAGGAAGTAGAGCAGAAAGCGTCACAAAGTCCTAAAGGCGTCGTGATGCTCTACAGGTAAATTCACCTCTTCTATTTTAACTTTTTAAATATTTACTCAATCATTTACGCATTGATTTGTATTTTTTGTAGATGTGGCGATCATGTGTTGCTGTCTGGAGGCCCCCTGGTGGCCAGAACAGGCCTGTGCTCCCAGTATGAGGTGACAGCGCTCCACAGCCTGGGTCAGGGCCCCTGGGGCCACCATCGAAGAGCACAGGGCCTCTCTCTGCCTCTGCAGCTGCTGGTAGGGATCCCACAAAGCAACACCATCAAATTACTCTTCAGTTTTAGTCATTTATTGTTACATTTAACCAGAAATGGATGATATGCTGGAAGAATTTAGTCTCTTTATGGGTTTTAGTGCTGGTTTTGACTACGGAGACACTGAGAATTAGATTAGTTACACATTTAACAATAAACAAGTATTGAGGAGAGCACAACCCTCCCTACATGTTCTGTAGTTGAGCATCCAACAAGAATTTTCCAAATGGCTCCATTTCTAAACATCAACGCTGCTAAAACAACATTTTATGACTCATTATTAGGACTGCCACTAACGATTATTTTGATATTTGACGAGTTACTGATTATTTTAGCAATTAGATCATGCCGTAACCATATATAACCGTCGTTAGCTTACAGCTTGAAGTGTAGCCGTACTGGGTGCACTCACTGACATGTGAAAGTCTAGACCAGGATTATAAGACGAGCCCAGTTTTTCAGATGTGTTTACAAGAAAAAAAATACAGTCTTATAGGGGTGTAAGGAAGAATTGTTGCACTGAGATATCGCAGTATTTTGTGTCACAAGCCAGTTAGCTCACCGAGACGACTGTCTTACTTCTTCATCGGAAGTTGAATCGGCTACAACGTGTTTTAGTGAAAATTCTTGGTCGAAACGGAAAATGAGGAAACCAAGGCCTGAAAACACTGAAAGAAATGATGTAAAATATTAGAACCGTAGCATTTATGGCTATGATGTACCGAACTGACTAAAATCAAGGCATTGCAAAAAAAAAAATTATAAAACTATGAAAACAATGATGAAAGGAGGGAAAAATACTGTCTGTGACATGGAGAAGCGCCCTGTCTGACGATGTGATGGAAATCCGCCGTAGCGGCTCACTCGGTCCAAAATCACCAGCAGAGATAGTAAAATAAGTCCACCCCGCAGACATGCTTCTCTCATCTGATTGCGCGCTGGCTGCGCTATTTGCTCGCTGCGCTATTTGCTCGCAACATCACGCATTTCGGCCGAAACCCGAAAATGCGCCTCTGGGTCACTTTTGCAAATTTTCGGTGGCTGAAATTTCGGTGCATTCCTAACGCGTTTCCTTTCAGATGCTCCTGCATCTCCGTCGTGCTAAAATGCTCTCAAACCTTCAAGCTCCGTTGCCGGGTTACCATGATACCAGAGGCATGACGTCTGGTGACATCATGGCCGACAAGCCGCATGGCAGAGAAGCCGGTGGAAGGTACAGCGGCAGGTTGAGAGAAAAACAAAGCCTCAAAAAATTAAACGCCGTATTCGTGACTAATCGTGGCGGCCATATTTGTTAGACGTCTGGGCTTCCGTAGCAGCTCTTCTCTGCTTTTATAGCAGCGATGTCGGCCATGTTTCCTTCATGAGATCAAAACATCTTGCAGAAATATTTATTTATCCTAAGTAGACCCATGTGTTTATGGTTATCGTATATTAGTATAATTTTGGTTTAATAATTTTAGGTTGAATTAAAATGTGAACTCTGGTATAATTTCGTTTTTCCCTAGAAATAGTTAAAAAAATGTCTTGTAGTAAAATAAAAACTGATAAATACAACTTTTAATCTTCAGTTAGTTTATAACATTGAAAAAGGCATTTTTATCTTTTCAGGAAAAAAATATTTCTTCATCCATTTTGAATGTGATACACTTCTAAATGGATCATTTTATTGTGTTGCTTCGGTAAACGGGTGTAGAAGTTTATTCTAACCAGCAGAGGGAGGTGGGTACTTTTTATACAGTATTACTAGGTGACATCATCGTTCTTAGAGAAACTACAGGATGGGTTTTGCCTCCTTCCTCAGATCTCGTGCTGAGATCTGAACTTGTTTAACACATTTACAGAAAATTATCTTAAAATATGAGCTGACCTTTAGCCCTGATCCAACATCAGAGGAGCTTCAAAACAAAGGTTTTAACTGTGGAAGCAGGACGCGTAGTGAAGGCTCTGAATATTCATGCAAGTGCTTAAATTTTTAATGGAAAAACAAAACTCCATGAACGTGTTTTTGATTTGTTGTTGTGGAAAACTGAGGAAGAGCAATTAGTAGAGGAGAAAACACGATAAAAGTTTTCTCTTCTTCTCTTCAGGCTCATCACACAGTTTGGAGGAAACTGAGACAACGAGCGCAGAAACTGGTAAGAACCAGAAACGTGTGTTTTTTTAACCTCAGTGAGGCTGTGGTCTGGAGGCTGGTCCTGGTATCACAAAGCAGCCAGAGGTTAGGATTTAACACGGCTATTTTTATAGCGTTCATTATAACGCTGGCGGAAACGGAGGCGATGCATCGCCAGGTGTAATCTCTGGGAAACAGCAGGTCTCATCCACCTTGTGAAGGACAAACGCAGCACTACATCAGAACCACAAACGGGAGATCTAAGGAGAGGTGTTTTTATAGATCTCCTCCTAAACGCTCTGGTTACATAACCAAACTAAAAGAAGATTCTCTTGTTTCAAAGTGGGCTAAGAGTTAATTTTGGACGGAGCCATTTAGGAAAAACGTCTTTCTCTGAGCGTCACTGGTTGCGTAATAATAATTTATAAAAGCCGTTCGTTAATAGACGTAGGCGTTTAACTCGATGACATCGTGGCCTACATTCACTTCCTTCATAAGGGAACTGACGGTCGGAGCTCGGAGAACACAGCGCTGCAGCATGTCACGGTTCTGGAGGTCACTGTTATTTATCTCATTAACGCCTAAGTGGATAGTTTTGTGTGCCTTTGATCTGTATGGAGGACGATGTCCCTTCACTGTCCTTTGTGTCCCTGATGGTAAACAGATCCGTCTCTAATCAGTGGGACAGCTATCAGCAATGTTTTAATCCAAGTACTGAGCTAACAGGTTGTCGAGGAGCTGATGAAGTTCCAGAGCTTCGTCCGATTCATCAGAGTTTACCAGAGCAGTCCTGTAGAGGGGAGCGACCTGAGGCTGAGGGAGTGTTCTCTGTACTTCACCCTAACGCTGAACATCCTGTCTGCTCACATTCAGAACTAAACCCTTTCCCTCTGGGCTCAAGCTCTGAGGACGAACGTCACTGATTACTGAGTGTTAGACTTCCTCACCTCTACAACGTCTGTCTGTCTTTGTCTACATCTGTCTGTCTCTCTGTCTGTCTTGTCTCTCCATCTCTTTCTGTCTGTCTCTCTCTCTGTCTGTCTTTCTCTCTCTCTCTCTCTCTGTTTGTCTCTCTCTCTGTCTGTCTGTCTGTCTCTCTGTCTGTCTGTCTCTCTCTCTGTCTGTCTCTCTCTCTCTCTGTCTGTCTCTCTCTCTCTCTGTCTCTCTCTCTCTGTCTGTCTGTCTGTCTGTCTCTCTCTCTGTCTGTCTGTCTGTCTCTCTCTCTGTCTGTCTCTCTCTCTCTCCTTCTCTGTCTCTCTCTGTCTCCATCTCTTTCTGTCTGTCTGTCTAATCATTTGAATGATTTTATAATTATTTTTATCATTTTAAGATTTAAAACTCATCAAAAAGAGGGGAGAGGGATCTACAGACTAAAACTAGAATGTGAAAGTTTATAATTGTCATAAGGCCACAGTTCAACGATGAAATGAAATTAGACTGATCAGTTTTTAAAATCTCATCTAAATATATCAGAAAATGTAGTTTTTAAAAACGTCGCCCAACACGGCTCTCAGATTCCAGTAGAACACACCCCCCCCCCCCCCCCCCCCCCCTTGGGTTCCTTAAGGTGGTGTGGTGGTTTTATGTGTACGCGTTTAGAAAGAAAGGATTTAAATGGCTTAAAACTCCCTTTAACATAACAGCCTTTCAAAATAAAGGCATTATTCCGTCTGTAGCGACTGACAGGTTGAACAAACTGCTGCCCTGAAGCCTTTTGGCCTCTTCAGCCTCCGTTTCCTCCTGTTTTTGTTGTTTCGAGTCTCTGGTTTTCCTGGAAGCGTCGGAGCTTCCCCGTTCAGGATGAGCCGTGTTCCTGTAGCCTGATGATGAATGTCAGCTGCTTCCTCTAATCTGGACGTTCAACATCGCTTCCTAGTAAATGTCTCATTACTTACTTTGAATTGTTTTGTCATGGGCTTTAAAGGAGGAGGCATTAAAACATGTCAGGATTTAAATAATCCTGTAGTTCTGTTGAACAAACACTTTTGTGATTTGTGTATTTGTTAACGTATTGAGCCTTTTGGTGCTCACACTGCTTCACTTTTACTCCCTCTGAGAAGCATTTAGAATCAAACTTTTTCACTAAAAAACAAAAAGTCAATCTTTATTCTACAAAACTAAAGTAATGGTCAGTTTTTTTTAAGGATTTGTGTTTTTTGGCTTCAAGGCTGAAGAAAAGTTTTCCTTTAAAGAAATAAACTAGTGATTACAATCCAGTGTGATGTAACGCTGCATTTCATTGTGCCTCACCCCCATTTGGCTGCTACACAAAGTATTTAATTACTACTTCATACAAAATGTAAATACGCTATAATGTCAGGGTTGTAGCTTAGTAAACTGAGGGAAAAATACCCCAAAACAGCTTTTTTTTATGTAGAAATGTGTCAGATTTTTATCCATTTTTGGATTTATTTGCCTATACCTTATTATAAAATCTAAATATAATTCAATAGCTTATAAATATCATCAGCATACGTGATAATTTTAGTGAGATAGGGATATGCCCATACACTACATCATGTGCGTGTACTTGTACTCATAAAAGTGTTCCGATACCACTCGGCGGTAGCCCAGTGTTCACTTCTCCATTGAGTTGCATCAGGAAACAAAAACAACCAAATTCCTCCGGAGAAGATGAAAAATGTAGTAAAGCGTGTATTTGTACCAGCTCGTCTAGAAGCAACTGTTTTATTTAGCTGCGTTTTGCTAACGGCCACGACAGAAAAGAAGCAGAGGAAGTGACGGCTCTCTACATCAAACAGCATGAATGTCTGCTTCAGAACGACATGCTGATGGTTTGGTTCAGATCAGCAGCAGAGAGAAATGCTGCAGGTACGGCATGCCGTTATCATTTTATAGGCAGTTTAAGTGTCCTACGGCAGGCCATTTATGCATATTTTAGTTTATTATAGTCATGTTTCTAATCTAGGACTATTTTTGACATTTCACATTGGATTTATTTATTAGTATTTGCTGATTGGGAGATGTAATTCAGTTCTGTTCTTTATTTTTTCATCAAATCTGGATTCGATTGATAATAAATAAACTTTTATTGGTTTATTTTATTTGTTTGTGTAATATTTTATTAACCTGAGAGAGAAGGAGACCTCTCATCTTTCAGTTTGACCCCTAACCTGTAGGATCCTGTAGTTTTCAGTTCAGATTAGAGGGAAAACGCAGAATGTTGTTGAATTTGTACTCTAATGCAAGTACTTGTTCTTGGTTTGTCAAAATGTGGTATCTGAGCTTTCCTGCCATTTCCATCCTAAAAGAGTCCTACAGTAAATGGATGCATCCTAATAGTTTTGGCTTGTTTATTTTTGGCCGTGTTGTCGTGTTCGGTCCGGTGTGTGGAAGCAGTGAGGCGTGGGCGTTGGGAGCGCCGGCTGCAGGCGGCGGGGAGGCACGTCCCCCGTCTGCCTCCAGCTGGCGCTCCAAACGCTGCCACCCCCGCTACAAACGGATCCTCCTGAATTTACCCCACAGGGAGCATCACGAATCGTTTTCCACTGAAAACAAGGGTTTTAAATAAACGATTTCCTGTTTTTATTTAAATTTCAGGTGGACGTGCCTGGACCTGAAGACGTAGTAGCTACACCTCCTCCTTCTGACTCAAACCTGTAACTGAAACCTGTATTTGCTCTATAAATGTTAAAAATGGGTAAAAGATCACGTCTTGTCTTGTTTATTCCTCTGTTAGCTGAGAAATCCTGCTGATCTGACTGTAAATGAATCACAGTGGATACTTGGAGTGTGTGTCAGCAGTTTGCTTTACAAGGCCTCTCTCTGTGTGTGTGTGTGTGTGTGTACAGTCAGAGTGTCGGGCGGTGCTGCAGCTGTTTAGTCTGTCTTTTTTCAAACAGGTGGCTCGAAATCTTGCGAGTGTGTTTGTCAAGTGAGAGTAAAAGTGAGGAGCGGAGTCGTAAGGCCGGGTCTTTCTACTTGTTCTTCTCTGGATTCCCATAAAACTCAACACTTAATGGTTTCATTGTGAGGAAATTCAGCACAATCGGAGCAAAATGACATCACACGCTTTAATGGAGCATCCATTCTTTAACAAATCTGAGAAAACCAGAACTCCTATGATGCATCTGTTGCCCCCACTCATGCTTCAACCCCCCCCCCACCCCCCCCACCCCCACCATGACACACGCCCAGAGACACATGCTAGCCTTCGGCCCAGTCGCAGCACCTGCAGGACGTTCGCCCTGAATGCCTCGCTGCTGTAAAGCCGGAGAGACATTTAGGGGCTGCTGCTGAAGCCTGATTAAATTTAAATAGCTACTAAAACACTCTGGAATAATGCACTTACACAGAAATGAATTTATAATGTCTGTTCTTTTTATACTTGAGCGAGTGCAGCAGAGCGGCGGTATTTGTCCTCATCAAAGTGTTTAGTATGATTTGTTCTTTCCTGCTGTTTGTTTGCAGGTTTAAAGGGTTTGTTTTAGGATGGTAAAACTCAACTCATCCCCATCATCCATTATGTTTCCCAACCATCAAACTATTTTCAAAGAATTTTCAACTAGAACAGCAAAGTGGTGACAACTTAACAGATGGGTGCTCAGTCTGACCTGGCTCAGAGTTCACATCCTGTCACAAGACTGAGAGAAACCCCCAATCAATATCCACACTGCAGTCTATGGTCCTCTACGGTCCTTTGCCAAAGTCCTCACTGATACAGACTTTGGAAAAATGCTTAGCAAGAGTGGATACCCTATACGCACTTGAGCACCTCCACGGTAACACCTAATTCAGGGAACAGGGTCAAAGCAGAAGGTCCAGTAGATAGTGATTGACCATAACCTTCCTGGACATTACATTAGAAACAACCAGTCCCACACCTACTCACACCTAGGGACATTTTAGAGACACCATTAGACCTAACATGCAGGTTGTTGGTCTGTGGGAAGAAGCCAGAGAAAACCCATCATGCATGGGAGAAACATAACTCCACTCAGAATCAGTGCTAACCTCTGCACCAGCAGTAGTTCAGAGTCCCACTCAATCCCTTTCTTTATATATAGGTAAGCGGTTAGCGGTCATCATCCATTACACATCTATAGGTATGGTGGTAGGTGGTAAGCGGTTAGCGGTCATCATCCATTACACATCTATAGGTATGGTGGTAGGTGGTAAGCGGTTAGCGGTCATCATCCATTACACATCCCAACCATCTAACTATTTTCAAAGACTTTTCAACTACATCTTTAAAAACAACTTTCTTAATTTACTTATTTAACTTAATTTACTTAAATTATATTGGCTATTTATTTAAGGAACATGCCCATTTTCATAAAAATTCTCTTTCATTTTCTTTTCTTCCACTGTCTGTGGTTCACTTCAAAAGCCCAGCTGGTTCTGGTCTCCTGCTACATAACCCCTCGGTTTCATTTCTCAAATTCTCGGGGAGGAGACACGGCCTCCTCCCCTACCCGCTACTGCGGGGATGTTCCTTTGATCCAGGTCCCGGTAGCAGGGAGATTCGAACCAGTCCCTCCGAGACTGGTGAGCATGAATAATCCCACCACACTACCGAGGCCCTTCACACTCACACTGGTTCTGTTACACCTTTTCACTCTTTCATTTGGAGTCTGAAGAAGAAGATGAACCTGGTCCTGGACTTGAACCCAAAACCTTCAGAACTCTGTCCTCATCTCTATTCATCTGAGCTAACTGATCTGGGACCTCACAAATGTTGGAACTTGTAGAAGTCTAAACATTTGCATGATTTGATGGTTTGAGTCTAAATAATAGGCTGAACCAAGTCTTGGACTTGAAACCCTCAGAACTCTTTCTTGGTCTCTTATCAGTCTGAGCTAACTGATGTGGGTTCTAATGTTTATCTCTCACAACTTGTAGAAGTCTAAAGATGATTTGACGTTTGGAGTCTAAATACTACTAATAAGAAGAAGCAGATCCTAGTCTTGAACTTGGTACCTTCTGATCTCATTCCTGGTCTCTACCAGTCTGAGCTACCTGGTCTGGGACCTCCCAACTCTCGGAACTTGTAGAGGTCTAAAGATTTGATGGTTGGAGTCTAAATAATAAGCTGAACCAGGTCTTGGACTTGAACTTGCAACACTCAGAACTCTACCCAGGTCTCTACCAGTCTGAGTTAACTGATCTGGGATCTGAAGTTTGTCTCTCACAACTTGTAGAAGTCTAAAGATGTTTTAATGTTTGGAGTCTAAATACTAATAATAAGACACTGATCCTAGTCTTGAACTTGGTACCTTGAGATCTCTCTCCTGGTCTCTACCAGTCTGGGACCTTGTTCTTGTCTCTCACAACTTGTAGAAGTCTAAAGATGGTTTGAATAGGAACCTGTTCAGGTGGGTCTCCTGCTGCTGTCACAGACCTTTAGACCTCCTGGTGGACTTGTAAAGTCATTGTGAGTCCACCTTTGACCCCTGACCTTCAAAAAGTTAATAAAAAACTGGAGAATCTTCTCGTAAAGGCACACTATGTAACTTTTTCATATTTTAAAATCGTTTTCTTGAGCCAGAGCTAATATGACCCTTTACATGGTTAATGAAAAGTCACTCAGAATACTGCGTTTGCAACTTCTGAGTCTCTGGTCTGGGGCCCTGAAGTCTCACAAAGTCACGTATCTCACAAGGGTTAGGCTAACCCAATGTGGCTAGCGTGTTTTTAGCTCATGATTCCTGCTTAGAAAAGCTTAGATTTTGTAGTTTTTAAACAAATTCTTTATGGTTTTTAGCTCAAATAACCTCTGGGAGGGAGAATTAATAGGATGTGAGTTCAGTTCGCATTAATGGAGCTCTTTAATAAAGTGTAAAATCTTTGAATTCAGCTGTATTTCTGTGTTTTTATTTTATAAAATGTTTAAAATGTCCACTTGTCGCAACATTCAATACTTCAATAAAAGTTTGACTTCGTTTTGTCTCATAAAAAAATTATTTACATTTTCGTAAAAGAACCAGAAAACATCTCGGAATAAACATCTGTCAAAATAGAAATGCATCATTACGAAAGCTAGAATATTTATTATTATTTAAAAATAATTATATATTTTATTATTATTAATGTGAGTTTAATCAAAGATCAGGTTGATATGATGATGATGGGGAACCCCACTGGTTCCAGGTCCATTCTAGTCGCACTCGGAGCTGCAGTGCGCGTCCTGGACGCGGCGCGGCGCTGCGCTGCGCGCTCAGCTCTCACTCCTCCTCCTCTCTCTCTCTCTCCCTCCCTCCCTCCATATCCACCTCAACCAGCGCTGAAAGCGCACGACAAGAAAGGAGGGATTCATCCGCGCGCGGCAGTGACCGATGCTCGCCATTCCGTCCCCGACGTCTCCGCCCGGACACCGACCGAACCGCCTGATCTGAGCCGGAGTTGCGCTCCGCTCGTCCCGCCGCGATCAGCCGGGGCAGTCCGGTCCCTTCGCCGCCTCCCCCGATCCCTCCTCCTCCTCCTCCTGTCTGGTTCAGCTCGCGCTCTGGATGCTGGGTGAACGATCGGAGAGTTGTGAACAAGTGAGAAGAGCTCGCTGCGTCCTGAAGACCAGACTCAGCCGGAGTTGTGGACATGATGGGGGGGACGTCCCTCTACCTCCCTGTGGTGGTTTTACTCCTCCACTGTGAGTACAGACATCATGTGTGTGTGTGTGTGTGTTTCCCCTCCTCGTCTGATCCTGTTATTTATGATGTGTCAGGGTTTGGACTCGGCTCATTAGTGGAATGCTTCAGACTCCAGGGTTAGAGAGGAGCTGCTTCCTTTACATTTGTATCAGTGAGACCATAGAAGTGAGCCAGTACCTGTTGGGGGGTGGATCTCTGCAGGAGGTCAGTAGCACCAGAAACTTGAAACTGTTGTTGCCATGAGACTGGAAGTTAGGGAGGATGAATGTTTAACTAGTGATCATTTGTGCACCGTCTGATGTGATGAGCCACCTGTCAGCTCAGGAGTTCTGAGGTTTTCCGGCGTTATCAGTTCGCTCCGCTCTGCCACTCCATGTGGATCATCCTGGCGTGGAAAAGGGAAATGTTCTGGGTGTGTCTGATGTCAGGAGACCCAACACCCCCCTGATATCAGCCTCTCCCACTCACACATGCTGTATCTGCCTGAGACAGCTGTTGCTCTCATACAGTCAGGCTTTGTTCAGAACACACACACACACACACTGATAGTCTGTGTCCTGTTTTTCTTTCTAGCCTTGAAATATGTGCCAGCCACTTTATCTCCATCACACAGCCAGACAGCACATTTCCTACAGGGTCCACATCCCTCCCTCCCCTCATTTGGTCCTTCTTAATTTGAATAAGTGCCGTAATTATTACTGCGCCGTGCTTTTGACCTCAGCTCAGCCCTGACAACACCCACCTCGGCCCTCCTATCACTCAGTACGGACCACGTAATGAGAACGAAGCGTGCCAAGACTCAAGCGTGCCTCCCTTCTATTTTTTGCTCAGGCAAGACGGTAGCTGTCCCTCTGAGCTTAAAGCTGTCACAGTGTTTGGTTGATGTTAACGCCATACGCAAACAGAGCAGAAGCATTTTAATTACCACAGTGGCTCTATGTGATGCTATATCGGTCCACCACCAGAGACCTGCTGATGCTGTGCGCACGAATAACTTATCCAGACCCATATAAACAACTTTCTGACTCATTCTTGGTGAAATCTGGTTTCTTGGGGGCGTCCAACCTGATAAAAGATGCTCCGTCAACCGTTTCCTGAACCAGCCACTGATGGAGGTTGGGTTATTTCTGGATGAAATGTGGCAGGATGCTGCTAAATAGAGCTGAACGGATAACCAGACATATGCTGTAGGAACAAACATGACTAGTAATAGTGTTGATCAAGTCCAACTCCCGTCTAAAAGTCTAATCTAAACCTACAACTGTTTACTTTTGTAATCATCTGAGAAATTCCCACGGTAACTGTTAAAGAACACCACACGGGCTCACTCTAAATACAATTGGAGCCGCAAACAAACCGAAGCTACAAGTCCCACCTAAAACATTCTCAAACCGCGAGCTGCAAAAGGACGGTTGCACGTGTAAATGTTTGTGTTTCTACAGTTCTTTACTCTGGAGATATGACGAGTTAAAAACTCTTCACTTCTAGTTTTTCAGAGAAAACGGTGAGCTTTGATATAACAGAACTAGGGATTTGACAAAAAAAAACTACAAGTCCTGTAGCAGAGAGAGGTACGGCGAGTGAATTAAGACGATTACCGATGTTTTGATGTGTAATTTGCGAGAAATTTTTTTTTTTTCAAAGCTATAAAGTTGTGAAAATGTTTAAAAAATGTGACAACTGCTAACAGAATAGCAGCGAGCGCTTCGGTGATCGTTGACTAGATTCTTGTACTTGAACTACACACTCAAAAATTAAAGTAGAGAATTGTACCTTTAGGGGTACAATGTCTTGTCACTTGGGTGGTACCCTCAAAGGTACCATGTTGTACCTTTAACTGGGGGTACAAATTTGTACTAATATAAAATCTGGCCACGATCCATTGAAACGACTCATTCATAGGGGCGGGATCAACAGTTGTCAGTCAAACTGTCTTCACATGCTATTGGATAGTGCTAGGACCAATCAGAGCTGTTTAGCAACAACCAAAACCAGCTGGTAAATTAAACTTTTACCGTATCTCGTCGGCAAAGCAGCAAATACATCTTTTTTCAACATCACAGACTTAAGCGCCTCTATAGCAGACCTGTACAATATTTTTGTTTGTCAACTTGTCGTGAATGTTCCTTATTCAGTAAATCTGTATTTGGAGGTTGGAGCTAGGGGGTTAATCTCAAATAGTGAGACCTAGTTTCGACACCAGTGTTAGTTTATTTGCGTTTGACCTGAATTTATGTGGTTCCAGTTTGAGGACCTTTTTTGCCTTGGGGTTTTAGCACTAAATTAACGTGTTTGGTATAATTTTAGCATTTCCAATCAAACCTTCCATTTCCTTCACAAAAGTGACGAGGTTGGAGTGACATCAGGGGTTTCCTTCTTTAGTTTTATGGAACGTTTGGCTTTGACCGTTGGGTTTAGAACGTTGTAGGATGGCAACATACCAGAGCAGCTGTAGTAAAACATTCCTGCCTGAAACTAATTGGAAACCTCTGCAATAAAATGTATCTGAAACCTGAAATCAGAGCCTAAGTGCAACGCTGCTTTTCTGTAAGACACCCACAGGGCTGGCAGTTATTAGATTCATCTTTGTCTGAGTGTGCCTCTCAAACGCTGTCAGATAAATATAGCTGAGAAGAAAGCAGACTTTTTTTCTTTTGTAAATATAATCTCGTGACGTAGAGATGCCAGAGCAGAGCACATTTAGACGGTTAAGGTGTGTTGACTATATCAACGGTATTCACCAGTGAGCAGATCTGAGCAGTCCACTTCGTTTGCCTCGATGCCTTTATGGTTAATTGAGGTCACATAAGCCGACCTCCTGTAAAGTAGTGAAACACAATGTGGAAGCAGTGGGAGTTCAAGCCCATTTGCTCATTTTTTGATGTGTGCACACTTTTCTGCGTGTTGTCAACCCCGTTATGTTTCCTTTTCCTGAAAGAGACGCCGTTCAGGTTAGCAGCAGGCCACTACTTCCATTCATAGTCCTACTGTCGTAGACGATCTCCCTCGCCTTCAGTCCCACTCCCTCTTTTATTCATGTCCCTGCAGGTCTCCAGTCCCCCCTCCACCCCCTTCCTCTCCTCCCCGCTGCACTCTCCTTCACTCCATCTGTATTCTATTCTTAGGGACGCTCATCTCTCCTTGATCGTTCATTCTCGTCCCCTTTTAATCTGATTGCAGTCTTCTTCCCCATCTTGTCCGTGTTTTGGTGAGACTCTCCAAAAGGGTGTCGAGGTACACGAGACAAAGTTACGATAATCCCGTTAAATCGCTGCAGGTCAACACACGTCAAAGTGACGGGAAGAGAGACTGTCTGGAGGAAACGCGTAATTAACTTCAGTCAAACTTTGACCAAAGGGAACTGGTTCAAACTGCTTAAAGGGTCTTTTTTGGCTGTGTTAAATGTTTAAATAATTACTTTATTAGAAGTTGTAGATGTCCTCCTGAATGCACTCAGTTTTGAGAAGTGGAGTTTTTGTCTGAAGTGTATCGCTGGTGTCTTAAAACGACTCTAATTCCCAAAATGTCACTGCAGTCAAATTTGCATTGCAGTTATTTTCATAGAAATTTATGGTTATTTGCAAAATTAGCACAAAAATTAGCATTTATGATCATTATATGTGCACAACTTATTAGAGAACCTTGTATTATATAACTATTTGTTGCACTGTTTTCAAGATCCATAGGTGGACTATACAGGAGCCCTGAGGAACTCCAGTTTCAACATAAACAAAACAGCAAATCTAAGCTTAGATTCTCCAATTTTAAACAACACAACCTCTCAAAATTCACTATGATTAAGCACATTTTTACAGGTGTTTTGCTCTTGGGACACTTATAGCCATAGTAACACCTAAAAGTTGAATAGAAGAGATTAGTAGTTTTTAGGGATGCACTGATAACACTTTCTTTCAAACTGATACGATACCAATACTTGAATCTGAGTACTTGCCGATACCGAGTACCGATACTTCTACCGCACAAAAAAAAATGTAACGAATTGGAAGACAGGTTCTATTTTCTTCTATTTTCGGTTAACTTTAACGGTATCGGTATAGGTATCGGCCCTTTACCGATACTGGTATTGGTTAACTTTAACGAGTACGAGTACATGGTATTGGCCAAGGCAGTCAAGACCAAAGCGTGTTGCTGCCATCTTAAAATAGCATTAGTCAAAATTCATAGCAAACACAATTATTTACACATTTACATCGCATTGCATTTCACATTTTCTATTATTTTTGCAAAATAATTAGGAAATTAATGAAGAAATTCTTGAATGTGCAACATTTTGCTGATGATGGCGGTATTTATGCTTGTAAATAGCCATTAGGCGTAAAGGTTCAGATTTTATAGACTGGAGCTGTCTTTGCTGCTCGGACTAGCCGTTAGCTAAGCAGCCCTGTAGGACGTAATTTCTACGTCTGTTCAGAAATCTATACATTTCACAATGGCTTTTAAGGAAATACTTTGTTTTCTTAAAGGGTTTTGTTTATGTATAGAGAAGGGCTTTAAAAATAGCAGTAGAAGTTGCTGTAAGGCCGGTTTATCTGATACGTCATGCTGTTTTATTCCACTCTTCCTGCCCTATTGTTACAGCTTTCCCTGGATTCTTCACCATCACCTTTTCCCTTTACAGACTTCAGCTTGCAGTATAGCAAACAATGGCGCCAGCACAGGAAGTTACAAACAGGAAACTGAAGAGCTGAATCACAGTATTGTGTTTGTTTTTAAATTCAGATTGGTCTTTTGCGGGAACAATCATCGGACATTGGGTGTGCGCTCACAGGGGCAAACTTAGCTCCGAGATTTTAAGTTAGTATTTTACCCTACTCTGGTAGTCCTTGTTGTCATTTAACCTCTCCTTGGTAGCATGTCATCAATCCCATAAACCAATCAGCAGACAGGAAAAGCAGCTGCTACTTCCTCTTCCTGTTTGGATGCACGGTATTGGTGTCACGCAGATGGCAGAGGGAATGTCCTCCATACATCAGGGTAATCCGGAGCAGTCACACGATTGGCGACTTTGACCCAACCTGGGTTTAAATAAACATACGGCGCTCTCCTCTTTGACCCGCCAGGATTAAGTAAGAGGAGGGAGTAATCCTGTCTTTTCCTTCAGACTTCCTGGAGGAAAAAAAAAAAAGACGCCTGCTGAATTTACCTTATTGCACGAGTCTAAAACCAGTCTGTAGGCGAACCCGTTAAGCACCTCACGAATGACATTCCCTTCTAATGCTTTTATTCCCTCACCACCTCCAGGTTCCCCCTCTGTTCCCGTTACCGTGTCGACCATCAAACCTAAGGTGGAGGTGGAGGAGTTCTCAGGTAAAAACTCTCGACTTGATTCCCCCTGACAGTAAACCAGACGGCTATAAATAGACCAAGCAGTTAAAAGTGCCACCAGAGGAAGGAAAGCTCTCACTGGCCACACGTCCCTTCACCCCCGCTCTCTTTTAGAAGCAGTGCTGTCTTGTTTGTTCCACACGGAGAAAGACCAGAACCCACGCATCGAGTGGAAGAAAACGGGGAAAGATGTCTCCTTCGTGTACTTCAACGGACAATTCAAAGGTGAGAAGACAACCTGTTGCTCTCTGTTCTCTCGTTAAACCACCTGGAACGCTAAGAGAGTAGAAAAGACGGATAAAGTGACATATTCTAGCTCCGTCTGCGTGTCAGTAGTGTCATGACATAAAAGCTTAACCTGTCTCTCCTCCTCAGTCTCTTTGTGGTTGAGGGGGTGTGAATTTAATGACTGAATAACTGATGAATGCAGAAGGCGACACCGGTCGCTTTTAAAGATTTTCTCAAGTATGGCCATGACTTGAAACGTCTTTGACCCAATGCCCCCGGTTTTATAAGTAGTCTAAATGTGCTGTGAATACTCAGTGCTTTAACAGATCTGTCTGGTTTTAAGATGTAACTGATGACCTGTGGGTTTCATTGAGCATTTTGGTAGATTTGAAGCTTTTACTCTATTTTTGTTTGAAATCAAAGCCTATAGTCTCCAGTTTTGTATGTTTTCTGTCATGACTGGTCTTCTTTAGAATATTGATTTTATTTCCTTCCACCTTTATACAGGTTATCCTCACTGGGATCTTTAGTCTCATGAAGGACCTGTTCACATTTGTGTTTTTAGATCACTTTCTTTCTGCTAAGGTTCAGTTGTGGACTCATCTATTGATATTTTTCTATAAAATGATTCAGAGATCCAACCAAATGGGCCCAAACCATGATGTTCAAGATAGTGAACACTTTTCGTATCATAATACAGCTTTTCTTCCTTTTTATATGAGTATACTTTCAGTGTCATTTTACCTCAATTAACCATTACAAGACCCTGTAGTTTTAGTCCTTTTTGTAGTATTTCGTCCAGAAGAGAGTAGCGATCACTGAATGCTTTTATTTATTTTCCATTCCTGTTTTTAGTAGGGATGCATCGATACCAGATTTTTTTCAAATCAAGTACAAGTACTTGCATATAAGTACTTGCCGCAACCGAGTACAAATACCGGTACTAATAAAAACCATTGATTTAAATCATGGTTTGGTACAACGGAAAGTATAAGTCAAATACTAGTAAACACAATAACTTTGATCATCATCAGCTGGTTGGTTAACTATAAAATAAAAAGTAATCTGAAGTAAAGGTTGATGTAGAAGCTTTAATCAGCTCTACTGGTTTCTTCTGTGTAGCTGTTAGCAAGACGTTAGCGACTAAATTAAACATGCTAACGCTTTGGGAATTGGTCAGGCATTACAAACGGATTACTGGAACTTTACTGAACCAAACAATACTGTGAGGATTCAGACAGCGTGTGTATACTACTGCATAAAAACTACTACTACTACTATTTCTACAACACGAATAAGTTGACCCCATCAGAGTTAGCTCCAGTTAGTTGCTGTTTTCTCCTGCTGCTGCTCAACAGAGAGCTGAGCATCACGCTACATTAAATAGTATCGGTTCCAAAATATCGGAGCACCTTTATGAGTACATGACCTTAGTATTGGACCGATGCCAGTATCTGTGCGTTCCTAGTTTTACTGGTTAAAAGTCCGAAAAATAAAGTTTTCACAAACTAAAAAGGAATAAAAATAATCAGGTTATTTCAGTTACAGTTTAAAATTCTTGATTCACAAAAAACATAAAACCTATTTTTCATCAGGCTCCACACAAAGCATGTCTCCTTCTTTATCCTGCAGTAGTTTTAATAATAATACAGAGAATATTAATGAGTAGCTGCTACAGTCGTCTGGATAGATGCCTCCTTGGTATTTTATGCACACAGCAGCTTTAGCCTTCAGCAAGGCAAGACATTTCCGTTTTATGACCTTCTGATATTCCTCTCAGGCTCCTTTGAGGACCGAGCGACCATCGAGGGGGCGACAGTGACGCTGCGCAGGGTGACCCAGGAGGATGCTGGAGAGTACCGCTGTGAGATCAGCGCTTCTCTAGACACCATCAGCCTGGGAGAGACCAACGTCACGCTCAAAGTCCTAGGTACGACCAGCAGCTTTAACGCTTTGGAGTTTCGTTTCCTTGAAGTTTTGCTCACGTTGGCTCACCTTGTCGTTCAGTGCCTCCACACACCCCGTTCTGTGAAATCCCCACCTCAGCCGTGACGGGCTCAGTGGTGCAGCTGCGCTGTCGGGACCAGCAGAGCATCCCACCTGCTACGTACTCCTGGTTCAAGGACAACAGGCCAATCAGCCCGCCTCGCCACGCTAATGCGACATATCTTATCAACTCCCACACGGGAATTCTGGTGAGACATTATGCATGCATTTAAAAAAAAACACAGGAGACAGCTGGAGTGTGTGTGTGAGGAGATGTTTTACACTTTCTCCTTCATGCGGTATCAGATTAACGGGAGGTGAGATAAAGGTGGTGAAGTTTCTCCTTCTCTGCAGGAGTTTAAATCCATAACCAAAGACGACTCCGGCCGCTACAGCTGCCTGGCATCAAACGGAGTGGGGTCGCCTAAAATGTGCGAGGGAAAGCACATGACGATAGGTGTGTTTGTTTCCTCACTTCATCCCACATCTCCCACCTCTCAGCGCCAGACTCAATCTAGGAAACAAGTTCACCTGGAACTGATTACTCGTACCAGTTAAATGGTCTGTTTGGTGAAATCATTTATAAGGTGAGCTAATGGCTAGGTAGCGCAGCCAAGACCTAAAAGTATTACTGCCTTCTAAAAATCAAGCTCCTTAGAGTCCTAGTGGTTTGTACGGACGTTGTCACTTTCACATAAACATCGCCATCATCAGCAAAATGTAGCACAACTGGCTTGAGTACAGGGCACGTTAGATTTATGCTAGAATTAGTATCATTAGTATCACTACTGAGGGAGTTTTAAAGATTCTTTTCTCACAATGCTAGTAGTTACCATTCACTTACAGTGTTTTACGCTAAGCTAATGCTAAAGGAGTACTGCTGGATCAGGATAATGGCTAGGCTGTTTACAAATTGTTTTTACCCACTTATCTAACTATAATATGGCAATAGACCCCAAAAAAAACTACTTTTTTGTGAAGTATCCCTTTAAAAAACTGCAGGGGACATGATTCCCCCAAATTACATCCATGCCTCTAAATCTGTAATATTCTCCTGCAGGTATTTATTCACAATAATCAACCAAACACACATTTTCTAACGTTTAGTGCTCAGCTGAGATTTAATCCTCATTTTTTTGGCGTTATTATAAAGATTTATGCTAGAATTAGACATGAAAATGGGATTAAAATGCTAATAGTGTTACTCACTGGGTACGAGTAATTATTTTGATCTTGTACTCGTCAACGCCTTTATAGTTAAAAGTGATAATGAACCCATTTTGGGAAACATCACTTAGTTTAAAAGCCTCCTCTTGTATAATTTACAGCTCATTCGTACCAAGTTAATAAATCATACACAATAATGGAGTGACATCACTGTTTATTACGAAACTAACACGTCTAAATCTTCTCCCAGAGGACGTCAACATCACGGCGGTGGTGGCGGTCGTGGTGGTGGTCTGCCTGCTCGTCGTGGTCTGCGGCTGCGGGGGATTCCTCCTGCACCGGAACGGCTTCCTCACCCGTAAGCCCCCCCCCCCTCACAAACTGTAAATACTCTTATTCTCTCCAAAAATGACTGACGTGGAGCGTGTTTTCTCCGACATGTCTGCGACTCATCCATCAACAGGACACAGAGGGAGGTAAGAGCTCTGTGATTGTATTAACATTGATGTGAACAAACACTAATATGCTGCACACTGAGGGGGAGCCGGGTCAGCACGGTGCAGAGCGACCGCTGAGTTATCATGCGAAGTTTATATACGTCTGCTGGACAAAACGAGTCAAAAACCGAAAGAGAGCTACATAATTAGGGCGTAATTACTTGCCGTTAATCAGCATGGAGGACAGTATTGGCAGCGGAGACGACTGTAGGCAATTAAACTGATTGGACGGGTAATTTGAAAATGGATTATTCAGATATTAAAGGAAGAGGCTTTGGTTTGACAGGGTGCATTTGAGGAGGTTTGGATGCCTGAGACACAATGCGTGTCCTCGTGTGGCCGTCCCGTCTCGCTTGACTTTATGTTATTTGATTACTGGCCTGTTACTGCTCCGAGTTTGACGTCGGGCTCTCCTTTGAAGCTGATGCGAAAGCTCTTTTGTCTAGGTTAAAGTCTGATGCTTATCCCACTGATCTAACTGGAGCTGTCAGTGTCAACTCACTATTTATAGAACGGGTTCCTTCACAAAGGCTTGGAGACGATGTGATGAGGTTTCTGATGCACTGATAGGGCGGGGAGACGGCAGAGATGTAGCTCTAGTGTTTATGATCACTGTATAAGAAACAGGTCTAGTTTAAGAGTGGCTCAAACAGGAGGCCTTGAGGAACTATTTAAGAGGATTTTATGTGTTTTGCTCTGGGAAACTAACAGCCACCTAAAAAAACCAAAAGAGGTTTGCAGTTTTTAATACCAGGGTGTTGGTTTGCTGCATGTTTGGCTGCATGCGACTTACAGCATTAAAGGGGTATTTTGGCCATTTTAAAGTCTACCTCAGGAGTGAGGAATCGTGGTCCTCGAGGGCCACAGTTCTGCACATTTTAGTGTTTTTTTTCTCTTTAACACCTCTAAAACATGCAGGACTGTGGCCCTTGATGACCAGGATTCCCCACCCCTGGTCTGCCTGTTGTAGATAACTCCATGAACAGTCTTAGCTTAGGAGTTTAGGTCTACCTGTGAGACAGCACTGTCTCATACCACTTGTAGGAGGTGGATCGTGACTCCAGGAGTATATGGTGTATGGCAGTGGTGTTCAATCCTGATCCAGGAGGGTCGGTGTCCGGCATGTTTTAGAGGTTGTCTGCTTCAACACACCTGATTTCAGTCATTGCTTGATTAAAGACCTTCAGCAGAGCTTGATAACATGCAGAAAAGATAATCAGGTGTGTTAAAGGGATACTCCACCGCCAAGTTATTCTTTGTCTATTGCCATATTCCTCAGAGTTAGATAAGTGGGCAAAAACTATTTGTAATCAGTCCAGCCGTTTTCCTGATCCGGCAGTACTCTTTTTGCTTTAGCTTAGCATAAAACACTGTAAGTGAATGGTACCAGATAGCATTGCCAGAAAAAACATCCATAAAACTAAATGGTGATAATAATTCGGCCTAGTGACCTCAGTAAACATATCGACTGCAAGGGAAAATAAAAAGTAACATGAAGAAATTACATGTGCTATTTTTAATTCGGGACTACTTTTATGACAAAGAGCAGCTGTAACCCTCCGCTGAACAGCGCAAGGATATGACGCACGGCCCCAAAGACACCTACTTCCGTAAACACGTATTCACACACGTTGTTTGCAAACCGTGCGTCATATCCTTGCATTGTTCACCGGAGATGCGCCGTTCAGCGGAGGGTTACAGCTGTTCTTTGTCATAAAAGCAGTCCCGAGTAAAAAATAGCACATGTAATTCCTTCGTGTCACTTTTTATTTTCCCTTGCAGTCAATATGTTTACTGAGGTCGCTAGGCCAAATTATTTTCACCATTTAGTGAGTTTTATGGATGTTTTTTCTGGCAGTGCTATCTGGTACCATTCACTTACAGTGTTTTATGCTAAGCTAAAGCAAAAAGAGTACTGCCGGATCAGGAAAACGGCTGGACTGTTTACAAATAGTTTTTGCCCACTTATCTAACTCTGAGGAATATGGCAATAGACAAAAAATTACTTGGCGGTAGAGTATCCCTTTAATGCAAGGAAACAAGTAGAACATGCTAGATACCAGTCCTTGAGGACAGAGGTTGGACACCGCTGGATTTTAGAGCAATCCAGTCCCTGTTGAGTCTGGTCCACATAGCTCTAAACTACCTCAAAACGGCCAAAAGTTCCTTTAAATCTGGTAAATGAAGCATTTCATTCATGAAGAAGGTGCACTTAAAGTACTTTGGTACCCGTCATATTGGTCATTTCAGTTCACACCGACTCTTAGCAGTTAAATGAATGATTTCATATTTTATAGCGGTCTGTTTTCGTCGTTAATGTTTCCACTATTCCACCATCTAAAACATTTTGTACTTTAGGATTAATAAGAAAGCAAATTCGACTCAGACCTACTGAATGGTTGAACAATGTATATAACTACAGGATGTGTCTACATAGCAACTAGAATGTGTTCAGCTGAGAAAACAGTGAGCTAAACTCTCCCGTGAGAATTCTCGGCCTGATAAGAACTCCACACGCTCGTATTCATCCTGGTTTTGAATTAGCTTTAGCACACATTACACTCACGGGGCGATAAAGCTGTTGAGATTAGCTGCTGTCTACCACAAGCCTCAAGGACAGTATTTTCTCAAAAATAGTGTCTTATGTTGTTTTTCTTCATGCTAAGAATCTGAAGGCTAGCTGCCCTTATCTGGTCGAGAACCATGGTAAACATTTCAGACTCCATAGTGGAATGAACACGTGCAGAAACTAATCAAAACCCTCAAATCTGTCAATCTGAATTAATAAAAGTCAGGATTATACCTGACAGATTGAACAATTAATCTCTGCAGAACTATTTTAGCCTATTAAACCACATTCATTGCTCAGTAGGCAGAAAAGCTGATTCTTAAAAAATCAAACATTCCTTTAAGCATTTATGGAGCTAAATAAACTCCATGATTTTTTTTATAGGTATAAACCTGCTCTCGAGCTTCATTAAATCTAATGTACGACAGCGTTGATACAACAGCTGTAAGGCGATGATCTGAATCTAACGTGTGAACATTTCACAGCCTAGAACCTGAATAATCCGAGTATACTGTAAGAAACCACCGATATGACAGGTCCCTGCACCGCTCTGTGAATGATTTAATAATCCATACCATTAACACCCGCTCCAGCATGGCGTACGCTCTGACTCCAATCCTGTTAAAGCCAGCGCCCTGACCCCCACAGGTCCTTTTGGATCTCCCAGTGTCACGGTGCAGCCCACATCAGCAGCCAAACCCTGCACAGAACCGAAGACACGTGAGTGAGACACGGGGACTCGATTCACAGCTAGACGAGGTTCAATCTTATTAGCTGCATGAACTCCAGGAAATAGTTTGGTCCTACACACACACACACACACACACACACAGGTTGTAAATTCCAGCCACAACTGTTTGGTTTGGATTAAACTAAGGAGATAAAGTGTTAATTACTGAGCTGTAGAAGTGCTGGTAAGTAGATTGATTTTACTGTTGGAGTCTTTGTTTCTAAAGGTCAAACATTTAATAAAGGGACGTTCTTTAGGAGAAAACAGATGATTAAACATGGTGAACGTCATTAGTACTAACATAATCCTGGTAGGTACCAATAACTCCAACCAGGCTACTTTTTTTTTACTTCAAATGTAGGTGGGGGGTGGAGGAAGGGGGCTTGACATGATATCAACCCTACACCTAAAAACATCCAGTAACCATTTAATATAGCGTAGCATTGTTTTAGATGGTAAAAACTACAGGGGGACCACCCCCTCCCCAAAAAATTAAAAAATACTAGGAATGTACCGATACCACATTTTTCAAACCAATACGATACTTGAATCTGAGTACTTGCCGATACAGAGTACTGATACTTCTACTGCACAAAAAAAAAAGCAATGAATTGGAAGACAGGTTTTAGTTTTTTCAATTTTCAGTGAACTCTAACAAGTTAAAAAAAATTAAAAAGTTACCTCCATGGTGAGTTCTTTAATGCGAGCTGAACTCACTTGAGAATCACTCCCTTCGCTCCTGACGTTCATTGCGGTCTTTGTTGGTCTGATCCACATGCAGGAAGACGCTAAGTGATGTTAAACTGTCTGGGGGTTGGAGTCAAAACTGCTTTAAGTACTGGGAAGTTGAAACCAGAGACCTCATCTTCCTCAGACCAACATCAAACAGAGGAGGAGGCATCAGGTTTCCAGTACTTACTACACAGTTTTAAACCTAATCCCCAGACAGTTTCACTCCTTAGAACCAAAACATCTCACATGTGGACCAGGACCACGACACTCGGGAGGGGTATGACGGTTAGTTCGCATTAACCGAGTACAGACTGCAATTTAAACGCCTGGAGTTTTCACTTTGAATCGAGAAAGTCGACAAATAATAATAAGTCTTGTTGCTATCGTTTGTACCAACTAGAATTAGTAAAGTCTTACAAATTTACTTATCCGACAAGAAAAATGAGAAAATATGTCGATTACACATTGAAAAGTACTGCATATTTTTCACGCCTCATCACTTCTGCTGCACAAGTCACCATTTGATCAAGTGTTGCTAAATAGAACAATGTGTCCTGCTGAGTCAGCTTTTTAAAGCAACCTTCTCATCTGTACAAGGATCCAAGATATCCTCTAATCCTACAAACCAAAAACACGTGTTAGGTAATCATTCAGTGTAAGTCACTTCTGCTAAATGAATAAACAATAACATAATTTCTTTTGAGAGTAGGTCAGTGCTAGGATGCACCAATCAAAAATCCTCAAAGTATGGCTAAAAGATCTCAAAAAGCAACACATCATGCCCTGTTCAAAAGAACTATTTCAAATGATCTTATTTACTCAGGTTATCTAATTTGTTTGCTGATGCGAAACATTTAAGTGACAAAAAAAAAAGAAGCCAAAACAGAAAACCTGTGAGTGATGACGGAGGGAGATCCAGCTTCATCGTTAAAGCTTTGAGTCAGTCCGTCTCCTCTCCCCTCATGTATGATGAGCGTTTTACATGCAGGGCAGGAAGTGAGTCAGGCTGCAGCTGTCTGTCCGATGTTCTCACCACGGCTTTGTCTTTCAGGTCCAATGTCAACTACATCCCACCACCTCAAGAGGTAAATGTGTTTTCTAACAATAACATAATGACAGCTCCGCAAATTATCACCCAGACGCTGGAATTCTAGGGAATAAAAAGTGAGATCAATTAATTCTTGTTTTGTTTTTTTTCTCTCTCCGTCCCACTCAGCCCCAGGATTTCAAACACACACAATCATTCATGCTCTGAGAAGCTGGCCTGTCTGATGAATCAGCCCTGAAATGAGGTGCCAACACTGGATTTGTTCCGTTTGCCTCTCCGGACTCAGATTGAGACTTTGATCTTCCAATTTTAACAAATCTCAATCTCTTTCCTCCACTGCTCATTTTTGGTTCTTTGAAGCAAACTTACAAGGCTTCTGGTTTTGCTTTTCTTTTCTTTCAACAATGGGATTTAGGGAAATGTTCTGGTACTCTGCTGCCCCCTGCTGGTCAGATGTTGAAATTAGTCATTAAGGATTAGCAGATCATTTCGTTTCAAGGATTTATTTCACCAAAGACTGGAGTTTAGTTTTAGGAATCTAATCAAAGGGAGAATTCTCTGAGAAGCCATAGTTTGGTTTTTGAATACTCAGATTACCTCAAACATATTCTATCTTCTGTCTCAGGCCCCGACGTCGCTAACAACTCTCATTATCTTAGTAATAATCAGCTACTTCTACTGAGACCAATCCCATTCCATCCTGATGTGCCTGCATGGTCTTTTGGTTTCTTTTTTATAAATATATACATATATATATATATATATATATATATAATATACAGTATACCTTGTGCCTTTTTAATTTCTCATTTATCTCTGGATCACTTTTTTGTAAAAGAACTTGCCTTACTTTTCTGTCTTTCTATATTCTCGTGCCACTGTTTATTAAATGAAGTGTTTTTGACTGTGTGTGTGGATGACTTGTTCAGAGTTTTATTTGAACTGTATATCAGTAATAAAAAGGTTTTTTATTCTATGTGTTGTTTGTGAACAGAATAATGCAGTTACACCTCAGATATCCGGGAAATGGTTTTAAAATAAAACACTTTTTAGATATTCATTTCTTGTTTTAGGATATAAGAAAACTTTATTTAATAAACTTTTTCAGGTAGTATTGGTTTAAAAAATGACAAACGAGAGGAAAAAGGACCAACTATTATACACCTCTCTGCAACAGTGACATCAATATGAGCAGCAGTCATAACATAACTTAATAACTTCCAACGATTTGGTTCACATGGAAACTTTTTTACTATAACTTCATGACCCATACTATAGTATAACTTTTTTACTATAAATTCATGACCCATACTATAGTATGACATTTTTACTATAATTTCATGACCTATACTATAGTATGACTTTTTTACTATAAATTCATGACCCATACTATAGTATGACTTTTTTACTATAAATTCATGACCCATACTATAGTATGACTTTTTTTACTATAATTTCATGACCCATACTATAGTATGACCTTTTTACTATAAATTCATGACCCATACTATAGTATGACTTTTTTACTATAAATTCATGACCCATACTATAGTATGACTTTTTTTACTATAAATTCATGACCCATACTATAGTATGACTTTTTTACTATAAATTCATGACCCATACTATAGTATGACTTTTTTACTATAATTTCATGACCCATACTATAGTATGACTTTTTTACTATAATTTCATGACCCATACTATAGTATGACTTTTTTACTATAAATTCATGACCCATACTATAGTATGACTTTTTTACTATAATTTCATGACCCATACTATAGTATGACTTTTTTACTATAAATTCATGACCCATACTATAGTATAACTTTTTTACTATAATTTCATGACCCATACTATAGTATGACTTTTTTACTATAAATTCATGACCCATACTATAGTATGACTTTTTTACTATAAATTCATGACCCATACTATAGTATGACTTTTTTACTATAATTTCATGACCCATACTATAGTATGACTTTTTTACTATAATTTCATGACCCATACTATAGTATGACTTTTTTACTATAAATTCATGACACATACTATAGTATGACTTTTTTACTATAA
>SSNR01000057.1:2363233-2374287 GCA_006937965.1 Callopanchax toddi | reverse complement strand
TTTTACTATAAATTCATGACCCATACTATAGTATGACTTTTTTACTATAAATTCATGACCCATACTATAGTATGACTTTTTTACTATAAATTCATGACCCATACTATAGTATGACTTTTTTACTATAAATTCATGACCCATACTATAGTATGACTTTTTTACTATAAATTCATGACCCATACTATAGTATGACTTTTTTACTATAAATTCATGACCCATACTATAGTATGACTTTTTTACTATAAATTCATGACCCATACTATAGTATGACTTTTTTACTATAAATTCATGACCCATACTATAGTATGACTTTTTTACTATAAATTCATGACCCATACTATAGTATGACTTTTTTACTATAATTTCATGACCCATACTATAGTATGACTTTTTTACTATAAATTCATGACCCATACTATAGTATAACTTTTTTACTATAATTTCATGACCCATACTATAGTATGACTTTTTGACTATAAATTCATGACACATACTATAGTATGACTTTTTTACTATAATTTCATGACCCATACTATAGTATGACTTTTTTACTATAATTTCATGACCCATAGTATAGTATAACTTTTTTACTATAATTTCATGACCCATACTATAGTATGACTTTTTTACTATAATTTCATGACCCATACTATAGTATGACTTTTTTTACTATAAATTCATGGCCCATACTATAGCATAACTTTTTTACTATAATTTCATGACCCATACTATAACTTTTTTACTATAAATTCATGACCCATACTATAGTATGACTTTTTTTACTATAATTTCATGACCCATAGTATAGTATAACTTTTTTACTATAAATTCATGACCCATACTATAGTATGACTTTTTTACTATAATTTCATGACCCATACTATAGTATGACTTTTTTTTACTATAATTTCATGACCCATACTATAGTATGACTTTTTTACTATAATTTCATGACCCATACTATAGTATGACTTTTTTACTATAAATTCATGACACATACTATAGTATGACTTTTTTACTATAATTTCATGACCCATAGTATAGTATAACTTTTTTTTACTATAAATTCATGACCCATAGTATAGTATAACTTTTTTACTATAATTTCATGACCCATACTATAGTATGACTTTTTTACTATAATTTCATGACCCATAGTATAGTATAACTTTTTTTACTATAAATTCATGACCCATACTATAGTATGACTTTTTTACTATAATTTCATGACCCATACTATAGTATGACTTTTTTACTATAATTTCATGACCCATACTATAGTATGACTTTTTTACTATAAATTCATGACCCATACTATAGTATGACTTTTTTACTATAAATTCATGACCCATACTATAGTATGACTTTTTTACTATAAATTCATGACACATACTATAGTATGACTTTTTTACTATAAATTCATGACCCATACTATAGTATGACTTTTTTACTATAAATTCATGATCCATACTATAGTATGACTTTTTTACTATAAATTCATGACCCATACTATAGTATGACTTTTTTTACTATAAATTCATGATCCATACTATAGTATGACTTTTTTTTACTATAATTTCATGACCCATAGTATAGTATAACTTTTTTACTATAAATTCATGACCCATACTATAGTATGACTTTTTTACTATAAATTCATGACCCATACTATAGTATAACTTTACTATGAATTCATGACCCATACCCATTGAACTTGAACCGACGTACACGTCAAAGTGCTGCAATGCAAGTAATAAAGCAAGAGCTTCTTTCTCAATGGTAGAGTACTTTGTCTGATATTCGTTGGATTTTCTTGAGAAATAACTCACAGGATGGTCGAATCCATTGGCATCCTCTTGCAGAAGGACAGCTCCAGCCCCCACCGCACTGGCATCGACCTCGAGTTTGAATGGCTGGGAGAAAAGCGGAGCAGACAACACAGGAGAACAACAAAGCAGTGCTTTGAGGTTTTCAAAAGATCATTGACATTCATCAGTCCAGATAAAAGGTTTAAAAGGACTGGTCAAAGTAGTCAACGGAGATGCCACTGTCGAGAAGTTCTTACAATATCTGCGGTAAAAGCCGGCCATTCCCAGAAAGCGACGCAGATCTTTTCTGCCTTTCGGGACAGGGAAGACCTTTATGGCTTCTACTTTTGAATCCACAGGACAAACACGTCCACCTCCCACCTGCTGGCCAAGATAGGTGATTGTACCTTTCCCAAACTCGCACTTGGCAAGGTTGAGAGTCAAAGTGGCATCAGACAGCTGTCTGAATATCTCCTCAAGAGCCATGATGTGGGTTTTCCAGTCTTCAGAAAACACAATGATGTCATCTAGGTAGGCCCGACAGTTTGGCACATCACCCAGCACTTTGTTGACGAGCCTTTGGAAAGTAGCAGGAGCGTTACACAAACCAAAAGGCATCAGTGTATTGTAGGAAACTGTCAGGGGTTACAAAGGCAGATATATCAGAGGCCTTAGCGGTTAGTGGTACCTGCCAGTAACCCTTCAACATATCCAGTTTGCTGACGTAGGCGGCAGGACCGATTTCATCAATGCAGTCATCAATGAGGGGCAACGGATGTGCATCAGGGACGGTTACAGCATTCACCTTGCGAAAGTCAGTGCAAAACCTGGGAGGACTATCGGATCTTATGTCCAAAACACAAGCTGAGGAGCAGGGACGTAACACTGTTGTTCAAATGGAACAGACAACAGGTGGAAATTATAGGTAATGAGCAAGACGTCCCCAATAAAGGAGTGGTTCTGCAGGCCACATACCACTTCTCAGTTCCTCTGCTTGCTGGCTGATGTTTTGGTCACTTTTTAATGCTGGTGGTGCCTTCACTCTGGTGGTAGCATGAGATGGAGTCTATAACCCACACAAGTGGCTCAGGTAGTGCAGCTCACCCAGGATGGCACATCAATGTGAGCTGTGTCTGTCAGCAGAGTCCAGAGCATGGAGGTGCTATCAGGAGACAGGCCAGTACATCAGGAGACTGTAGGAGAAGTGCTGCCAGAGCTCTGCAAAAATGACCTCCAGCAGGCCACAAATGTGCATGTGTCTGCTCAAACGATTAGAAATGAGGGTGGTATAAAAGCCTGACGTCCACAGGTGGGGGTTGTGCTTACAGCCCAACACCGTGCAGGACAGTTGGCATTTGCCAAAGAACACCAAGATTGGCAAATTCACTACTGGTGCCCTGTGCTCATCACAGATGAAAGCAGGTTCACACTGAGCATGTGACAGAGTCTGGAGATGCCATGGAGAACGTTCTGCTGCCTGCAACACCCTCCAACAGGACCGGTTTGGCAGTGTGTGGCATTTCTTTGTGGGGCCACATATCCCTCCATGTGCTCAGCAGAGGTAGCCTGACTGCCATTAGGTACCAAGATGAGATCCTCAGACGTCTTGTGAGACCATAAGCTGGTGCAGTCGGCCTTGGGTTCCTCCAAATGCAAGACCTCGTGTGGCTGGAGTGTGTCAGCAGTTCCTGCAAGATGAAGGCATTGATGCTATGGACTGGCCCGCCCGTTCCCCAGACCTGAATCTAAGTGCGTACATCTGGGACATCTTGTCTCGCTCCATCCACCAACACTACGTTGCACCACAGACTGTCCAGGAGATGGTGGATGCTTAGTCCAGGTCTGGGAGGAGATCCCTCAGGAGACCATCACCACATCATCACGAGCATGCCCAGGTGTTGTAGGGAGGTCATACAGGCAGGTGGAGGTCACACACACTACTGAGCCTCATTTTGACTTGTTTTAAGAACATTAAATCAAAGTTAGATCACACTGTGGTTTTTCCACCTTAATTTTGAGTGTGACCCCAAATCCAGACCTCCGTGGGTTGATCATTTGATTTCCATCAATAATTTTATGTGATTTTGTTGTCAGCACATTCAACTACGCAAAGAAAACATTTAATAAAAATTATTCATTCATTCAGATCTAGGATGTCGTGTTTTTGTGTACTCTTTTCTTGGTATAATTTAATGATATATACTACAGCACAAATTTTTATAAATGTTTTGTGACGTACTAAAGTATGACTTCATAGTTTCATGACCTGTCTTTTTTGTAGTTTCATGATGCATACATACAGCATATTTTAAATACATTTTCAGGACCCATACTATGATGACTTTTTTGTATAATTTCATATATACTACAGCATCACTTTTAAATTTATTTTGACACATACTATGACTTTATATATTTTCATGACCCCTAATGTGACTTAATATATTTTTATATAAGCGCTTTGTGATTTTTATCTAGAGGCGCTCTATAAATAAAGTTTTACTTACTTACTTAATGACCCATACCATTGTATTTTTTTCTATAATTTCATGATGCATTTTTAAAATATATTCTCATGACACATACTAAAGTATGACTTTTTAAAATATATTTCTGTGACATACTTTAGTACAACTTTTTTTATATACATTTTTAAGACACATACACATACTATAGTTTAAATTTTGTATATATTTGAATGACCCACTAAAATATTTGACTAATTTCTATAAGATTTAAAAAATATATTTTCATGACACATACTATAGTATGAAGTTTAATATATTTTCCAAAATATATATTTTTATTTTCATGTGATCCCAAACTTTTGAGCAGCTGTAGTATATAATTATAGTGTTGAATGCACATTAACTCATCTGTTAGTTATGATTTATATTATTCTATCACAAACATGGGAAAACTGCATCTCTGCAAACTCGACTTTACATGAATCCTTCAGACGCGACTCCTTCAAGCAGCAACGCAGCACCAGACTGGTTAAACCGTCTCTGACGATCAATATCTGCAAATAAAACGCCATAAATTCAACAACATCCTCTCTGCCTCCCTCTGAATTTTACACCAGGATAACAGTTAAAGCATCGCTGCACAATCCTACAACTTCTAAGCACAGGGTCAGCTGAAAACAGTGTTTCTGATGCTATTTTAAGTTTCAAATATTCATCCTGGTGAGGCTTAAACGCATCTCTGACCTTGTCATAATGTAGGACTGTGAAGACTAATTCAGAGTGACAGCTGATTTCTATCCAGGTCAGTCAACATTCGGCTCACTGGAATTCTACGTTTCGGATAAAGATAGTTTAAAAACACTTTGGATGTTCTAGGAGGCATAAAATGACCCATTGATGGAATTATTGTTAAATTAATGGAGAAAATTCAAAAACAGAACAGCAGCCATTAAAAAAAATATCAGCTAATATTTTAACAGACAACCAGAACGCCACATTTCAATCCCCTTAAACTGTTTTTATTAAATACAAGATACTTGTAGGACATCTTCACTTAGCTCCTTCGTCAAACTTCGGCTCTGTGGAGAGAAAAGAATTAAAAAAAAAACAATAAGCTAGTGACTTCATGAACAAATTTAATCAGAAACTTTATTCCATTATAAAAACACAGAAACTGGAAATAGAAAAGCCTCCTGAAGTGACTTCAAAGCCTTTTTGTGTCACCATCCTTTCTATTTATAGACACGAACAAAGTCGCAAGTGACAGCGCGTCTGTTCAGAGGCAAAGGGATAAATATTCATGAGATGGAACTGTAAACTGTGTCATAATAATCACGTTACAGCAGCGCTGCAGCCATTACTGCTTTTATTGCGTGAAACTAAGTGTGTGTAAACTGCTGGCTGCACAATATTTACCCTCCGGGGACATAATGAAGCACTTTCCTTAATTAGAATTATAAATCAGGACCTGCTACGATGAAGGATCGCTGGCTCTAACTTCCATATTTGAACAGTTTCATAAATAACCTTCACCTAAACTATAAAACCAGTCTGTCCTTCAGTCACTCACAACTTCACTAACAGGAAGTAAAACTGACCTGTGAATTTGAAGTCGGGGAACTTGTTGAGGTCTCCTCCACCATATAGCCTCTGCAGTTTGGCTACTTCTTCTGACACGTTCTTCTGGTAAGCAGGACCCGCATCCACGATGCCACCAGCCGTCCTGAGAGAGCCAAGGCACCAAGCAACGGTCAGAACTCATGAGCGCAACGACAACGAGCAGACGGGAGGCTAAACGGGGACTCTGCAGATGCTTGAGGGGTAAACGACGAAGCACGACTAAACCCAAAACGGCTACAATAACATGCTTCTTTTGCTAAATCTAGCATCTCACCCAATCAGAAAGAAACCTTTAATGTGGTTGAACATTCGGTTTCCGGCATGCTGTATTCCGTAAATAAAACGGAGCTGTGTATTATGAACTAACTTGCTCTTGTTGCTGTAGTCCCGGATCTTATCCAGGAACAGTTTCTGGATGGGGTCGAGGTCCTTGGCCTTGTTGAAGACGACTGCAGACATGCCGATGTTCCTGCGCAGCGTCAGGCTGACGGCGGAGCGCAGCACAGATGACAGCTGGAACAACCGATGAAGCGCCATCTGAAAAAAACAGAAACGTCTGGGTTAGCCTCATCCGGAGCCTGTCGCCGGCACTGTGAAGCTTCTGAATATAAATTCTCTCAGTTCAGAAGTAGAGAAGCAGCTGGATCAAACCAAAACTGGACACACAGATTATTTAACACAATATTTTGCCTAAAGTCTTGGGGTGCACCAGGATGTGTTTTGCAAACATGAGACGGGTCTTTGTGTTACCAGATTTGTCCCGTCTCTTTCTTATTGCTGAATCACGACCTCTGACCTCAACTTTAACAAATTGAGACCTGCAGTGGTTTAGATGTTCTGGGCGTGATGTTTTGCTTTTTGAGATCTTTTAGGGGCTGCATGGTGGCGCAGCTGGTTAGCACTGTTGCCTCGCAGCAAGGAGGTCGTGGGTTCGCGTCCCGGCTCTGCGGCCTCTCTGCGTGGAGTTTGCATGTTCTCCCCGTGCGTGCGTGGGTTTCCTCCGGGTACTCCGGTTTCCTCCCACAGTCCAAAGACATGACTGTCAGGCTAATTGGGCTGGTAAATTGTCCTTAGGTGTGAGTGGGTGTGTGGTTGTTTGTCTCGTTCGTCTCTGTGTGGCCCTGCGATGGACTGGCGACCCGTCCAGGGTGTCCCCCGCCTCTCGCCCCTTGACCGCTGGAGATAGGCACCAGCTCCCCCGCGACCCTCTGTGGAGGACTAAGCGGTTTCAGAAAATGGATGGATGGATGGATGGATGGAGATCTTTTAGCCTGACAACACAAAGTAGGTAATGTTGAAGTGATTTCTTAAATCTAAGGTCTGGCAGTAATCAGGCCTGCTAATTCATGATAAAACCAAGAGAGCGATTACTTTTCCCACATTGATAACTTACAGAAAGTTTTATGCTAACTTCATTCTTTTACAATTATTTTTTCATCTGTGCTTTTGGGGACTTAATTGTATTATAAACACTTGTATGATATACATTTATAAATAAAATGGTCAATGTTGGTTGGATAGCATTTTCCCTTTATTACATGAAACCATCCTATAAAAACTGCATTTTATATTTACTCAAGTTTTCTTTGTCAGATACTGAAATGTGTTCTCTGATCTTAAAGATTTAAGTGCGACAATAAAATAAAAACAAAAACAGGAAAAATGTGTGATGTGTCATATTTGTATAAAACGAGGTCTGTAGTGGTTAATTGGTCAAACATAATTAGCCCTGGACTTTATTTTAATGTATTTCCAAACATTATTTTTAGCATGTACTTTAGTACATCTGAGAAAACCTTTCAGGAATGAAAACTTTTAATTAAACTCACTTTTGGATAATGGCAGCTCCAAAATAAACTAAAAACTGAAGTTTAGATCACATGAATAAAAAGAGTTTGCTCTTAAATTCAGCATTAGTTTTAACTAACCTCAATCTTTTGCCTTAAAATCTAACAAACCTATTCACGTTTTGAACCTTTTAAGAAGCTAGTAATCTTCCAACTATTGGCAAAATTAAAAAAGAAAAGTTTCATAATGATAACCTTATATGTGACATAAAAATCAAACTAAACGACAGGTTTAAATTCAAACAAATCCACAAGTCGCAAGGACGTTCAGCTACTAGCTTACTGTGGCGTTAGGCTAGCATCTTCAAACAGACCGATATACAAATTTGGAGCGAATTAAACCAATTTACTATATTTAATCTGTGTGACAAAATACTTTAACAACAATATCATGTTTCTATATCTCTGGGTTGAAGTTTCCGAGTGAAACAAAATGTTTGATCGGTTCAATCAAACACCTGCTAATGCTAAATGCTAACGGAATTAAAGCCTCCCTCTTAAATTGTCGTGCAGATCGTTTTACATAAATTGAGTCTATTAAGACGAATACATGTATTTCTAAGTTTTAAACCTTTGATCAATAAGGTCAAGTTGATCGTTTTATTTGTAGTTATTTGATGAAGCCGTACTCACCTTGGGACTGACTCAGAGCTAATTACAAATGTGGAAAACCGCAGTGGATTATGGGAATGAAGACGTATAAAGGGTATCAGCGTTGCGCTGTGAATGCGCAGCGTTATGCGTTTATCAGGGATCCATTTATACATATTTATAGCACTAAAGTCTTGAATTATCTCTCACTTGTTTAGATTTTGTCTCCATAGACTCAGACCTGCTTGTATTATGTTAAAGTGTTTCAGACAAACAGGTCTTCACTGTGTCTGAAAGTCTTTAAGCGTTTTTTTATTCACTTTTGTTTAATTTTTACTTTTTGTTTCCAAAATGTACTTAAATAAAATGCCTAATATTTCATAAAGTATCTCTAAAAGTATTTTATGACTGATCCCATTTAATCATTGATCGTTTAGCGATGTCTGGGTCCTCCTGTACATTAATAAATGCTTTATTATGGTCATACCCTCAAATGTTTTATAGATTTCTTCACTACGTTTATGATCGACTACTTCCGATACATGGGGTTCTGAAGTTGCATGTGTTTTCATTTGTGAGTAGAGCTCTCGATTTGATCACGAAGGGAAAAAAATTATTTGACAAATACTTTTTGTTCTCTGGTAAAGCAACAGAATAGGGAGTGTAATCGATGACCGAGTCAAATCATTTTGCAGCCTCATGGTTGCGTTTTAGTTCCTGATAACTTGACTTTGGTCCAAGTTCCAGCTCATTTACAGACAGTGGATCTACGTAAAGCTGGTTTTACTATATAAGAACATTTAGTTTGATAAAGGCTCTAGTCTGAAATGGGAAAAACCAAAGAGACATCATTTTGTATGTACATTCAAAACTTTATTATGGAATACAGTGTAGAAAGCGTTTTCTCAGTCAATGCAAATGGCCTGCACAATATTACACAGTGGAAAACAGAACCAATAAACAGCCCACAGAAGAAAACCCTGCTTCCTCTTCTACTCTACTGCCCCCTGCTGGGCGTCTACTGAGCACCCTCTGAAAACTCACCCCAAATGAACGATTCACTCGCCGCTTCCTCGCAGACTGATTCACCTTTAGATGCATTAACAGTGTGAGAGGTCTCACCGTGTTTCTATACATGTAGTGTGTTAATGGTGACAGGATGAAGAACTCAGCTCTCTACACATCTATACGTCAACTCCTGCGTCTCGGAGCAGCCAGGAGAGGTGAACAGCCCGAAGGAAACCAAAGATGGAGGAAGAGGAGGGAGGTGAAGGAGGTGGGGGGGGGGTGAAAAATCCATTATATATACAGACTGCTGGCTGGCTGGCTATCCATCCGGAACTGCAAGTCATTTCCTCTCCTTCCCCCTCTACACTTCCACCTTTTCAGTCCACAGAAAGCAAAATGACTACAAAACAAAACATCCTGCCAGCTTCCCAACGTTTACCTCCATCCCAACGACGAACCTTTAATAGAAACATGAAGCGATGCAGTAAAAATGATCAGATCTGAAACACAAAATGCACAAAAAGCTGCTTCAGGGAAAAGTGGTTAAAAAACAAATGAGTAAACCCCCGAAAAATCTCTTAGAAGTGTCTTTACATGATATCAAAGCAGAGCCCGTCCTTCTACTTTATATATATATATCTCATCCTGGTTTGAATCATGTGATCACGAGAGGAGACTAAATGTACAATCTTGCAATTATGACAATCTATACGTGAGGTTTGTCCCCCCCCCCCAAAAAAAATCCAGTTGTCACTGTTGTCATGCACACTACAGAACAGCTAAGACTTCAACACGCAATTTAAAAAATGACTTTACATCAGTTGATCTTTGTTTTTTTGTTTTCACTCTTTTTTTGAAAAACAAAAATGGAAATGATAGAAATGAAAACGGCTCATTCGATTATTTCACCATCATCGGATATCTTTAAGAGCCTCGTGTGACTTAACACAGCCCAGCTGTTGTACAAACGCACAGGGAAAAAAAAAAAAAAAGAGAAAATGATTAAGGGAGGGTTGATGAAGGAGGAGGAGGGAGAGGAAGCTCACTTTTACTCCAGTGTAGACTGTAGTGCAGTAGATGAGTAAAATGAACTTTTTGAATTTGAAAATGATGAATGATTCGACTAATTTGTGTAACTGAGGCCCAGATCAGCGTGTGCTTATAACCCTACTGATCAGAGGTCAGCGTGATCTGCAAAAACCAACACCTACAACCATTTCAAAGCCCAAACAAAACCCCGGAGCGACCCTGAATCAGTGGAGATGTTGTTGTTCTGGGCGGGGCCTCTCTCTGTACATCAGCAGGCTTCAAAACGCCTTTCTTTAATTAAAAAAGGCGTCTTTGCTCCAATAAAGTGAACAAACATGGTTTAACCACAGAGTCCGCCCAGGAAACAGAATAAAACAAAAACAGAGGAAAAACCCTGACTACAGTCGATCTGTGTGCTGAAGACTTCAGTCACTCTAAAGCCACGCTGCCTCTTGGAGACGTGGGGCTGGTGGAGGGGGAGGGGAGGGGTGTGTGATGTGAGGGGAGGGAGGGGCAGGGGTTATGTGAGTGTGTACATGTGAGATTCTCCTCAGTTCTGCATCTGCTCAAAGAACTTGTAGGTCGGGTTTTCGTAGCCGTTCTGCTGCATCTTGGACAGGTGGCGCTCTTCGGGGGTGACGGCGGCATCCACCTGAAGGGAGGGGGGGAGGGGGGGGGGGGGG
>SSNR01000057.1:2318467-2363223 GCA_006937965.1 Callopanchax toddi | reverse complement strand
GGGGGGGGGGGGGGGGGGGGGGGGGGGGGGTCACACACAGACATATGGTGAGGACACACATGAAAATACATCTTTAAACCTGTTTCTTTGAAGTCTGTTTCTGTGAAAAAGTTGTATTGGTGCATTCAATTTGTCCTCAGAGGTCGGAACTCGGAATGACGTCACACCCGAGTTACAACGTTACGGTTTCCAAAGTCGGGATACCAAAGTACAAATTTACAGTTGTATTTCTTCTCGTGTAAACACATTTCTATTGTTGCCTTTGTTAGCAGCACACATTCAAAATACTGTTTTAGACTTTAATTTGCTCAAACACTCTGAATTAGTTTAGTCAGAAGAAACATGTAATTCTGAACTTAGACACATCAAACAAGCAGATCTTGCATTAGCTGTTCTTATGAGGAGCCGCCATCTTTTTTTCCTCAAAGTCAGGGCACAAAAAAATTCTCTGACTTTCCGAGTGGGAAGTCCGACTTCGGGGTGGTGTTCTAGTTGATTTGTCCCACTCGGAAGTCAGAATTTCCAAGTTCCGACAACAAATTGAATGCACCGTAAGTTACTTTTATACAGCTTCCTGAACAGTCTCAGTCTGCCATCTTAAAACTTTAATTTAGACAATTTTTTCCCACCAAAGTTCAGCATTTTTTCGAAATGAAAGCTACGAGTAGCATAGCTCCCAGAGGTGGAAACCACAGCATTTTGTTCTAAACAAAAAACATCCTTGTCCATTTATCGACTCGTTACCGATGGACACAGAACTAAGGCGTAAGTGGATACGTGGTAATACGACTAGAAGGAGGAGGAGAAGCAGACACTTTGTCATGTTTGTCTCGTCTCGTCTTCTTCCGCTTATCCGGGTCCGGGTCGCGGGGGCAGCATCCCAATTAGGGAGTTCCAGACAGTCTTCTCCCCAGCCACTTCTACCAGCTCCTCCGGCAGGATCCCAAGGCGCTCCAGGGCCAAACCAGAGATATATTTTCTCCAGCGTGTCCTGGGTCGACCCTGGGGCCTCCTGCCGGCAGGACATGCCTGAAACACCTCCCTGGGGAGGCGTCCAGGGGGCATCCTAACAAGATGCCCGAACCATCTCAACTGGCTCCTTTCGACATGGAGGAGCAGCGACTCTACTCCGAGTCTCTCCCGAATGTCCGAGCTCCTCACCCTATCCCTAAGGCTGAGCCCGGCCACCCTGCGGAGAAAACTCATTTCGGCCGCTTGTAGCCGCGATCTCGTTCTTTCGGTCATTACCCAGAGCTCATGACCATAGGTGAGGATTGGGAGGTAGATCGACCGGTAAATCGAGAGCCTTGCTTTCTGGCTCAGCTCTCTCTTTACCACAACAGACCGGTTCAGCGTCCGCATCACTGCAGACGCTGCCCCAATCCGCCTGTCGATCTCCCGCTCCCTCCTTCCCTCACTCGTGAACAAGACCCCGAGATACTTAAACTCCTCCACTTGAGGCAGGATCTCTCTCCCGACCTGGAGTTGGCAAGCCACCCTTTTCCGACCGAGAACCATGGCCTCAGACTTGGAGGTGCTGATCCTCATCCCAGCCGCTTCACACTCGGCTGCGAACCTCCCCAGCAAGAGCTGTAGGTCAGAGCCTGATGAAGCTAGGAGGACCACATCATCTGCAAAAAGCAGAGACGAGATTCTCCTGTCACCAAACTCAACCCCCTCCACACCACGGCTGCGCCTAGAAATCCTGTCCATAAAGGTTATGAACAGGACCGGTGACAAAGGGCAGCCCTGGCGGAGTCCAACCCTCACTGGGAACAGGTCCGACTTACTGCCGGCTATGCGGACCAGACTCACACTCCTCTGGTACAGGGACTGAATGGCCCTTAACAAAAGACCATCCACCCCGTACTCCTGGAGCGCCCCCCACAGGGTGTCCCTGGGGACACGGTCATAAGCCTTCTCCAAATCCACAAAACACATGTGGATTGGTTGGGCAAACTCCCATGACCCCTCCATCACCCTAGCGAGGGTAAAGAGCTGGTCCAAAGTTCCACGACCAGGACGAAAACCACATTGCTCCTCTTCTATCTGAGGTTCAACCATCGACCGGAACCTCCTCTCCAGTACCCTGGAGTAGACCTTCCCAGGGAGGCTGAGGAGTGTGATCCCCCTATAGTTGGAACACACCCTCTGGTCCCCTTTCTTAAAAATGGGAACCACCACCCCGGTCTGCCACTCAACAGGAACTGCCCCCGATGACCACGCAATGTTGCAGAGACGTGTCAACCACGACAGTCCTACAACATCCATAGCTTTGAGATACCCAGGTCGGATCTCATCCACCCCCCGGGGCTCCACCACTGCATAGTTTTTTGACTACCTCAGCGACTTCTGCCCCAGAGATTGGACAGTCCATCCCCAGGTCTCCCAGCTCTGGTTCCTCATAGGAATGCGTGTCGGTGGGATTGAGGAGCTCCTCAAAGTATTCCTTCCACCGCCCGACTATAGCCCCAGTTGATGTCAGCAGCTCCCCGTCCCCACTGTAAACAGTGTGAGCGAGCTGCCGCCTTCCTCCCCTGAGGCGTCGGATGGTTTGCCAGAACCTTTTTGGAGCCGACCGATAGTCTTTCTCCATGGTCTCGCCGAACTCCTCCCACGCTCGAGATTTTGCCTCGGAAACTGCCACTGCTGCACCCCGCTTGGCCCTCCGATACCTATCAGCTGCCTCTGGAGACCCACAGACCAGCCACGCCCTGTAGGCCTCCTTCTTCAGCCTGACGGCTCCCCTAACCTCTGGTGTCCACCAGCGGGTACGGGGGTTACCGCCACGATTGGCACCGGCTACCTTGCGACCACAGCTAGCAACAGCCGCCTCAACAATCGCAGAGCGGAACACGGCCCATTCGGACTCAATGTCCCCCACTGCTCTCGGGACGTGGTCGAAGCTCTGCCGGAGGTGGGAGTTGAAGACCATCTTGACAGGCTCTTCTGCCAGGCGTTCCCAGCAGACCCTCACTATACGTTTGGGTCTACCAGGTCTGCGTAGCATCTTCCCCTGCCATCTGATCCAACTCACCACCAGGTGGTGATCAGTTCAGGAATCTTTGCCTGGAATAGTTTATTCTTCACTGAATTAAAGTAGAGCTTCTGTACAATAGATCAGGGCCCACCCACAGGTAAGACTACACTAAAGGGATGCAACTATTAAACAATTATTAATAAAGTTAATTCTATGCGTTCCACAAGGTTCAGAAGTAAAACTGATCATCTAATTTACTAAGTTACATGAACCTCTATGAAGGATTTGGGATGTTATAGGAGTAGAAAACACATTTTTATCTAATCCTACAGGGTTTTTTTTGCCTAAGTTAAATTATACTAAATAAGATGGATCAAAACGGCTACATTTTGCTGTTTATGTTTTTAAATAACTGTAATGGGACATTGACAACGATGTGGAATTTTATAAAATAATGTTTGAGGAACATCGGTAAAATGGATGAGATTGAAGCCGTTTCAAGATGAAAGAAAACACTTTGGTACTGGTTGTATTCAGACTAGCTGTTAGCTCATCCATGCAGAGGAGGTAAATAATATTTCTCCAAACTGAGGCTGTTCAGGTAGCCATCTACAACAGGTAAGATAGTGACTATTTATAACTTTTACAAAGAAAAACACTTTTTTTTCCCTAATGATTAGATTTAGATGATTACAATTAATTTTTCATTATTTTTTTCTTTCTTCCACTGACGAACAACCTCTCACACTCAAATAAACACACAGGTCGGCCACTTCTCACCTCGATCACTCCGTGGTGGATGGAGGTGTACTGCTTCTTCCTCAGCATCACCAGCGTGATGACGATCACCGTTGCTATGACGACGCCTCCGACCATCAGGCCGATGATGGCGCCCTTGTTGGAGCTGACGTCCTCTGCGAAGAAGACCTGCGGGAGGTGTCGAGGGGCAGATGGTCATCAGGTGATAGGAAGTCAGAGAAAAAGAGTGGGGATTCAGAACACGACCTTTGACCTGAATGATGTTAGCAGTGCACGCTTGAAAATGTAAAGATCTCAAAATCAGACCAGGAACCTTCAGTTCAGTTTGGTGAACTTTCAAGACACCAACTGGGCTTTCAGTGAAAAATCAAATTAAGGAGTCGAGTTAAACCCCAAACACGCTGACTGCTCATTGTAAATGTATGAAATGTGATCTGTAATAAAAGGCAGGGATTAGGGGGATTAGAGCCTTAAAGTGGCAGGAAGAAGGTACGTGGATTTGGGTTTTTACAACGCTGGGAGGAGATTAAAGACTGGGAGCAGAACCAGGTTCTGAGAGGCGATTAGTACGGCAGTAAAAATACCGAAAGATACAGAAAACCCAACTCCGATCAGAGGGCAGCGGCTTTTAGAGTGTGACGCATTCATTATCGCCGTTGTCTCTATGGCCACTCGTCTCCATGGCGACAACCTTGAGAGTTTATCAGGATAGAGTGGATTTGTGTGGAGAAGATGTAAAAATCATCTTTTCATTTTCCTGGATATCTAAAAACATTTATTTAAAATGAGTGTGTGTGTTTTTACCAGTTTCTGGTGATGAACTTCATACTCTGTACTCTGTCTGTCCTCCGTCTCCATCCTCAGCTCAGGAATAGCGTCCATCTTTATTCCAGTCTCTGTTAAATGGAGATGAATTACAATCTGTGATATACAGCTCTTATAACGGAGGTTAAATCATCTTTAGTGACTATTTCAAAGCGATCTTTGTGTTTTTAAGAGGAAATCTCTTATCTGGACTGAGGAACATTTAGTAGTTCATCGTGAGAGCACTCAGCTCTCTGCTGCTTTAATCTCCATGATGAAAATGATCAATTTTACCGTTGTGGATTTACTGATATGCTTTGATTTTTTTTTAGGTTTTAATGCACAACAAGCTCCTGGATTAAAAACTTCTGATCTCGGTCACAAAGCTCTGGTCAGATCGACAGTAAACAAAGATTTAACATTGAGTTTTTTATTATTATTACTCAGACTCTTCATAGTAACATGAATCTCTCTGTAGGTGAACTCATCTGTAATCCTTCCAGTAACTGATGAGTGGTGGTTGTAGGACGGGGAGTCTGAATCTAGTTAAGGTCTAAGGTCCTGAATGTCCTCGCAATTTACAGATCAGACGTTTTTGATTTATACTTTTATACTAGCAACTCTTCACCAGGACAGCAGAGGGCGTAGAACCTTTCTGCAGTAACGTCTCCGGTCAAACAAAGTTTGTTTACTTCAGCTCAGTAATGGCCGACAGAGAGCGAATTTTGATTGAGCTGTAACGGATTGATGTCAAGGAACAAACAATGTTGTTAAAAAGAATTAAACGGGAGTGAAGGAGACAGCGGCGTCTGTTGAATGTCCGTCCACCGAACAGGACAAGGCAGAGGACGAGCAAATATGCAGCTCTTGTTCAACCTTTCTTTGAGGGACACTGATGGATTATATAGATGTTCGTACTTCGTCTGCCAGACGTTCCTCAAGCTGATGCATATCTGCTTCAGCGAGATTCTCCTTCTACTCTGTCGATACCGGCGTCAAGCTGGAAATGATCTCGGGTTGTTTGGCCAACCAATCAGAGACGCGCGCTCTCCGTCTCGTTCGACGGATAGTTAGAAAAGTGAGCTCGACTCCGTCCGTCTCCGTACAGATGCAAAAGTATAAACTAGTCTTGAGACTATAACAAAATATGTTAAGGCACATTTTTCCCAAGACGATAACGAGACACCGACGAGCTAAACGCGGCTCTTTGATGAATAAATGAGACGAGACGTCTAAGTTTTAGTCGACGAGACAAAAACGTTAGTGTGTAAAGTCGGTATTTGAGTGAGCTCTTTTTGCTGTTAATAATGTGAACTCAAATCTCCACTTCTGACATCCTCTTAGCATGCATTCTCATCAAATAGATATTTATTCAAATGATTCTTCTTGACAGCTTGTGACAACCCTGCTGATTGAATCCATATTGTGTCCTTATTTAATCAACTCCACGGTGAGTCGTTTGCTTTGTTTCTTTTGTTTTACTAAAAATGCGGCGCTACGTTCAACTATTTAAACAACTGATGAGCTAATGCTAAGCTAACGAGCTTCAAGTCCTGATTAATGATTTTATTAATTAAACAGCGACGTGTCTTTGTTGTCATTATGGCTGAACGTTAGACTAATACTAATAGTGTTGATTGAATACTTTGCTTATTGTAGTTTCATCTGTTTTGGATGTTTTTATTTACTTTTCCTGTTTAATGCCAAAACAGTCTATGGTACTTTTGAATGGATTGATGTGAGTGATTCTAATTTCCAGCGTATTGACCTAAAATACTTTGTTAAAGGATTAATACTTTTTATTTTTTACTAAATCCATTTTGAGTTTTTGTTGACTAAAACTGGACTAAAACCATCACATATAGACATGACTAGAATGGGACTAAAACTAATCAGCATTTTAGTCCAAAAGACTAAGAATAAAACCAAAATGGCTGCCAGAAACAACACTGCTTCACACATTTAAATATCTCCTGGGTGACAGAACGCCTTCTTTACTGCTGGAGGATGCAGGTCTCACCCTCTCATGCCAAAAGGACTGGACTCCACGTGAATGCCTTTTATCCCCTAGCTAACGTGCTAATTAACGCCGTCTGATCCATGTACCGGCAACAACTAAGATCTGGATCCTGACCTTAATCTCAGCCCAGAGTCTGGGCCAACATCACCATAGGAATCTAAAATATGAGTCATTTCACCAAAAGAGGAATTTATTGATAAAAATGAAACCTTTTTTGAATATAATAAACATGCTTCAGTTAATTATTGCATCTTAGCATGGTGGGTTTCCTGTAAAGCCTTAGACTATGAGATTAGCTGATTTTTAGATGATCTAACGTTCAACTGTTCTGAAATTTGGTTATTTTCTTTATAATTTTGTACATCTATAAATTAAAGCACTGGACTGGGAATGCTTTTTTAAAGCTGTGGAAATTAGAAGAAGAGAAGTGGGCGAAGCATTTATTTTAAGCGACATTTTGGGGTTTTAAGTTGCGACAAACTAGTTTGATCAACCTTTACAAAGAGTCTGCTTCTTAAAATGTATAAACTAGCCTGGTAATACACAAACTAGTAGTGATTGCTTTCTTTTGATGTCAAATGGCCTTTAAGTAACCACCAGAGGGGGCAACGACACATGAAAACTTATTGTACAAACAAAACAGAGTCTCAATGTTTGAACAGCAACACCAACCTGGTCGTGTGGGATCGCCTCGGTCAACATTAGGATGAGTGTCCAAGAGCTCAACTGGTTTGGAGGAAAGAAAAAAAATCAAATGTAGAACAAAAGCAAAGGCTATAAAAGAGAAGGTGTGTTTTTAGTGCAGCAAGTACCTTGGTTGAAGCTCTCAGGGTGGATGAAGCCGACGCCACCCAGCGTGTCCTCCTGGGGCAGCAGGTCTGTCTGGCCGTCTCCCAGCTCCTGGTCGGGCATCAGGGCGTCGTTTCCGTAGCTCACCCTCACATCCGTCTGCAGGTTGGCCAGCTGCTGGGCCATCTCAGCCTGCTCTCTCTGCAGGAGCTCTGCATGGAGAGAGAGAGAGAGGGAAAAACCTTGAATTTGAGAAGACTGAAAAACTCATTTCATTTAGAACGTTTGACATAAAACCCAGACACCTAACAAATACTGAATCGTGTGTTTTTTTGTCTTTTGAGTGTTTTGTTGGGCAGGACAGAACGTGACCGTCTGAGACAAAGACGCAGATGGCTGGATGACGCACACAACACTGATAAACTCAAAAACCCACAAAAACCTTGCAAATGCAAGAGATAGAGGGAGAGAAGGGGATTTATCTTCACAGCAAACAGTTTCATTTGACTCTGGACAAAAGAATTAGGCCAAACGGCTCCAATGCCCTTATCAGGAAGGAAAAAAAAAAAGAAGCTTTTTCTCAGGGCTGGAAGTCAGAGCATTTAATCCCTCTGCTGCACATAACACAATCTAGTTTTTCACACTGTTTAGCTCGCATTTAGGTCAGTGTGGATGAGATTCATAGCTACAAGATCTGATTGATGTCACTTATATGATTTATATTTATGTACTTCCATCATGACAGATGAAGTTACAACTGAAACAGCCTCCAAGCATCTCATTTTCATTCCTGTGGTTTCATTGTGTTTATCTGGATTTTACTATATGCTACGCCCCTCTGTATCCTTTAACACATGCTTAGTGTGGCTTCAGGAAGTTGCGTTATTATAAAATATATTTTTTTTAACAACAAAAAGTCTAAAATTCTATTTGTTTTCCAATTTGCGAGCTGGGTTTTATTTATTGGGGGCTTGTCCGGGATCTGAACTTGTGATTTCTTGCATCTAAACGAGAATAATTCTTAAATAAAGCTAAAGTCTACCAGGAATGTATTTCTTGAAATGAAAAACGACGCACCAACTTGGTCCTGGATATCGTCAGCCACACCGGGAACTTTGTAGAGAAGTCCCAGAGATTGGTTCATGCGCTCCTCGATGACACGCAGATGGTTGAGCACCTGTAAAAAACATTGATTTTTGTGGTTTTTGTTTTAAGAAACTGATCATACTGAACTACAGGATTCAAAAAGAGAAGAAAACCTGCAGATTTAAAGGGGTAAAATATGCAGTTAATTAAAGACGTCTGATGTTACCAGAGGTCTAATCTGGGCTGCCTTCTTGGGATCCACCATGCGGACGTGTTCAAAGTGTTTGAGGGCATGCTGCCTGTCCTTTTGCTCGGCACGCACGTACTTCTTCAGCAGGCTGAAGACGTGACGGGGCTGTAAAACACAAAAGGTGATTAAAACAGCGAAGTGGTGGATTTAATCAAAATCAGGGAGTTCATCTTCAGACTACTGCTTCAAAGGAAGCCATCGATGGGAGATTTTTAAAGCGAAGATTAAAGTTTTGTAAAAAGAAATCAATTTGTTTCAGCTGCATTTAGCAAAGGAGTCACAAAACAGAAGCCTTCTATGGGAATTATTCATACACCAGGTTAAGGGGAGACTTCTTCAAAAGAAAACCAGAAATAGTTTGATCTGAGACTGTTTTAAATGGCGTCAAACCTTGCAAGAATATAAAAACTTTAAATGTGCCGTTTGTTTTAGGTGAAGGGGCTCGTAACGACTCGACGTACCCTGGGTGGGTCCTGCTGCAGAGCGGTCTGGTAGCTCTCCAGAGCCAGGAGGCGGCGGTCGTTGAGCAGAGTCTGCACCCGGGCCATGTGGGTCTCCACCAGCTGCCGACGCTCGCTGGCCGCCTCCTGCTCCAGCGCCTCCACCTTCTCCTGGAAACGCTGCACGAACGTGGAAACAATGTTAGCTTCTAGTGGTGGAAACACACACGATGTATATTATTACTCGTCTTACTTGGATCACAGACTTCTTGTCGGCGCGTGGAAGATTCTTGGCTTCCCTCTCAGCTTCTTCCCACTCCCTCATCACCTAAGGAAAAAAAGCAGGATTTTTAAGATTCCGTTTCCACAAAAGATTAGATATTAACCAGCTATTTTCTGTGTACAAAACCTAAGTGTGTCAATTTGATGGTGTTCTCTTGGTCAACGGTTTCTGTTCCTGTTTACATCCTCTATTTTCACCCTTTCTGGATTCTTTAATTCCACTTTACCGAAGCGAGCGGCAGCATCCTTAGGGAAGAAGTGAAGCATGTGAAGTAAGATGCGCCTGTAGCTACTCTCTCACAACAAACAGACCGAACTAGAGAGGAGAATAAAATCTCAGAGCCATAAAAGGGTTGTTTTTAGCGTTTGTGTCTGGTGGGCCGTCTGGATCTCCCATCTGAAAGGGAGACGCTTCATGAAGAACTAAAATAAAGCAGAACCGCCCCACTCTTGTTTTCTGTTCACTGAGCTCCGTACCTTGGACATTCTCTCACGGTGCTTGGCTTCCAGGCTCTCCTTGGCCTTCTGGAAGTGAGCGTGTTCGTTTTCGTCGGCGGGCAATTCCAGATAGTGGTCCACTGCGTCGGGGGAGCTAGGTGTAGCTGTGGGATCTGCAACAACTAGAGGAGGAAAGGAAGTGAGAAGACTTTCAGACACAAACACAGCAAATCCTAATGGGTTAATGGTGTGAGTTCAGAAGAGAAAAAGAAGCTGGAAACCAGGATCCTCCCACGGCAAACAAATAAATGCCTCAGATGACCCATAATGCTTTGTAAGAAAGAGACAAAACCCTTCTCTCGTTATATAACTCCTCCAATAAACTATCGACCTCATCCTTCCAGCTCAGATACAGCTCAAATAAATTGGATCGGTTATTGCGTGAAGGTTTAATTAGTGGAAATTATCTGTCCCAAACGTGCCATCAAACACGACGGCTTGTGCTTTTTGGTCCGTGTGCACGACGTGCAGGCGTGAAGGTCGCACGTCATGTGAAATTGGTTACATCTGGTGAGCGCATGACTGCCCGATCCACATAAACAAAAGAGACGTGACTCACTCAGACCTGAGCGCAGGTTGTGTTGAGTAAAGTCTTTTAAAAGAACAGGACGAATTACAACAGGAACATTAGAAATATTGCTGATTAAAGTAAAATGTTAGATATGATACAGGAATTTAAAAAATTTCAGCTGAGCTTTGAGGAATGTGGGTGAACTGACAATTTTTTGCCTCCCTGTTTACCTACTACTAATAGAAAAACTTTCCCTTTTAAACATTTTAGTAGGATAAATGAGCTACTCAGGATTAGAGCTTAGCTTTAAGTCTTTAATATGCATATTCTTAAGTTTCTACACCTCTACCTGTTTAATAGGAGTATTACAATTCTAAAACATCCAATCTGGGTCCAAAGCAGGACATTTCATTACATCAGATCCACATCCTGAACGCTATTGTTGATCTACTTATGGTATTTCGTCTTTTTACACCAACTCTCTGCTGGACCGGGGAATGAAGTGACCGGAGTTTTCTCTGTTTCTCTTTCTGAAGTTGATGTAGCCCTCGTTAGCCGGGGAATGGCTAACTTTTTAGCAGATCCATGGCGGCGTTCTTCCAGTATGGCGACTGTAAGCAGGAAGACACGGAGCATCCAGTGCACGGCCCAACCTTCACAGATGCGTGATGCGCATGCACGTTGATTGACAGCCAATAATGCAGAAACTCAAATTCTATTGGCTTAAAAATTCACAGATTGGTGTGAATTCATAGGGATCTATGAGAGGAAGAAGAGACTTAAGGATAGCACATGTTGTGGAGCCCTATCCATATATCATAGTTTAGAACTGAACTATAATTTGAAACCTTTATAAACACGTCAGTAAACATGCGCACCCCAGATATCATGCACATACCTGATCCCTCTGCCTGAATGGGCCTTTGCGGACCAGTACTGTCATGCGGAATTTTTTGAGGACTCTCTTTGTTGCGACACTTAAGTGTGCGTCGCTAATTAGCTTCCCCTGATAGAACTTTTGGGAGCATGCGCTCTCTGACATCGTTTTAAATAAAGAGCCGTTCTGTTTCAGCCAGCGCTTCAAGCGTCACAGGTGCCTTCATGACTCAAAACAGGACAAAACATCCTGATTGGGACATCCCTAATAATAACAGTTGGGTAATATTTTTTTCCCCATACATCGAGGGTTAAACTAGCATTAAAAGTATGGAATAAAAACGGTCCAAAAACAAAGAATTTACTTTAAAACTCAACTAAACTGGAAAGCGCTACATCTAAAACAACGAAAGGAGCTTTTTATTTTTGTCGTTAAATGACTCCTGTTGTTGACTGAAGTATAGAGTGAGTGACAATGTAAGTGCTTTCCTTAGAACGGGCTTTTAGAAAACCATCCATTAACTGGATGGAGACCAAAACAACAACTGCCCACAAAGACACGCGTGGCTTTTACTTAGCTGATAATTGATTCTTTTATGTGCTTTGCATTTAAAAGAAAATAAAATGTCAGCCGTTAATCGACCACACATGCAAATACGGTGAGTGCTTCAGCGCAGGACTTTCTCCTCTTGACTCAACAGCAGAAAAACACAATATTTTTGGGTTATAATATTAAGAGCTTCGCTATATTAACAGATCGACTTTCTAGAAGAAAGAATAAGAACTATAAAACTAAATAATCCCATCTAAGTCTCAGATACAGAACAAATATCTCCCTAAGAACCCCAGAAGGGTCAAAAAGTTAACGAAAATCACTCATATAGAAGCTAATAATGTAATGAGTTTCTCTTCACCACTACTTTATATTTCATATAATCAACACTGCAGTCGGGTAATTTGAGATCAGATTTTGGTGAATAAATGAATCAACAAGATCCTCAGCAAGTCTTGTCAAAGACATAAAAAGATGACGAGCAGCGGAGTGTGGATTACTGCAGAAATCATTTCAGCCCTGGTGGTTTCACAGCTCATATTCAGGCTAAACTAATATAAGATGATGAGCCTGCAACAGCTGTAATCACAGGACTTATGGTGGTTATCATAAGGCCTCTATAGGGCACCGAGTGTGTAGCTATGGCAACGGAAATAATTTGAACATTCAGCCTCAGTCAGTACCTTGTTTAATTACAGAGATGGACAAATTAGAACATTTCAATCTGGTTTATGATCTTAATAGGGATATTTTGAAGCGTATTTCTGTGTAAAGGGTATAAATAATTATCATCTTACTCATTGTAGAGCCTCCCTGAATGGCTTAGAAATTGGCCACATTTACATACAATTACAGGATCAACCTGTTGGGACTTTATACTAAGAATCTGTGGATATTTATAATTATTTCTACTAATAATATGTATAGATGTTGGATTTTGCAGCATCAGAGACCCACAGGTGTCCAGCAAGCCTAGCATACATCATCATTGTACCTGTGCACAACACTATGTAGCGTTTGGACGGCAGGTTTTTGGGCCAATTTGACTCTCGATGCCCAACAGTTACCTAAAAAGTAACCTAAATGTGTAGATTTGCTCTCGACATTGGTGGTGACCAGGATGGGACACATGGGGACAAGCTGAAACAGGAAGTTCAGATTTAAGTGATCCATCCTGTATTGCCAGTCCTGGTCCGGACTGGCTCAAAGTTACCATCATTGGTAAAATGCCCGATGGCCAGTCCAGCCCGATCCACATCCAGACCCAGAACGGGTGCCTTCGGCGTAAGCGGTTAATCCGTACATGTACGCCTCCTTCCCCTGGACACCGGTCCGTCTTGTTGCGCCATTTCTGCACCCATGGATCGAGTTATTGCATTAGCCTCTCAACCCTGTCGGATGTAAATTTTATTTCTCAGAAGTGGCAGATCCTGAAACTTTCACACAAAAACACTTCAAATTGGCCCAAACATCCCTTTAAACAACTTAGGAGTACGATCCTTTTCTTAGCTTTATTGTTCTGAACAAAGACTCTTCTATAACACGTCGCCAACGGCTTCAAAACCAAGCAAAGACAATAAAAATACACATATTATATGACACACCAGCAGAAATTAGCCTCCTTTTTTTGACACCTTGGTGTGAAAGTAAAAAGACAAAGAAAGTGCAGGCGAGGTTCAAAAGATTGTGGGGAGAAAAAAGAAGCAGAGCTGTTTGGAATAATTACCAGTGTTAATTTCGTAGACGAAATATTTTCGTTATTTATTTCGTCACGAATATATTTTACCGAACGAAAACTAAACGAAATTCAAAAATATAAAACGGAAAAAGACGAAGACGAAGACTAAATCGGCGGACATTTTCGTCAGGAACGAAAGACGAGACGAGAATTGACAGTGACGAAATCCAATCAGAAAATGGGAAAAATTTGACGAACATACCAAAAAACCAATCAGCAATCGGAGCAGGCGGAAGTAGATGAGAAAGGAACCAATCAGAGTCCGCCTTGTCGGGACGCGCCAGCGTTTGTAAACAACAGAGCAGACTCCGACAGGAACAGACTTTATTAAAAGTGGGTCAAATTAACAGAACGGAGGCAGAGTTATGACGCTAATTTTAAGATAATAGTGATGAATGCAGCAGAAGATCAAACAGCTGTCAGGGAGACAGGAAATATGGAGTTATGGAGTGAAATGACCGAAGACGGAGCGTTGTGGCGATCACGTTCTGTGGGAGGAGACGGACCGCAGCGTGAGAACAGCTGATCAGACTCTGTCAGTTAAAGCCTGCAGACTTTTGATCTGACATGTTATGAGCAAAGTTCTGACAGTTTGCATTATTATGGTATTTATTTGCTCAGGACCACTAGTGTCTTTCCTGACAGAACTCAACACACAGTAGAATATGAATTACAGACCTTTGTGATTGAATTAATAAGAAAATATTAAAGGTCTCTAAATAAGATATTTAAACTAGTTCCTCAAATTTTCAACAAAAATAGTTTATTTTAAAAGTGAATTTAGTTTTTTTTTTCTGAAGATTAGTCTTGGAAAGGGGTGTGTCTTATAATTGGGGTCATTAACAATATTGGGAACGTTGATAAAGGGCCCATTTGTTTATTAATACTTAATAATGCACTAATGTTAATAAAAGTAAAGTGTTACCCCAATTCCTTTAAAGAAATGTAAAATAAACGCACCAGAGGAAAATATATTAAAGAGCATATTTTAAGTTAGACACTCCCTTAAACAAATGTTTAGAGAAATATAATAGAAACTTTTTCTGAATAAAAATTTACACAAATTCAGCTTATTTAGGCTCTTGGATTCGTTTTTGTGAGAATTGTCAATTTTTTCACCAAACCGGAAGTGACGACAGTTCAGGGAGACCGTTCGTTCTCTATATAGAAAACTGATCCACTGATCACTACTTGTGACGAGCAAAACAAACCCCCAGAGTGCCGTTATTTTATTACTTTATTACTATAGTGAGAAGTTATTTTATTAAGATACATAAAAAAAAAAGATAAAAACAATCAGTCCTGTAAGGCTGTACCCTGTCGGTCCAGCTGTAGACCGTGACCCACCTCCTCACTTGGGTCTGGGTAAAATACCAGCGTTTAGCACCAGGTTTTTGATCATCAGAGCTCCAAACATTGAGCTGCGTTCAGGTGGATTGTTAAGAAATGAAAGAGTTTATAAAAAGTTTCACAGGATGCAGCTAAACGGTTCGAGGCTGACCGAAACAGTGTCGGGTCAGGCTGGAAACCCCGCTGGGAATCCCCTCTTGGGAGCCGCTGGGAACGGGAAGCCCCTCTGGAGAGCCTCACGGCATGGATTTACTGTACCCCGCCAGCCAGGTGAGGGTCAGACACCTGAAGGAAATGCTCTCATGAAATCGCTGATCGGTACCGAACTACGACCCACCACGAACCGTACCAAACCTGGCATGGAAACGAGACTCAAGTCTCCCCGTTAGCTCCTGTTAGCTGCTGCATGCTAACAGCGGTTAGCTCTTGTTAGCTGCTGCGTGCTAACAGCGGTTCCGGTGAATAGATCGAAGTAACGGCGCCTGTTTAGAGTCACACTGAATGTTTTTCGCCGGTATGTGGGACTCCATCACATCCAGTCCTGGACTAGACCAGGACCACCGGGGTTTTTCGTCTCCAAACAGAAGTCACCGTACCGGTAAGGAAGCCGTCCCGTTGTTGACTCAGTGTCCTGACAGACTGGCGATTGGCATTCATAAACATAATAATTTAGCATTTTTTATTAAAATGAATTCACACTGACTTGATTAAAGAGTGCTCTAACCTAAAACTAACAACTCATCGCCGACAGCGAGCAGGCAGCTGGCAGACTAGAGCGGTGCCAGTCTGAGATGTTAAAGTAGTTTAGCTTTAAAAAATCTAACACAATGATTAAAACAAGCATCTGTTACACAAACTCCACACAACAAAGGGCTCAATTGATCATATTTATGGGATTATTGATCGTACAGAGTGTTAAATTATCCTACAAATACTTTATTTATCTACATCTGACAACACTGTAAGCAGCGCCACCTAGCTAGGAGCTCCCTTAGCTGACGTCACAGGTCCACATATGAAAAAAAAAAAGCGTTTTTAGAAGCTTTGCAAAAAGGGGCACTTTTGACTAGAAAAATGGTTTAAAAAAATGTATTGTAAAACAAAGAACCCTCAATAAACATTTCAAATAGTATTTTTAGACAGAGTTTTATCAGAATAAAAAAAAAAAAAAGAACTTAATATATGCTCTTTAATATACGTCAAATATGCCTATTTTATATTTAGTCGACTAAAATTCTGAACTATTTTAGTCGACTAAAATAGTTCAGAATTTTAGTCGACTAAAATTAGACTAAAACTAAAATGAATTGGACGACTAAAACTAGACTAAAATGAAAAAGAATTTTAGTCAAAAGACTAAGACTAAAACTAAATTAAAATTTCACGCCAAAATTAACACTGATAATTACAGGTTAGCTAGGAATATAGCCGACAGGCGGAGGAGGAAACACACCGAGCGGAGAGACGGCGGGTTAGAGTCAAAGGTGAGCAGCCGTTAGAGGTTAGCGGCTGTCGACGGGACTTACTGACGCTGCGGCAGACAGCCAGGCAGTACTCCTCTGACTCAAAGTTATTCCTGTTGCCTCCACAGCCTCCGTAGATAAACTGAACACAGGTTCCCTCCCGTCGATCAAAGTACCAGCGGGGCAGCATGGCCCGACACGGACCAGTCTCCGCGTTGGCCCAGCACACATCTTGGGAAACACACCCACACAAATCACTCAAAACAGTCCACTCATACGCACTGTAGCTCCTCGAAAATCAGCTTTTCTTCAACTATGATGCTCCAAACATGAAAAAAAATAGGTGTTTTAATCATCATCGATGCTGCGTGGGATTGGATTTCTGACTAATTAAACACTGGAATGGAAAAAAACATGTTGGTTTGACTAATTCTGACTGTAATGGGACGTGGCTAATGAAAGCTGGGAAATGATAAACGAGCACAATGAGAAAAATGACAGGTGGAGATTAATGTGAGGAGTACCAAGTTCAACCACGTTCAGCAGAGCGTAGAAAAAAATTTAAATCCTGAATGTTCTGCATGTCGTCCTGGAAAAACCGTTTTACATTCATCTACAAACCAGTGATTGATGAAAGCAGAAACGATCCCCACCTCTGACGACTTCTTCCACAGACTCGGTGGTGGTGGTTGTAGTTGTCGTCATGGCGACGCTGGTGGCAGGCTCGTCAGCGTCGTCGTCCAGCGTGTCGATGATGTCGTCATCTCCGTCGTCTTCCTCGTCCTCCACCTCTTCATCCTCATCCCCGTCTCCGTCCTGGTCGTTGTCCAGCACATCCTCCTCCTCCTCCTCTTCATCCTCCTCAGGCACCTCCTCTTCCTCCTCTACTACAGATGGTTTGGCTTCCTCTTGCTGCACTGCTGGCTCGGGCTCCCGCACCATGCTGGGAGATGGCAAAGGAAGGGATGATGGGAAAAGAAGGAGCAGACTTTGTCCTTATGTTAAAAATAAAAGCGTCTGATCGTCTGGGTCCTCGTTTTGTCCGAGCGTGTACCTGTTGTCTGAGTAGTCCGTCTCCACTCCGCCCCACCAGACATCAGAGTCATCGGCGTCCTGCTCGGCGCTGTCGGCGTCGCGCTCCGCCTCCATGGGGCAGCACACAAACTCCACTCCTCTGAAACGGTCGATGCCGCAGGGCAGCAGCATCCCGTAGTCATGGAGATTCATGCTGCGGTCTCCGCAGGACTAAACGGGTACAAAACGAGGGACACGTTCAGATAAATGGCTGTTCACTCAAGGTGCTGACTGAAGCGCTGGTGCTCACCTCTTTGGCTACGGTGTGCCAGTGCAGGTGGCTCTCACACTGGTCCATGCGCTCCTGGTGGAGGAACTTACACTTGTCAGGGACGAGCAGGGCGTCGCTCACGAACTCTCCCACTGAAGCAAACACACAAATCCAGATCCATTTCTGATTTCTCCTGTTTTTAAATCCAAAATGAAACTAAACATTCCTGACTAAGCTAGAGGACTTACCCAGGCAGCGGTACGGCACCACGATGTGCATGTGATTGTGACACTGCTTGCGTCCTTTCTTGCACCAGTTCTGGATGCCGACTGGCTGGTTGGCCTCCACCACATTGGTTATCTGGAGCTCTGGATAAACCTATTTAAAAAAGACACAAAATTAATTATAGGACAAGAATGTATTAAAGTAATGCACATTATCTGTTGCCTTTAGAGGCACACTATGTAACTTTTTCATATTTTAAATTCTTATTCTTGAGCAGTATGTGCTAATATGACCCTTTAAAAGTCACATCTGCTGCTTGTGTCCAGAATACCACGTTTGAAACTTCTGAATCTCCAGTCCGGTGCCCTGAAGTTTCACAAAGTCACGTACGTATGTTAAGTAAGCGAGATGAAGTTTAGAATTATTTTGCCTTTTTTACCACTGAGTTTCTAGTAAAAAAAGAAAGAAGCAAGTAAAATGAGCCGAACTTGTAATTATTTAGCTATATCTTGAATTTAACTCTTGATTTATGCTCTAGGTCATCTTTATTTTTTGTTTTATACATTTTCTTTACCTAACTTTTTTCTATAAACACATACAAAATAATGGATTTAAAGTTGTTTTTGGTCAAATCTTATAAAATATCACAAAATCTTAGCATTTATTGTAAAATGACTTAAAGTCTAATACGACAAATTTTATCTCAATATTTTACAGACTCTAAAAGTTAAAGGGATGTAGGTGTGAGATATTCTGCTACCACTAAAGACCCACAATGGCTTTAATGCTACAGTTGAAACACAATTAAAAGTTTTAAAGTAAAACTCACTGATCTGCTGCTCTTTATCCTACAAAAACCCAAACATTTCTGACTAATTTCTCACTTCTGTTCAGTGAATTCACCAGGCAGCATTGGGCCTCTTTCAGTTCCTTTTCTAACAGACGGTCTATCATCTGTTCCTGTGCGTAACTGAGTTGTTTCACCAGTAAATAGCCACCGACCACAGATTCAGTCAATGACTGAATCACCAGTTTGTCAACTTGTGATTCATGACGCTGAGGTCACTTTGGTCTAATCATCAGTTGCACAATTACAGGCATAAACTCAACTTCATGTTCATCCATTACAGAGATTATGTCTTTTTTTTTCCACCTATAAAAACACTTTATACACCCTCAGACTGTCTCACTTATGCATGACATCTTTGTTCCTTCCTTTATGTTTGCCTCAACACAGAAATGAAACAAAAAGTAACCTCACTGCTTCCTTGTCGCTTTTATCTTTATCAAATCATCGTCTGTGTAGCGCCTTAGGGAGGAACCATTCTACTTTTGATACTTGATATTCACATTTAGCTTGAAGCCTCTGAGATTTGTTTATCTGCACTAGATTTGTTAGCGGTCGTAGCGTCGTTTGTCAGAGAATCCATCTTTTAAACACTCAATGTTCAGATTTAGAAGCTAAACAACAGAAGTGTTTGTTGTCCTGCGTTTAGCTTTAGCTCCGTCTAATTACAAGCTGACCACAGATGTAAAAGTAAAGTCACATGGACTTAAGCAGCTTGTTTACAGAGCGGAGTTTTGGCATCACGTCCTCCTGCTAAATTGGGGATTTTGCCGGCTAAAAATCTGGTTGTATAATGTGGGAAAAACACTTTTTTGTGCCCTTTTTAAAATAATATGTTATAATTGTTGATTTTATTGTAAAATTTGAGGCAAATGTGGCCTAGTAATGAGTTTTTTTACCTCCTGGCAGTACTGCAGGATCCCCTCTTTGGTGCCGATGCAGCTCTTGGTGCCAGAGGGGTCGGGCTCCCACTTGCCGCTCTGCACGTTGATGTGCATGTTCAGTTTACCGCAAAACATGGCCACCTGCGGCTCGGCCAGCAGACCCATAGAAACATCTGTAGGGACCTGAGAGAGGAGACAGAGAGGAGAGACACTTCCTGAGTGTTTGTGCTGAGATCAAATAAATCTGATTTCCAAGACTGGTGAGATGCTTTTAAGAGGAGGAGAAAAGCAAAGATAAGATGTCTATAGAGTGGAATTTTACTAATTCTATTTAAACAATGCTGGGATTGAATTTCATGTTGCTTCCATCAAACTCTATCATAGCTAATATCTCAGGAGTGTGTGTGTGCTAGTAGATTCATTTAGCAAAGGATTCATGCAGAAAAAAGGATGAAAATTTAGAAAACCAAAAATCAATAACACACAGAGTTTATATGAAAATGCACATCCCTGTTCTCCTGCAGACCTTTTTATCTTTTCATTAGGACGGTATAGAGCTTATATAACCGTTTTCCTGTCTTTGTAGGTCCAGCTCACTGAGAACGAACGCAGGTTGTCTGCAGGCTACAGGAATGTGTGTGTGTGTGTGTGTGTGTGCGTGCGTGCGTGCGTGAGTGCGTGCGTGCGAGTGAGAGAGAGAAAGAGAGAGAAAAGAGTGAGTGAGACAGAGAGAAGAGAGAGAGACAGAGCGAGAAAAAAGAAAGTGAGACAGAGAGTGAGACAGAGAGACAGTGAAAGAGAAAAAGAGAGTGAGACAGAGAGAAAAGAGAGTGAGTGAGACAAAGAGAAAAGAGTGAGTGAGAAAGAGAAGAGAGAGAGACAGAGAAAGAGATGGAGAGAGTGAGATGGCGAGAGACAGAAAGACAGCGAGAGAGAGCAAAGAGAGAGTGAAGCAGAGAGAGTGAGACAGAGAGAGTGAGAGAGAAACAGAAGGAGAAACAGAGAGAGAGAGACAGAGAGAGTGAGACAGAGAGAGAGACAGAGAGAGTGAGACAGACACAGAAAGAGAGAGTGAGACAAGAGTGAGTGACAGAGAAGGAGAGACAGAGAGAGTGAGACAGAGAGAGAGAGAGAGACAGAGAGAGTGAGAGAGACACAGAAAGAGAGAGTGAGACAAGAGTGAGTGACAGAGAAGGAGAGACAGAGAGAGAGTGAGAGACAGACACAGAGTGAGATAGAGAGAGTGAGAGACAGAAGCCGCTTTCATAAGACACACCATGCCGGCAAATCAGCGAAATACTGCCACCACGGTGTGTCTTATGAAAGCGCCGTGGCGGCATGGCGATGCGGCAAATTTGCGGCATTCGTGCCGCCATGCTTGGTAGTAATATTCCCGCAACGTCAGACTTGTGAATGAAGATTACGCCTTGGCGCAACAGAGGGAGGAGTCACTAATAACATGGCAAAAGTGAGCCGACCCCCGACCAGAGAAGGTATTTAAAAATCAGGTAAACATGGGAAAGCTGTTGCGCATTTGTAAACACTCAGCGGAGATGACAAGCTGGAGTGACACCGAGATCCTGGAGCTTCTGGCTAAAGCAGAAGTTGCCCGTCTGTTTATACGAGCACTTCCGTCTCACGTCTCTGTACCTGCGCGTTGACAGCGTGAAGACCGCCCCCATACCCCTTTTATACCGCCACTGAGAAATCTTTTGTGAAACGCACATGATTGCGCAACATTACCGGCACGGTCTGACCACTTATGAATGACCAAAGGCTCCCAGATGCCGGCTCAGGTTCACGGCAAATTGCCGGCATTGTTTTATGAAAGCAGCTAGAGAGATAGAGAGAGTGAGACAGAGAGACAGACACAGAGTGAGACAGAAAGAGAGAGACACACAGAGAGAAAGACACAGAGTGAGACAGAGAGAGAGACACACAGAGAGACAAAGACAGAGAGAGTGAGAGAGACACACAGAGGGACAAGAGAAAGACAGAGAGAGAAAGTCACGCATCAACATGAATGTTGTAATATTTCTGTTCATTTACACCCTTCTAGATGATTTGTACTACTGTTAGTGAGAGGGGAGGTTTCGTGTTGAGGTTCCCCTCAGAGACAAACAGCTGAATGTCTGCATTGTACCGTCAAATGAGCTGGAACAAAACGAGAGGGAATATTGGAGGAAAAATATAAAACGAGAGACGGAGACAGAGGGAGGGCGGAGAGGGACTGCTGCCATTGTGTGCTCTCTAATCTTGTTAATGGTTTGAAGGCCCTGGCAGGCAAACAAATGTTGTTTTGTGAGATGGATAGCATATTTTCCCCCTGCAGACTTGATTCTCTCCAAGCAGCCAGCAGCATCAAATCCGCTTCCAATAAAAGAATAGATGGTGGGATTCAGTCTGAGGCTGAAACTCAGATCTCAGGATGAGCATGTACCTTGTGCACGGCTGCAAAAATGAACTTCATCAGCTTTTAAACAGCTGGTATGAGTCGAGAATGACAGCACTTAGGCGATATACCAGTTCATGGCAAAACCGGTGTTTATTTTGGTTATGATATGAATTTTTCCACATACCACTATACCGGTGAACAGCCTAGACAACATCCTGACTTGCCTGGATAAATTCTATACATTTTATATATTTATAATGTAACTATAAAATAAAAGAATAAAGTAAAAAATATATTTTATTATCAAAAATATAACAAAAGAACAAAACAAAAGAAGAAAAAAGCTATAATTTATTTAAATGTTATATTATTTAGACCAGACATGTCCAAAGTGTAGCTCAGGGGCCACTTGAGGCCCTCAGAATGATTTTGTTTGGCAGAATTGTAGAACTTAGACCTACAGCAGGCAGTCTTTAAACATTTTCATGATTAGTTTTACTAATGGGAGGTGTCAAAAGGAAGAAAAATTGTTTTTCAAAATATAACATGTTCAAGATGAAATGAAGTCCAGTTTACTGATGTCCACATGTTAACACAATTCCTGGTAAATAAAGTAAACGGTCACCGACTTTTAAAAAAAAAGCAGACTCCATTTATAAAGCTGGACTAAATCCAGCAGCATCACCAAGGAAAGAGACCCAGATCCTGTTCTTGTTGCTGATAATGGATGAAAACTGTTTCAAGAAACTAGAAAACAATCAACCAATCAAATTGATGGAATCCGATGCTTTAAATTAAGTTAAACCTACAAGACCCTTTTTATATTTCATATTTACATAGATTTACTGATTTTTTTAACCTAAAAAACAAATGTTTTGTTTATAAAAATGTTGCATTTATAATGAGTTTTTGAGGACTGCAAAAAACAAAAACCACAATAAAATAACTTTAAAAATTTTTTGTGGCCTGTGAGGACTAATTTGTTCCTCCTCATGAAAAATCTGGACATTCCAGGATTAGATAGTCACAGTGAAATGATTTAAAATGTCTTAATATAAATAATGGTTGGTTTACATCTAATTAGGTTAGGTCTGATCATAATCAAACATCTAGTTTGTCAGAATTATTACATTTAATTGTTTCAAACCCCTCATTTGTCTGTAATAACGATGAAACCATGCTGGGAGTTGTTGCTCATTAACGCTACATTAATGCAGTGAAAAAACAGCCCTCACACTTACATTCCTGTGGGTCATAAAAGCACCTTCAGAGTTCAAACTCCCCCACAGGTCAACAAAAGCTGCATGGTGTAGCAAATCCCTCACACACACCTACACACACACACACACAGTAGCGTGTAAAATCCCCTGCTGGCCACGGCCTCCTCCGCTCACACAAATGATAACTTAACACTGGTGGCCATTACTCTTGACATGGAGCCATCTGCACCACCGCACGGGATTATTTAGAGGCCTGTCGCTTGTTTCTCACACCACCATCTGTGTGTTGTAGATCACACACCGTGCTGCTCATTGATAGAAATAGTCAAAACAAATAAACCACTATAAGAACGCCCAGGTCTGCTTCGACCCCCGTGACCTCACTTCGCCGTTTACATAAAATAAAACTACTTCCTCTTTGCTTTGAGGTACTTTCAGGCAAATCAGTGGACTGCCGACTGCTGCCGACATTCAAATCTCATCTCCACCCATCACATTCTCCGCTTTCCTCCTGCCTCTACCGCCATCTCTCAACTGCTCAGTCGGCTGTTGAAGAAGGCGGAGGGGTAAATCGACCGAGCTCCCGCTGCGAGTTTATAAATCACAGGATGATGACAAAAAGGAGGAGCGAGAGTCGGAGACAGAACAGCGGCCGCTTTAGCACGAGTCGGGGAGAGAGCTGGGAGACCAGATGAAGCAGACAATGAAGGTTAAAGGAGGAGGTCAAGTGCTCAAAAGCAAGAGGGGATGTGCTGCTTCTCGTTTCTTTCTGGCTCGAGTAACAACCTGTGAAACTACACCCAGAGTACACAACAGATGGAGACAATGAAAGGCAGACAAATGGTGAGCCACATCAGCAGCCAGGATTCCCTCCTCTCCTCAACTCGCTCTTTATCCCATCTCAGCTCTGAATGGCGGTCTGCCAGTTGGTCATCCAGCAGGGAGACGGGGCAGCAGTAATCTGGGCACTGAGGATTAGGACGGGAGCCCGGTCAGGTCTCAATCTGGTATGATAGTCGTCTTATAGCGACAGAGAGTAAGCCAGGAGAAAGAGGGCCAATGACCATTCTTAGCACGCTACCGAAAAGGGTTTATAATAGTGGCTGTTTTTATCATTTCTATTAACTATCTAGCAAATATGAAGGCAGCTCTAATTTCCAAAGCTAAAAAAATACAGACATAAGCTAAATAAGTGATAGCTGAACAATACGGGATGACAAAAACAGACCATATCAAGGCTGTTAAACCTGTACAGATGGGTTTAGACAAGACAAAAAGCATTAAAACATCAGCGTAATAATTAGAAGATAAAATGAGATACGCTCTACCCTGAGGGAGGCACAGAAAAGAAAGAAAAACACAATCCAATACAGCGATGCTACAAGTAGTAAAGTGATTAAAGTGAGATTATTTGCTGCTGCAATTTGTTGGAGTGGTTCGGTTCCCTATGAAGGTTTTTAATGAGCATGAAAAGCTCAGTGCAGCACTTCATATGAACCGTGTGTGTGTGTGTGCAATTTCATTACAAAAAGAGAATTTAAACACGTTTTCTGCCACCGTCTCAAATCATGACCCAAATCCTGCATGATGCAATCTGAGATCCACTGGAGATTATTCTTCAGGATTTCAAATTTGACAGTTTTTTTTTTAACTTTTAAAATGAAAACAAAACAGCAAAAAGTTTATTCAATATTAACACAAATACTTTTAGAATTTACTAGTCAGTCCAAGAGCAAAACACAAGACAAATGACTATACTGACATTTGTCCTAATAGTTTTGAGATTTAAGTCGAAATGTTGAATAAAGTAGTTTGTATTTTACTTTTTAATCTGGGTACTTCTACTTTATCCTCACAACAGTATTTCTCCTCAACATTTCAACTAGTTTACTCTCTTAAAACTTTTGAGTGTATTTAATTTTAAGAACAAGGGCTGTGTTGTTTGCTTCTTTCTGTAATATAAACAAATATTTCAAACTTTCTCCTCCAACATTTCTACCTTTCTTTTATCAACATTTTGACCTTTTCCTTCCAACATTTCAACTGTTTTCTCTCAACATCTTGACTTTGTTACCACTGTTTTAGTCTTAGACTTTTGTAGTGATGTGACGTTCATGAACGAGTCGAATCTTTTGAACAGCTCTTCAATATGAATGAGGAGAACCGAGTCTTTGTAAAGAACCGTTCATTTTCTTGTATTAACTGTGACGAATACTCAATGACAGTGGCTCTTTATTTAAAACAACATCAGTGAGTTTAGCAAAATTAACCCATCAGTTGTTTTGGGGAAGCTAATTAGCGATGCACACGTAGGTGTCGCAACAAAGAGTGTCCCCAACCATAGTTCCACATGACATTTTACCTTTTAAAATATTGCAAAAAAAAAAAAAACATAAAAGAGCCAGTTTTTTTGAACGACTCCTCAATGTTCGGCTCCCTTCAAAGAGCCATAAATCCCATCACTAGTCTTTTGGCCTAAAATTCTGATTAGTTTTAGTCACATTTTATTCATGTCTATATGTTATGGTTTTAGTTCAGTTTTAGTTAATAAAGTTTTAATCCTTTAACAAAGTAATTTAAGGCAATAAGTTGGAAATTAGAATAACTCACATCGATCAATTCAAAAGTACCATAGACTGTTTTAGCATTAAACAGGAAAAGTAATAAAAAAAACATCCAAAATAGACAAAACTACAATAACCAAGTATTCAACCAACACTTAAGTATTGGTCTAACGTTCAGCCATAATGATAACATAGACATGTCGCTGTTTAATGGATAAAATCACTAATCAGGACTTAAAGCTGATTAGCTTAGCATTAGCTCATCAGCAGGTTGAATGGGTGAATGTAGCACCACATTTTTAGTAAAGCAGAAGAAACAAACAAAGCAAACGACTCACCGTGGAGTTGACTAAATAGAAACACAATATGGAATCAATCAGCAGGGTTGTCACAAGCTGTCAAGAAGGATTCTTTGAGTAAGGATCCATTTGATGAGATAGCCTGCTAACCACAGAGTTCTCGCCCCGGAACTAAAAAAATGGTTCAACCTCACCAAAATAAAAGGATGCTCAGAAGTGGAGACTGAATTCACATGACTAACAGCAAAAAGAGATCATCCAAATACTGCTCCACAACTAACGTTTTTGTCTTGTTGACTAAAACTCAGACGTCTCGTCTCATTTTAGTCATCAAACAGCCGCGTTTAGCTTGTCAGCGTCTCGCTGTCGTAAAAAAAGGTGCGTTAATAAAATATTTTTGTTACAGTCCTCCGTCTGTTGCCTTAAAAGTTTTGCCTTTTCTTCCATAATTTTTTTTTTTTTTTACTTTCATCTCAAAATTTGAAAACCAAAAAAAATAAAAATCCCCCTTCTTGTTTTTCTTCTGAATGGCCCCACGATTCAGTTACAATCTTGACAGCCTTATTCACATGAAAAATAAAAGGTGCAGGCTCTGCTTTTTGCCCCGGAGCTCTCATGAGAAACAGCATTTCCTGTGATGAATTTACTCTCTGACCTCACATTTCGGACATTCATTATCCCAAAACCCCCTTTCTGACTGAGACTAGGGCTGCAGCTATCGAATATTTTTGTAATCGAGTACTCTATCGAATCTTTTTTCGATTAATCGAGTACTCTAATAAATTACATGTATGTATGTGTATATATAAATATACATACATATAAATATATATGTATGTATAAATTACATGTACAATGTATAAATCTGAGAGAAAATAAAGTATTAAACATTTTTTAAATAAAAAATAGATATAAACCATGGTTTTGTGGCATATAAGTGCATTTACTATTATTACTGGTATTTATTGCTTACCTCGGAACTTTCTGTTATGTCACTGTCTTCCCCTCACACACCTTTTTTTTCAGTCGGACTGAAGTGAAAGAGCTGCAGCAGCAAGTTAATTCCATACGCGATGCGTGGCTTTGACTAATTGCTGGAATGCCTGTTTTTTGCGGCACAAATCTCATAGCATATGTTTCATTTTGCTCTGTTCCTGTTTACCTTTCCAAAATGCGGCGAAACTAGAGTTTTTCGGAATTTTTAACCCGCAACTCGCTACGGTGTTTTGACAGGGAGGGGAGGGGCTCTCTGCTCCTCCGTCTCACCTGTGTCTCCACCCTTGTAGCTGCGCAGGCGGTTAAATGAAGCATCTCAGTACCAAAGTCGGCACCGTGTTTTTTCGCTACCGGTACCTACCGACATCTATCAGTCTGTGCCGGTCTAGTACTAGTAGTAATAGTACGGTCTAGTTGTCCACCATGGCTTAAGATAAGTTACATTCGCTACTTGCGTGTGCATTCAGTGCAGTGTGTATGTGCGCCACTTATTTCGGTCCGGGTGAAACATGACCCCGGGCGATTGCAATGCCATGAATTAATTAAATATGAATTAAACGAAGCCTCGAGGCAGAGAATTTGCCTCGAGGCTTTTTTGTACTCGAATTATTCGAGGTACTCGAAGAATCGTTTCAGCCCTAACTGAGACCACTGCAAAAATAATTTTCATAAAATGCATCACCATGTACAAGCAAACTTACTTCTGCCTGCTGCCTTTACTGATGTGATCAGGAGCCTCAACATGCAGAGACGGGTTTATTACCCATTAAATGTAAACGGAGGCCGTCAGAATAAAGAATTATTACATCATGAGCTTACTAAAGGCAAATAATTCTATTTTTATACACGTCTTCTCACCCAAACAGACTGGAAAATGTGCTTAATGTATTCTAGTGCGCCCAGAGCACACACACACACACACACACAATCTTTGAAGTGTCCCTGTGGGCGCTGGTCCTGCAGTGCTAATAATTGCACAGTCTTATCTAAGTGGCCCAGGACTGCTATGGGGAGTTGGGTGAAGGTGGTGGCTGGGAGGGATAATCAGACTGGACGGGAGGGGGGGTCTGAGATCAGCTCAAATCCAGAGGATACTCCCTAGAGAGCAGAAACCCAGCACACACACGCTTCACCGTTTTTAAAAGTCATCTTTGCCCAACATGTTTGGGCCAGTCGTTAGACGATACGTTTTTGTCCAGATTGTTGCAAAAAAATTAGGTTATCCTTCACAGCTATTCTGCTTTTATTAGATGGGAAATGTGTTGAGCAATAAAATACCTTTCCTTCTTTAAAGTCATAATCAATTATTGCCTAATGGTCGTTTAAGTAAGTAAGTAAGTAAGCTGCATCACTTTACATGACCACACTCTCAGACCGTCTCTGACCAGACAAAGTGTGTGTGTGTGCTATCTGCGCCTGGTGTTTGCGGGTCGAGTGTTTGACTGATTACAGGCCTTCTCTCCTTCCCGTCACACTCCTTGACTGCCACGAGTTTAATTACAGACTAGATGTAAAGATTTAAAGGGCCAAAAAAAGGGACTGTGCTGAGAGAATGATGGAGAGAATAACAGAAAACTGGGCTTATCCTCTTATCGATGAAAAGTTTATGCAGGGGGTAATAATAGTTTAATGAAAACCAAGCACCTCTAGAGGCTGTTCAGTCAGGCAGCGCTTCAATCGATGCGTCTAAAGACAGATTGGAGATGTATTGATCTCCTCGCTTATTTAGGCTTAAACAGGTCAAACTGACGTGATGAAATGTTTCCCCAAATCAAGACTGGAAGTGTTTAAACATGGTCGTCTTTGTTGACGTTTTCTCCCCGCTCACATCTCAGAACAACCATCTGGTGCTCCTGATTTATTCCCTTCATGTGCTAGCCATGTCTCTCCCCTCTCGCAGCGCTTATTCGGCAGTCCCCATCTTCAAAAGTTTCCCTCAAGTCGGAGACGTATTTAAGTTTGTTTAACTTCATTCATATGCAGCGTGATTAGGCTTCGTCTCGAGGGCTTCCACTAGAATTAGCATCTCAGACAAATCTGTTAAAATCTGATTAGAAGTGTGTAAGGAAAAAAAAAAGTTGCAACGTCTGGCCAGTTAATGTGCCTAGACATGAAGGAGGGACTGTTGCTTTCCTTGGTTATAATCACCATGGATACAGAGACTCCTCCGTACCCCAGAGAACGTCCCACTGTCATAGCTGTAGCAACCTGAGGCAACACCATTATCATCAGAGTCACCTGGGAGCCAGAATGTCATCATCTGGGTAGTTTGCTTTGGAGGAGAAGTGGGTTAGTGTGTATTTGGACGTGTAATGGAGCTATTTGTGGGCCTTAAATTAAGGTTAAATCTAAATCAGCTCATTCTCCCTGACGCTAAAGGGATTTCTAGGCCATTTTGAAGTGTGTTTCTGTGTAAATGTTAAAAATAATTTTAATAATTCCAGTTGTATGTGGCTTCCTGAACAAACTCAGTTTGGGAAAATAGAATTTTGGCTCAGTTTTGGAATGCTGTTTCAGCTAAAGATGCATAGAATCAGCAGCCACTTTATTAGGTACACCTATCGGATTGCCAATTAGTCATTCAGGCATCTAGACGTGGTGGGGACTACTTGCTGGAGTTTAAACCGAGCATCAGAATGAGGAAGAAATGAGATTTTAGTGACTTTTTGAACATGATTGGTCTGAGTATTTGAGAAACTGCTGTAGGTTTGGGCGATCAGACAAAAATATCAACCGTCTGCGATTGACTGAGCTCTTTCCCCCCCCCCCCCCCCCCCCCCCATTTTTTTCAAGACCGATTTATTCGTCCCACTATAAATTAAATTATTAATTATTAACAATGTTTGATATAAGCCAAAAGATGCAATACGAATAAAAGAAAGCCTCCTTCAGTGAACATGTTGCTTTCATAAGATAAATGTCCGCTGCCGTTTTAAGTCTTTTTGAGAAATTTGGTGACGGGGCAGCAAGTAACCCCAAATAGGCGACGTTGTGTTTTTTTGACTAAATTTTTGGACTTTTGAGTTCTAATTTGGCAAATCCATCCGTGCGTGTTTACATTGCCCCGCCCACAAATATTTCAACATGTCACCTGCTAATAAATTGCCCATCGCTGATTTTTGGACCGACGATGGACGACTGGGAAAGTTACAGCGCGTGCAACCCCGACCTGCTGATTTACTGGGATTTTCACCCACAACCATCTCTAGGGTGAAGTGAGAAAACAGCAGGTGTGTGTATGAAAATGTCTTGTTGGCAGACTGGGTCTGCAGAGGACCATCTCTGAACCACAACATGTTGGACCTTGAAGAAGATGGACTACAGCAGCAGATCACACCAGGTGTGTCTCCTGTCTGCTAAGAACAGGAAGTGAGGCTACAGCTAACACTGGGAAAATGTTTCCTGGTCTGAAGGTAATATATCAAGTATCCTGTTATCTGTTCGGTAGCAGAATAAATGGCCGACTACCACAACCGTTACGTTGAAACATCACAATAATTAAAACATGAACAAGATGTGAAAATCATGAAATGCTAATGATTTGAGCTTTGTCTCCGTCCTTTCACACACGAGGGATTTTCCACAAAGACGGTATTTTTTTCCCCACAGCCCACACAAACACACATTCAATTCATTTCACTCCTGTTTGCAGCACAAACACCGGATGTCCACCTTTATTCGGAACATCAAACAGGAAACATCTAAAAATAGCAGGACGCAGTCAAGAATCCTTTTCTACTTTATGCACTTGCTCACATATAAACCTCGGCGTCTCGAATAATTGCTCAGATTTTGCACTCCAAAAGCACTTGTCATTTATAACTGATGGAGAGCTGCTAGACTTGAAGCAGCAGTAGGTTTCTATTTATTTCTCAGATCTGAGAATCTCAAACCAAAAGCCTGTGCAGCGTTAGTAACACACAGCAAAATGACACTTAATTTTCACAGCAAAGGCAAAAGTGAAAAAACATGGCAAAAAAGGAGGAGATGGAGGAAATGGTGAGGAACCAACACAGAGTGGCCTAATTATAGTCCAAGAACCAGGCACCTGGGGGAGGCTCGAGAGCTATGGCAACCCTGTACACCTAGGATGATTAGTGAAGCAAGTATGACATCATCTCTGTTAGGTAAATCATACGACTTTAGACGAACCTCATGGGTTTTTAGACACGTTGACAAAGATTGTGAAGCAAATAAATACCAGTATCATTAATTAGCTAATTTTTTTAAAGAACTTTTTAAAAATAAAGAAAAGGTCCAGGAATAAATAACATAAATAAAAGAAATTTAAAAAATGAAAACCTTATAGTTCTAGGACATGATCAGGATTCAACTTTAAAGTGTCAAACTGTTGTGGTGCTTCATCAGTTCTGCTTGTTTCTTAAGTGGTATGGAGAGACTCTACATGTGATGGACACTGAGGTGACATGATGACAAGGCAGTGGGTGGTCTGTCAATCCAGGGCAGTGGGTTGAGTTGGGTTTTTGGAGACAGTGAAAAAAGAAAAACGGGTGTTTATGACTCTTTACTAATCTAAAAGCAATCCAACCACCATGAAAAGTTTCCCTTGGTTTGATAGTACCTGGGCGTTTAATACATCAACCTATCTATATGCTCCCTCTTGGCAGCGTCATCAGAAGACACGGAGTTCATTTTCACAGTTATGCTGACGACGCACAGCTGTACATCTCCGTGTCTCCTGATGACACACGGCCAGTGGAAGTACTTTTTAACTGTATTTCAGACATCAAATCCTGGATGGCATTAAACTTTCTCCAGCTCAACCGGGACAAAACTGAGGTTTTAGTCATCGGTCCTGAGGCTCAGAGGGAGAAACTTCTACCAAAACTACAATTGCTGTCTATGAATCCTTCTGTACAAGTGAAGAACCTGGACGTGATTTTTGACTCTGAGCTGACTTTTATCCCTCACATTAAAAACATTACTAAGATAGGTTTTTATCACCTAAAGAACATCGCCAGAGTCCGCCCCATTCTCTCTCGGGCCAACACAGAGACGCTGATGCTTTTATCACCAGTAGAATGGACTACTGTAATGCCCTGCTTTCTGGTCTTCCCAAAAAGAATATCTCAGGTTTACAACTCTTGCAAAATTCAGTGGCACGTGTCCTGACGAAGACCAGGAGGCGGGAGCACATTACGCCCATCCTGAAGTCTTTGCATTGGTTACCTGTGTGTTTCAGGATCGATTTTAAGGTTATTTTAATGGTTTTTAAGTGTCTTAATGGTCTTGGGCCTTTTTATCTCTCAGAATTGCTTTTACCGTATGAACCTCTGCGGTCTCTGCGCTCCTCTGGCAGCCGTCTGCTTGTCATCCCTAAAGTTAGAACGCATACTCACGGTGAGGCGTCTTTTTATTATTATGACCCTCACCTCTGGAACAGGCTGCCGGAGAACCTCAGGGCTGCAGAGAACGTTCATGTGTTTAAAGGCAGGCTCAAGACCCACCTTTTTAAGCTAGCTTTTAACTGAATATTATTTATTATAGTCTGTTTAAATGCTTTTAGTTCACCTTTTTACTTCTTATTTATTTAACCTGTTTAACTGCTTTTAGTGTAATTTTTAACTTATTGTGTTTAATTACTTTTAGCCTGTTTAACTGCTTTTAGTCTAACCTTTAGCTGATTTTAGTCTAATAGATTTTAGGTATTTAGTTAGATTTTATCACAGTTTTATTGTTTATTCTTATATTTATCTTATGTTATTTTATATTTTAACTTGTTATTTTAATCTTCCTTCCGGTGTTTCCTCTGAGGGAGTCCTCTGCCTCGGGAGCGGTGGTCAGCTGTGGCTGCCTGGTTCTCCAGGTGGTTCCAGGTGGAGGTGGGGTCTCAGCCCTGCCTCCTCTGGTTCTCCAGGTGGTTCCAGGTGGAGGTGGGGTCTCAGCCCTGCCTCCTCTGGTCGCCCCGTGTCGGTGCGTTGGCTGCTGCTGTTGACCTGCTGCTGCCGGTGCAGAGGGCTCCTCTGATGGCGTTTCCTTAGAACCTGCTCATCTGTACTCAGCCCAATGTCCTTTGTGTGTATGTGTGTGTGTGTGTGTGTGCGTATGTGTGCTTTTTATGGGGGAGGGATGGGAATGGGGTTTATGTGGGGTCATTTTAACTTGTTAAGCACCTTGAGTTACAGTTTTTTTTTCTGTATGAAAGGCGCTTTATAAATAAAGATTATTATTATTATTATTATCATCTAAAACACGGTTTTTGGTATTTTAGCTGAATAAAACTCTCACAGAGAACAAAAACTGAGACCAGTTTAGCTACTTCCAGTCAAATAAGCACTTGAATATTCTAGTCAGGTCTGAGTAGAGCTGTGAGATGAAGAACACATTCTGATGACAAAACGCTTCTCGCTGCAGACATTATACATTAGCCACATTAGCATAAAACCACCCTCCATCCCACACTAATAGCCTGTAATCAAATACATGTTTTCAACATGATTTTATTGGCTTTACTAAAACTCCATTTCCTCTAAATCTCAGCCAATAAATCACAACAGTGCAACTTGTGATGGAGCGCTGGTGATAAACGGAGCTGCAGATTTGACGCATTGTTGAGCAGCAGCAAGTAAATCCTTTCAGACGTGAGTAAATGTGTTTGTGAGACAGCGTTCAAGGCTAAAAGTACTTTTTGCCTACTGTGGAGTAATTGCACAGGTCAGGGTAAACTTATTTCTCAATTCATTATTCGGATTCTGTACCAACAGCTGCTAACTCAGCAGACGTGAAATGAAGATGGCGCTCTTCTAATATTTGCAGAGCGAAACAACAGCTTGAATGATGATTAATAGTTCTGCCTTGAGGGGATTCACTCCAATATGAAAAGTAGGGAGGAGGTTTCCTTTACCAGGCAGCAAAGCACACGTTTGACCTGTTGGGATATATTTGCTGGAAAGGACAAGGCTATCGTCGGGCTGCTTTTAATGGTTACTGTGGTGAAATTAACCAATAAAACCTGCAAAGGTAAACAGGATTTAGTCACGTCTTTAACAAGTAAAGCTGATTAAATGCATGATCATTTTCTGATCCCAGGTCAGGATGTACTTCCCTCTGATAGTGTGTCCCTGTTCTGATGAGATTGACATGTTTGTATCTGATAAACTGACTCATTCCTGACGCTGCAATGTCTCATTTACCAACAAAATGATTTGCTCAACAACTTTCTTCACATTAAACTTTATAAAAACAATAACTGGGTCTTCCTGTCTCCATCACTACTTCGGCCACAGCAAACCGTAATCAGTGACATCACTTTTTAAAGTTACGGTAAGTTTCCAATTGTCCAAAGGATGTAGGATCAGGCTGTTTGATTTGACGAGTCTGACTACATCACATAACCTTCAAAATAAGAGCCCTGAGCAGATACAAGGGTTTATAAAGATATAAAGGACTCTCATAATATCTGAAGGTCCAAACAACAACATATAATCTTCTACTTGTAGAAACACAACCGACTTAAATCCTGGTGCATCAGGTTTTTGTCCTTGACTTATCAGCACATTAGATGTTTGTTCATTCATTATACAGCAGGTGCTGATGTCCTTGTTAAAGTTCTCAAACAGAGTGATTAAATATGTAATAATGAATACTATAATAGAAAACCCAGTAATTCTAGCATCATTACTGTTAATGTAATAATTCTAGGAGGTATTTTATTCCCAACATACTAGTGATAATATGATAAATGTATTAGGCTTGGGCGGTATTATGGCAATAGCGTATACAGCCAGTGTTTAAAAATAATAACGACATCAGTTTCAATACAGTCATGAAAAAAAGCACAGTCAGAGCTGACTGCTGGCAACAGCGGGATATCCCCCAACCCACAACGTAGCTGTCTGAACCGAACATTAGTTGTAAGTGCTCATGGTGGGAACCATGACCAAAAATGCCCAGGCCGAATTATGGACCCAGTCCTACCCTGGTCACGGTAATACCGTACACCACGGGTTAATGTGCAGGAAGTTTGACCGTATCAAAATTTGGATAACGCCCAATAATCAGGACAAATGTTCATATTTCATCCCCACCTTGAACCTCTTCTTGTGCTTTCTAATACCTGACGGATCAAATCCACCCCTCTGATGTTGGTCCAGAGTACCTAATATAAAGGCCAGGCTGTAGAGGACAAAGCAGGCCTTTGAGTAACCTCCAACCAGTGAAATCAGCACCACTAGATTCCTAACGTGCTTCATAAGAACCCCCTCACTAACTCCAATCTACGAGAAGGTGTTAACGTTCACACCCAGCTCATTTAAATCACTGCTGGAGAAACCTAAAGGAAGGTTTTAGTGCGGGGAAAGGGAGAATTTATGGATAAAGAGCTCTATAAGACAGCAGGCTCATCCGTGTTGTTACCATGACAACAGAAACAACAGTATCAAAAGGTCAGGAATTCCTTTCTCCAGGACAGGGAGAGAGAGAGGGAGGGGGGTGATGCAGAGGGGGGACAACGTGTTTTTGAACTATTACTTTTCACTGCCTACAATTAGCAGCTTGAACCTAAAGGAAAAAAAAAATTTAAATGTCTTTTTATAAAAACGTTACACATAGATTTATTTACTGCCAAGTCGGTATTCCAGAAACTTTAAAAATTATATTTGGGGGAAACTAATGCTTAAATTGAATTTCATTTATTTCAAGAATGTTTTTCATAAATTAGCTACCAACGTTTACTTTGAGGCATTACAAGCTGATCTGATGTGTGTTTTTCCACAAGAATCCAATTATCTGTTTCTACTTTATATCCACAAATTAGACAAAACACAATCAATCGTCAAATGAATGACCGGTCCTGTTAGCTGAAGCAGAAATACCTGCGCTGGGTCGATATTTATTGGGTTTTAGCTTAAAATAAGCTCATCAGGACACTCAGTGTTGGACACAATCTAATTTTCAGTCACATTATGAAGCTGAGATACAGTACTGTTCTCTGATAATCAAATACTTATTGACACGACACAAAGACTAGGTAAGACTGGAAAGAAAACCAATCAGAGGCTCGTTTTAAATGACAAAGTATGCTGTCATTTGAGTTTTGTTTTACTTACAAATACATGGAGATTTTGGACAAAACTTTATGGAAAATAAAGAAAACATTTGGTATTAGCTAAATAACTTTTTTATTCAACAAAATATGAAATTAATAGATTTCAAATAAATAGAATTTGCACTTATTGGTTGTTTTAAAGCCCCCTGAATCCTACTGAGACACAGAATATGACATACTTTGTTCTCTTTAGTTTTTACATAATATATGAAGAATTTCCCCCCAGAAATAACCCCTTCCCCTCGTCTTTCTCATTTTTCCCCTCATGATTGCCAATTTATTTGGTTTTTAAAAGTCAGAACTCATGAAGACCTTCAAATGAGGCCATGATTGCATCTTAGAAGCTAGACGCTTAAAAACTAAACAAAAATAATAATACTTAACGGCAGATCCAGACATAAAATAATAATAAGCCTAATATAATAGACTAGATATGCCCTCTGTGGTCATTTATTAGTCAGCTCAACAGCTCAAAAGGTAAAAACTCAAAGATTCTGAGCTGTTTTTCTGTTTCAAACTAAGCATAAAGTTCAAACTCAGCTTCTGAAAGGAGTCAAAAGGTCTTCCTCACACAAAATGTAAAGATTCTGCTGAATGTAAGTAAATTAACATCGAGAGCAGGAGATATGTCGGTGTCAAGTGGATTCCTCCTTCTAAGACCTGAAACTGCAGCGTGAGCAGCAGAGAAGGTGCCAGAGTGAGAGACACTGGCAGCGCCAACAGGCATAATGGCATTAAGGCTCTCTAATAAGAGAAGAGGGCTGGTTCGCCCCAGGCTGAAAGACTGCAGTGTGCACACAAACAGGCTGTCTGCAGCCGTCCGAGAGCCATTTTCCCCAAATGCTTACAAACACACAAAGGCTGGCGTCCAGCTCTCACGCTCCACATCACGACCTGCCTGTACAGGGCGGGCTCGTCAGGAAAAAGCAGCTTCCTCAGGCTGTGTTTAGAAGTGTGTGTGTGTTTTAGTGCTCAGTCATGAAGGCAGCGATCAAGCCGTAACAAGATCAAAAACTTGCAACATCTCCTTTTCAAGTCCGATTAAATCTGGCTAATATTATTTCTAAGCATTTAAATCGCATTTCCTGCCTTTGATGTCGAAATGTACGTACAGGATTCAAAGAGCCCAGAAGTGACCTCAGCAGTGGATTAAGAACAAAGACTAGAAGTATTCATTCCAAGTCCACTGATTATAGAGCAGGAAACAATGAAGAGCTGCTGCTGCTGCTGCGCTTCTCCTCGAGTCATAAAACGAAGGCAAGGCTGGCTCGAAAAAGGTCAAAATGGCAAAAACAATCCCCGCGAGCCGAGTATAGTGGACATTAATTGGATCTGTATTGATTGATTTAACATGTTTACAAGCTTTCAGTTACAGCTGGAAGCAACACAAACGGGATCTGCTCGTCAACCACAATTATACCTTCAGTAAGTCAGTTCTAGTGGTTACAGGAAGGTGTAATCACCAGGCCACACGGTAACGTCTACCTTAAATAAACCCAAATCAGTAGCTTCATCTACATTCTTATAGTTGCTGCTTTAATAAGAAGCTAAAACAACTCGTTTCATTTACGTTACACAACACAAATATGAGCATTGAAGGGGCTTTAAATCAGTTTACACAAGATTCACTCAATTTTGACAAAATACACCATGAGGACAACTTAAAAAAGGCCAAATTAAACACCCTGGACATTTAAATATAACGGATTTGGATAAAAATAGGCTCTTAAATGTGTTTGATATTCATTAAAATTTAATATGTAGACATTCAGTTGTATTATTCAAGTGAAGTTATTTAGGTATGGCCTGTGGAAACACATGTAGGGTCCTATGGTTTTTCCTTGAAGTAACAAACAATTGTGGAAATGCACATTACAAGTGTAAAATATTACTCTAAAAGAGTAAAGTTGGAGAATTTGCTCAAATATAAATGCAATCTAAGAAATCTGAGATTTTCTACATGTTTTTCCACACTTAAATTGACCATATTTTGGCCATTGCAGCCTCTCGTGTCCGTGTGATGTGACAGGAGGTGTTATGATGGTGCATGACTGACAGAAATCTAGAGAAGTTTACTCTAGCAATTAATAAACTTCATAGGAAGGAAGTGGGGTAATGTTAGCCTCACTTTCAAATAACCAAAAACGTCAGTAAAAAAATAGAGACCCGAGTTAAATTAGACTTTTTATCTGTATATGCAAAACAAGGCGTAAAAATTAAGTTCTGCCCAAGATGAGTTCCCAGTAAGAAAATAAAAGCATTCAAGAAAACAACAAATGCAGCCAAAAATAATGCTATTGTTTAACACTACATTTGATGTAACATGAAATGTCACATGCGGTTTCATTTGACCAAAAAAAGTTATTTCATTATTCTCAATGAACACAAATTATCTTATTTTACAAAAATATTGGATTATTTTTATTCCAATTTTTTAACAAAACACGTTAAACATTAATACTTTTAGCTGAAATTTTTGTTCAAATCTATCAAATTAAATGTTGATTTAAAAAAAATAATTAATCGTATAATAAAGCACCTTTGATGGATTTAATAGGCGCCTATAAATAATGGCCTGCTTTATTTTTCAGGTTAAATAAACGAGGTGAAATCATAATTTTTTACAGTGTACATTCACAAAGCGATATTCTTAGCTAAGGGGCTTTAAACATACAAGAGCAGTGATTTTACGTGGCAGTTTTTTCAAAGTAAAAGCTTAAAAATAACGTCTGGTGATAAAATAAGTGATAGGTAGGTTAACGTTTAAATCTCCTGTTGGCTTCCCGACCCTCCATAAATGCTGCAGTGCACCGCCGCCATCTTACCTCTCTATTCTCTAACCGTGTAACTGAGATATGAGGGCGTCACTAATGTTTGTTTCCTAAATTAACCCTCGTTTTCACGACTTTATATATTTTTTAAAATCTGAAACAGAACCAGACTTTAGTTCGAGACGAGAAAATATATAAACTTGTTTCTATTCCCTAAAACACGCCCACTTCAAATTACTAGCCCTCTGAATATGAGGAAAAAAAGACAATAAACGCCTATCCTTTATTCAGTATTTCTATTTTCCGCTTAAATTAATTTGTTTAAACAACCGGTAAATGTGTGCTTAATGACATGTGACCACGTTCTCAGTTTTAACCTAATTCAGCAATTAAATCAGAGACGTGTTGCTGCTTAGTTTTAACACAAAAAACAACGAAGTGGTCGCACCATTAAATCAAATGTGTTGACTATTTATCGCATTGCCACTCAATAAATAAAGACTTATCTGTGTGTTTCTAACAAACCCGTAGATAAACTCTGATATTAAAACGTTTACATTTCGAGTAAATACCGATCGTTTCCAAGTACTCGAATTAGTGCTACACACAACTAATAATGCCAGAAAATGCCTCGTAACAACCCAAAAACACGAAACCTCGGGATAGAAATTCCAAAGAATTAATGCAGTGTAAATAAATGGAGTTTTAAATTGAACATCCGGTTGGAACCTTTAAAATAAAACTACAATAAAGCAACTGGTTTGTAATTTGAATAAAATTAATTAACAAAACGCACACAATTAACTTGAAGGTCGAAATAAACCGAAACGTGTTAACTGTATTGATAATTTGTGTCATTTAGTAACAAAAATGCGGTTATATTTAAAGTGTAATAACGTCACGCTTTAAATTTGAAGGTACAGCTCCGCTTCCGGTCTCATCTTTTGTTAACGCTAACTAGCTTCACCAAGCTAACAGCAACAATATGGTCGGGAAAAAAGGAATTTTCGCACTTAAAAGCGGGTTTTTCTTACCTCCGCAGACAGAGCCGACGCCGCTACAACCAGCAGCAGTAAAGCCACTCGCTCCCCCATGTCGTTCCGCTAAAACAACGCTCCCAAAGGTGACGTTTTTCCCCCTGAAGATAAGAGTCGGTTTGGAAGAACCGTGTGCTCGCCGCCGGTGACTCCCGTTGTCTGACGGTGAGAGGTACTGAAGCTGCACAGCTGCTCTGAGTCGGATCACCTGACCACAGCCTGGTGGGATTAACGCACGCGCAGCCTCTATCACGCACGTGTTATCTTCCTGACCCACACGAATTAGGTTTTTAAACCCTTTAAAAGGGCGCTCAGAGAAATAAGACTTTTAAATTCCAACTGGAATGTTAATGCGGGCTATTAAAATGTGTTTTTTTTTATTTAGAAAAAACAAATTAATTGAAACTGAAACCAGTGTTTATTTAAAAAACATTTAATTTACAACACAGGCACTGAAACAAAGTAAACAAAAAAAAAAAAAAGTACCTGATATTTAAATTCCCATCAGTTCACAGTTGATGCACAGTGAGGTCACTTCCAGTCAAAAACATTAAATTAAACTGATTCCATTCCCCCACATTAGTTCAAATAAGACCATCAAAGTAAGTCTTTGATTTAAAACTCAAAAATCTCCACTCTAGTCACTCACGTTTCAAATCAACATATGAAAAAAGAAAACAGTCTGTGATGTGTCCAGAATGACTCCAGTGATACGAGGCTCCCTCTTTGTGGTCTTCACCGTCATCAAAGCGGGACAGAACCTCTGATGTGCACACAAAGAACAGTTAGGTAACATTTTTTTTTATTAAAGCTGCCTTTTGGTCTTGACCCACATTTTCCTCAAATCATTTTTCCCACCATTGCTGCTCGTCCTAAAGCGTAGAGTAGAATATTCTTCCACTCTTCCCATTTTTAATCCAGGTTATAGCAGTTTCATTTCAAATATTAGGTGGGAAGTAATTGCTAGGTCCAAAATCCAGGAAATGAGGGTTGGGGATTCATTTCTGGGTGCAGCCGGGGTAAGGTGGAGGCGGGGAGTAGCTGCCCTGCTGAGGCTGAGCCGGGGTGTAGGGTGGGGGGTGTATAGATGGAGGGTACATCTCATAATCATAGCTGTATGGAGGTGGAGGACCTGAGATAAAGAAGAAAATGAAGGAACATTTAGATTTTCTCATTGTCAGGACAATTCCAGAGTTTAATGCATCACCAGCACCATCTAGTGGTGGAATTCAGAAACTGCACTTAAAAATAGACCAAATTAAAATATTAAAGCAGCAGACATGACAGGAACTTTTTTCTAGCAGAAGAGAAAGTCTGGTCTGGAACTTTCATATCCAGAGTCAAAACCTAACCAACTCCTACCAGCACTGCTTCACGCAGCACATTCATATTGTATCAGGTCGAGTGGCGTCTTCGTGAAACACGATCACGGCTGCAGGGCAGTGTGAAGGGAGCTCGCTCGGCGTAGCATGAAGGAGATACACGACTCGGAATGAAACATGATAAATACATAATGAGGCGCGCGCACAAAAAAAGAAATATCAATCCAAAGGCTGAGTGTCACAGAACACCAGCTCAGATGTGCAGACAATAAACAGGATGAAAACTGAGCTGCTTTATCCCCTCGAGCTAGAACAGAATGTAACAGGCATGAAGACACACGAGAGAGGAAAAACTAAAAAATGGATACTTTTTTAAAAAAGCAGTTATGCATCTATAATGATGGAATCAGTCACAGATGTTTTCCGTGTTTCATCCTGACACTGAGTGTTTGAGAATATTACTAAAAGCCACAGCAGCATTTTGCACCTCTTCATATTTTTCACATTTTTTTCTTTTTAAAGGAGAGAAGATAAGATTACACTCTTATAAAAGGTTGTGAAATGGACTCCCTTTAGCAAAAAAAAAGAAAGACATCTCTCTCTTGAATTGTCAAATATTTGTGGTCTTGGGGAAAAACGTTTTTTTTTTAATGCTAGTGAGCTAGACGCTGCTTCATGTGACCTTTGACCCTTTCAGTTTCGGTGGTTGGTACAACAGCATAATAAGGCTAATAATAATTTCCTCCTTAAAATTTGAACTTAATTTCGACTTCTGGAGAAAAACTTTCCTTAACGTTTTCTTTTTCTTGACATTTAATTTCCCCAAATATTTTTTACTTTTATCTTTAAGATAAAACACTTTTTTTAAAATTATTTTAATATTGTCCCCCATAAATTTGACTTTTGCCTTGATTAACCAACACTGATTTTTGATCATTTCAACTTTTTTGTTAATCATTTCGACTTTATTCTGAAAATTATATTTTATCTTTAAGATTTTTCAACTTATTTTTTCATCGTTTCAATCTTTTTCTTCAACATTTTGACTTGATTCTAGAAATAATTTCCCCGACATCTTGACTCTTTCCTAACACTGACTTTTTCACAGCATTTCAACGTTTTCTTAACATTTTGACCTTATTCTAGAAATATTTTGACTTTTTCGACATAACATTTTTTTTCATGTTTTAAAGCGGCTCTCTGGAGCATTTTTCTCTGTATCAAAGTTTTCTAAATGTTTTAAATGATATTTCAGGTCTAAACTATGATCTATGGGTTGAGTTCCACAACATCTGTCATTCTGATGAAGACCCTCCTTCCTCCTAGAGACCCCTTTCCATTATTTCTTGCCGCCGACATTTTTCAGCCAATGAAATTCAAATTTCTGCATTCTCTCAACATGCACGCGCATCGACCAAACCTGTACCAGTAGGGGGAGCTGTCGTACAGGACGCTCCGTGTGTTTCTCTGTTTGCGTCTCAGCCTCACGGCTCATTTCTACTAAAAACCTACCCATTTCCTAGCTAAAGATGGATTTATTTTTATTTTTAAACCTTTCACCTCACAGAATGGCAAGGCTTGACAGGGTTACGCGTTTATTTTGGTCAGAAAGTTCATCCAGGGCCGAGTCAAGTTCAGCTTCAGAGTCCAGCAGCAGCTCGCTTCTAACAGAGCTAATATCAGAAGCAGCAGGGACAGAGAGGGCTCTTCAGACCCTCGTAGTGTTGTTGGAATAAGATTGTGAACTGTGAGTGATTAAACCCTACACATTGAGCTGTACAGTTCATGCCCGCAACGTATATGCGCCGTGTGCACGCGCGCACACGCGACCAGACGCGCGTGTCGAGATGTTTTGAGGAGGAGCCTTTGGACGCTAGATTCAAAAACTGCTCTCTTGATGAAATCCTCCAGAATGCTGCTTTAAATTTTTTCCCTCAACATTGACTTTCGCCTTGTTTTCCTAACACTGATTTTTGACCATTTCAACTTTTTTTGTTAATCATTTCCACTCTATCCTGGAAATGATATTTTGACTTTATCTGAACATTGACTTTTTATTCCTCAACACTTTTACCTTATCCTGGAAATTTTCTAACTTTTTCCCTAGCAAATGTAACTTTAATTGCAAAACCGGGAAACAAATAAATCCCCTCTCACATTTATTTATTTTTTTATTTCTTATTTATATACACAAGGGGTGCACATCAAGGTACTCAAGGGAGAACCTAGCGCTGGTCGAATGCTCTGATACACCACCTCTCTGTGAGTTGGTCTCGGGGTATGGTAAGCTTCCACTAGTGTGTGTTGCCGGTGCTGGTCTACAAGCCCATTCACAGAGCCCCGCAACAGGATGTGAAGCTCGTCAGACTGCAGGCTGCGCCATCGGGACCGCGAAAGTCAGCAAAGGTGTGTTCAGGCAGAGGATTCTGGTACGCATGCGCACTTGTGTGCCAGTTATGTGCAGCCCTGACTATATATCATGCTGGTAAAGGCTGGCACATAGGCCTAAGGCCTGCGAAAAAACTGGTTACAAAATTAAGCAGAACTAAGAATGTTCTTTCTCTGTATTTTGATGTCTTTGTGTGATCATTTATGCCATCTAGTGGTTGCAGCATGAGTATTTCAGTGTTTTTGTCAGAATGGTGTGCAATCACCTCTCCAACAGAGAAAAGAACATCTGTTAAACTATCCAGGAAGTGTAAATTTGGCCTTAGATCAGACAGTTTTAGAAATCACTGTTTTTCTTGGAGCTCTTTGGTTTTCAGATGACCTCGTTAATTTCAGACTTTGCAAAAACTAGTTGTTTCAAATGCACTCAGTATTTAAGGTAGTTGGAATGTTTGACTCGTTGGGTAAACAGTCTTGCGGTGGTGAACTTCGACCCACCTGGATAGCCCTGGGTCACGGTGTTGACGTAGGAGGTGCTGAACACGCCGACACGTGCGCTGCGCCCGTTCTTCATGCACATGCACACGCACAGGAACAAGGCCGCCACCGCCCCCATCAAAAACACCACGCCGAACACGATACCGGAGATGGCCGTGCCCCTGAAACACACACACACACACACACACACACACAGAGTGAGCCTCACAGGATGTGTGAGAGCTTTCTCCAACACTCGCTCCTCTGTCGTTACTTCTACGTTTGCTGCCATGGAGATAAACCACCTCAGCTGATGTAACTCAGCTGTGTGTGTGTGTGTGTGTGTGTGCGAATCGTGCGACACAACGTGTGTAATCGCTGCAGAGGAGTCTGTGATTTGGCACTACAAAATAGGAAAAGGCTCATTAGCAGGTTTGTGAAGTGTTCGTGCTCGGTGTTAGTCAGCACGTCAGATTCGGCCCTCGCTGGCTTCAACATCAGCAACTCTTTGAGACGTCACCTTAAAAACGACTAAAACCGTTTAACAATCACAGCTTTGTCTTCGGGGGGGGGGGGGGAC
>SSNR01000057.1:2277569-2318457 GCA_006937965.1 Callopanchax toddi | reverse complement strand
GGGGGGGGGGGGGGACTAAAGTCTGACAAGGAGCGCTGCAGCTGCTGTGATGAGTAATGACGGCGAAGGATCAAAAGGTCAGATCCTCTGCAGCGCCTTCTGGTTTGTTGAAGGACAGCTGGTGTGTGAATTAGTCCTCTCTAATTTGAATCCTTCAGCCAGAATCCAAACCAAAAAGCAGTTCCTTTTTGTAATTTAGGCCAAACACACACAGACTGGTCATTATCAAACACTAAAATAAGGAAACTGAGCATGAAGTGGTCTTCCTCCAAGTTTTGTGACGTTAGAGAGCACACATCAGATAATGCACTCTGGACTCGCTTTATGTCCAGCAGGAGATCATAAAAGCTTCCAGGCAACCGAGGCTGTTAAAGCAGCTCAAATAAGCCCCTTTCCACCGCAGCCTCACGAAGGTGTCTGTCCAGACTGGTCAACTAAAACAGAAATCAGCGACATTCACGCATAAAAACATTGTTGGAAACGAGTTGTTCCTTTCCAGCAGGTACGTTAAAAATAAAAAAAGCAACACGTGAACGGATAACGAGACATTTTAATGTTTTAAAAAGGTCAGAAAGCAACGTTTTTTTAAGGTTTTAACTTACGAGAGGACGTCCCCCACATAGGCGTAGTAGGAGCAGCAGAAAGGAGGCGACCCGTCGCAGCAGTACTCTATACAGCCTTCACAGTGGGCCTCAGCACCACCTGCAAACACACATATTTTAGTTATTTGGAAACATTTTGAGGGAAAAAAAAAAAAAGTAAAAATCTAGCACAGATCAGAACAAACAAAGCTATTTCTGTTACTTTTATCCAGCTAAACAAAACCTAACGAGAAGTCCATTTTAAAATATATTTTGGAAAGTAGAGTTGAATATGTGACACTGTAAACCAACAACAAAGGAACAACAGACCTCAGCAACACGCCTCTTATTCATAAAAATAATAAATCCATTTTTTTAAACACCTGATTTGGGCAATCAGTCCATTAGACATGATTTTAAAAAGAAAATATTGATGCTTGTGGAGCATCTGATATGAAGAAATGTGAGGTTTAAAGAAACCTTGAGTTTATTCCAATAAACTCAAACAGCTCTTCTGCTTCTTTTATCAAATTTCAGAGAACCTGAGCTCTGCAGCAGGAAGTTGTTTGGCACACTTAATCAAATCCTCTACCATTATTTCAAACTTCTCCACTGAGTTATATGATAAAAAAAACTCCTCATTTCTACACCTACTTAAAGGATAATACACATTTTACAAAGCTACAATCACTATGCAGCATCTCAGCATTATGACAAATGATGAATTATTTATTTTTTCATGAGCAGACTGAGGCAGCGCAACGGCCCACGTGTCCCACCTGCTGAATAAAGAGCTGGAGGCTGCATGCCGGCCGAGGCCGACAGACCAATCTATGACACGCATCGACAAAAACCTCATCGGTAATGGATGGAGAATGGTTTAACGGTGAGATAAAACATTCTTTTAACTGTAGTTACAAAACAAGTCTGAAGAAGAGAGATGGATGAAAGTTGGAGCAAGTTCAAAGCAATCTTCAGAAGTACGTTGAATATTGAAACGAGGGATGTTTCTGGTTTGGAGCTAATTTAGCAACATTCCAGTCGATTCAGGCAGTATTGCCAAATTTGTGATTTAGACTTTGTTAGCAACTCTTTCGAAAAACAAACTTTAGCAACTTCTTCTGGTGTTACTGAAGACTTTAGGAGGCTTGCATAAAGGCATGCGTAGTTGTTATTCTGCTGTCCCAAAGCAGTCACAGGCAGCTCCCTCATACAGGAGGTGTTCACCCCTCTACATCCAGACTGCCTAATAGGGTTGGTCAACATGTAACTTTTGTCCAATCGCCCATCGTCAGTCCAAAAGTTGACGATGGGCGATTTATTCCTGCACGTGACATTTTGGCGGGCGGAGGAATGTAAACACGCACGGACTGATTTGCCAAATTAAAACTCAAAAGTCCAAAAATGGAGAAATAAATAGCGAAAAGTTTGTCTGCTTGCTAGATGTGTAGGTGGCATACCTTCCTGCTGAATATGCTAAGCTAACTTAGTGCTAACAGCTGCTCCGTCACCAAATCACTCAAAAAGACTTCAAACTGTGGCGAAGATTTATTTTATAGAAGCTCACATTGTTCACTATTAAATACTTTTTTTAGTTTTTGTTTAATTTTGTAGTTGTTGTTAGCTGAATCTGTCAGACAGATTAACACTGGACCGGTGTTCTGACCCCCTGAATATTCCTACAGCAGCACCGGTAGAATAACACCGACCTGTAAACACGGTTAAACTAGAAAAAAGACCACCGTGGTTATTATTTACATCAATGGATTTTCTGAAGATAAAAAGAATAGCAGCAGCCTTTCTGTCACGAGTCTGAGTAAATAAATCACGGCTGCTCTTGAAGGCAGCAGGAGGGGGAAAAAAAACAAACTTTGCTTGCAGCTGGGAGGAGTTTGTAACATTTAAAAAGATCACTATTTACTCTTTATTTCTATGAGGGCTGCAATGCAACAAAGCACTGTTATTAATTAAGAAACTATTTCATAGACAAAAAAAAAAGCTCCTAAAAGAACGACAGGCGATGGGCTCAGCCTGTCGCTGATGGCTGATACATTCGTCTGATCGCCCAACCCTACTGCCTAATTTACAGTAGCTGCTACAGGGTATATGCAGGAATCTTGAAGTTAAAAGTCAAGACTTTTTCAAGACCGTCTCAATATTTTTTAATACCTCACCACCATTCTGGTTATGCGGCAGCGTTCACCAAGATTCCCTTCCATCTTAACATTTCGGTGCGTTCGTAATATTCACCGGGAACACCAGAGCGCACATTGTGCTTTTAAACTTCTGCACCGCCCGCCCTGGTGCTCTGAGAGAAGGATTACTAACGCACCCTTTGTTTCCCATTCTTTTTTTAAATAAAGTCACACACGTTTACGATGTTTCTGGGACTCAAACTGTTGGACATCAAATTCAGATTTGTTTCGTTCCAAAATTTAAGACTTTATAAAGCCGTGATAAGACTTTTTAATACTTTATAAAGGGTCTTGAATTTCCCAAAATTGATTTATACTTTTCAAGTCTCCGCGGAAACCCTGTGCTATCAGCCTAGCAAACAATGTCTCACACCCCATGTCATACATGGGAGGGTCGTGTCATTTCGGCCAGCTGTGTACACCCTGATTTTTGTAGCTTGTTGCTCGCTGTGCAAACTGATCTATAGGGTTGAACAATAGCTGAGAAGATATGATAATTGCAAATGTTGCATCAACTTTTTTTTTAAACACCTAAAATATATACCGTATTTTCCCGACTATAAGTCGCATTTTTTTTCATAGTTTGGCTGGTCCTGCGACTTATATTCCAAAGTATATAATTTCACATGTTCGTCACTTTCGCACCTAAAACCGCTAGATGGCGCTCTAGGCCTGTGTACCAATCAGCTGCCACGCTTATTACCGCAATGCCGAACTTCTGAATGAAGATCACTCCTTGGCGCAACAGAGGGAGGTGTTGCTAGGGAGGTGAGCTGACCCCCGCTGGACAAAGTATTTAAAAATCTGGTACATACCGGAAAGCTGTTAGCATACTCAGAGGAGATGCAAACTGGAGCGACGCCGAGATCTGCTCTTGGTCTCGGATTTTGTAAAATAAAATTTCCTTCAAAAATGCGACATATATGTTTTTTTCTTCTTTATTACGCATCTTTGGGCTGGTGCGACGTATACTCCGGAGCGACTTATAGTTCGGAAAATACGGCAAGCTAAAACTTTGTAGTTTCACCGTTGGTTAAAGAATACACTTCATGCTCACAACTCTTCTTCTTGTGCCATTCGTGCAGTGTGGCAGTATTTTCAGTACAGAATGACTGAAATGCTGGTCTAAATGGAAATTGCTCTCTTGAAGTCACAATTCGATACGAGTCATGCAAAAGTATATTTCAGCCTCGACTCCATCAGAGCATCTCTTCTGGGTCAGAATGTCTCCTGTACGCCCAGATAAAGTAAAAGGGTTGGAATTGTGACATTCAAAAGGACCAAGAATCAACAGAACAAGGGTATTTGTAGTTCTTAACATTTTTTCTAATTTTTTGTTTCTTTCATTATGTTATTACTTTTTTCTACAGCCTCAATTACAATTGCACACACGACTGATTATGCAAACGAGATGACGACATCATTTAGCAACTTTTAGCATAAAAAATACCTGCTGAATTCAGGTCACGCCGTAAGTCAGGGTACTAAATGGACAAATTAAGCTGCTCTTTAGTGTATTAGTCATTATAAATGGTAGGGGTACACCGATTGCAGTTTTCTGGCCGATCACCAATCCTTAGACAACCTTTCCTGCCGATCTCAATTTTTTTTGCCGATCTTGTATTTTTCATAACTAGAAACCAATTACTTTAATGTTTCCATTTTTATTGAGTAAATTGAATGAATACTCACAAAACATGAGGTAGTGTCCTCTCATATAAAAATTATATATATATATATATATATATATATATATATATATAATATAAGCAATCAATTAATAAAGCCAATTAAAAAAGGTGCCTCTTAAAAATAAAACAAGAGATGTGAACCATTACCAAAGCTCTTTTCTCAGGTCCTCCTTTAATTAATAGTACTTTCTGCCTGTAATTTTATAAAAACACTTGTTAAATCTACTCTAATAAACATTTCCAGCATTAACTCTGTGCATTGTGTAAATAACTTCAACATAGTGTCTCTATACTGACTAACAGCAGAATTCATCCAGATTCTGCTGCTCATCTCTTCAGCTTATAGGTTTTCTAACTGCAGCTGCGCACCACCCGCCTACTCGGCTCCCGTAGATTTTAACTTATGGTGCATTTAATGCGCCTCGTAAAAACGAGGACATAGCAGATAAACTATGGAATAATCTACCAATTAAACGCGGAGTCATTGCTGTTTGATCACGGCCACGGGACAGTTCTCCCCCGCGCCCCTCTAATGAGAGACACGCTGGAAAGATACGTTCTGCATTTAGCCTCAAGTTGTGTCCGATGCACGCTGAAGCTACCGCCACCGGCGACGCTGTCCGCTCTCAGATCAGTGAACTCCGTTTTTGCTTTTTCTGTCATACGGACTGCAACTATAGAGAAAGAGACGAGTGGAGAGCTGAACCAGCTCACTTTGTTGTAGTTTGAAGCGTTAGCAGCAGCGCTAGCAGCTGTTAGCTTTCGTCTCGGGTAAAACTCTGAGGTTTAGCCTGGCGGGGTCCGATGAAAGTCTGGCGGGCCGCCAGGCTTATAAAGCGCTGGGGGAAACCCTGAGTGCAGCACGGACGTGATGTAGCGCGCGGAAGGGAGGGAGGCAGTCTGCACCTCCCGGGAACAGGAGAAAAAAGCTGATTTAAAAGCTTATAACAAGATCGAGGATCGGATGGGAATATGGTCGATTTACGATCCCCTCAAAGTAACGTGATCGAGCCCGATCGATCGGTGCACCCCTAATAAATGGGGTCATTTGTAAAATGTTATGTTCAACAATCCAACAGATTACAGTAAACCTTTGACTTTTACTCAATACCAGCTGATTAAATACAAATTTAGGGACTAAAGGGTATGAAAAATACAGAATACAGTCAAAAGTTTTTTGACTTTGAAAATGTGAAATCAAATTGCTCCTGTAATAAACCTAGCATCTCTGGGATCCTCCTTCCAAAGTGTGCAGCATGAAATCGGCACACGGCAGCCACCGACTAGTGAGAATCAGCAGCTAAATTAATTAGTCGAGTGGGAGATCATTAGAGAAGCACAGCATGATGGGCATGCTCCAGCGCAGGGTTGAATGAGAACAAATTTAAGAGCTTTTCGAGGCTTCGTGATCATGCGGGATTTATTAGATGCTTTTGTGCGCACTTGTGATGAATGATGTTTAACACTCATCCCAGGGTAGAAGTCTATTTACTCAGAAGCTCTGTACACACACCTGTGTCTCGCTTCGCCGTGACACGAGGACACAAGGTCATTTTATTTAAAGATTTCTCTTCAAATGTGTTTTTTTTTTTCCCCTGCAGCCTCGAGTTCCACAATCAGGACTTCAAAACTAACGGCACTGCAAGAAGAAAAAGAAAATAAGCAGCGTGCACACGTCTTTGCTCGGGGATCTGCGTCGTCTCAGCAATCACTCGCTCGAATGATGTGCGCCTGCAGGCAAAAGGGCTCAGACTCATGGAAAACTGGGGAAAAAACTTTAAGTAAAATGTCAGTTTAAGCAGAAATTACATTTACTCTCAAATCCTAGACTCGATTTATATCTTTGCGGGAAAATGTGCTTTTTTTTCTATTTGAAAAAAGTTTGGTGGTGACTCAGCCTTTTAATTTAACAGCACCTCCCTGCTGTGACACTTCCCACTGGGAGCTCAGACTGGGTGGTCCTCAGAGGTCCTGGCTCCTGTCTCTCCACACGCTGGGAGACAATGGGCACCATGTCCTTCGCCCCCCTCCCTGCCTTTATCTAGCTCCACACCAGCAGCTCTACAGTAAAAAGGCAACACTTTCTGCATTGTTTCCACCCCAGCAGGTACAATTATTAATCATTAGCTAATTTAAATGTAATTGTGTTTGATATTTAAGTATATAAACTCACCTGGAAATAAACACAGCAGCAGCGAGTTTCTCAGCCATTTACATCCAACCGTTGTCCACCTCCTCCAGGGGTTTTCCATCATTCCTCCTCTCCAGGCTTTTAATTTCTTAATTTAAAAGAAGTTTGTAGGGGAAAAGCGTCCGTTTCTCCTTAAAAGCGTCACATATTTGACTCTTTGGGATACATTTGACCGATAAACCGATAGCGGCTCCTTCAAACTTGTTTCAGTTCACCGCCCTAAAGCGGCGGAGTTCCGTGTTTGTTTTCCCCCCAACATGTGCGCTTCTCCTCGGTTCCCACCTCCAACCGACTGCCGCTGAGGGTTTTATTCCCCTCCCCGTCCTCCCGCCGCCCCCAGCCCTCTCAAATTACCCTGTGAGTTTACACCGGATGTAAAGTCAGACACGAGCCGGAAATCCACTTCTGCTAGTTCTTTCAAAATAAGACGAAAATGTAAGCTAGCTCAAATGTTTAACAAATGTTATAAACTATTAGAGCAGGAGGTGGAGACTGACTCTGTGGTGGCTTAACATCACCGATTTTACACAAGTAACAACAAATATAAATAAAAAATATAAAAAAACAAGTGAATTTCCCCACTGTGGGCTCAATAAAGTAATTCTATTCTATATTTTCTAATTAGCAGGAATGCTAATAGTAACAGTTTTAGAACAGTTGCATAAGAGGACAAATAACATAAGAAACTGAATGAAAAATGATTTATGCTTGTTTACAAACAAGTTAATGTTAGCATACAGCTAGCTACTACGGCAGGGTTGTCCAAAATATGGGCCATGAGCCATTTATGGCTGTGAAAGCGATTTTTAGCGATGTGACGTTCATGAACGAGTTGAATCTTTTGAACGGCTCTTCACTTTGAACGAGGAGAACCGAGTCCTTGTAAAGAACCGTTCATATTTTGTAACTTGAGGCCTAAAAAATGCAGATAAATTTAAACGTTTTAAAAATGAAAAACCCTCACTTTGACTGAAAAACAGACTTGAGCACTATTCATGAAATTTGATTAAACTTAAAAACTGAATCAAATTTGATTAATCAAATCTAATGATAATTGAATTAATTTAATTGAATCAAATCGCTAATAGTTAATTATTTTTTTATTTAAACAACGATAGAGTAACACTTATCTTGTTCTTGCTGCCGATAGAGTAAAAGCCCAAAAAACTAGAAAAACAATTGGTCTATCAAATCCAAGGAATTCAAATTTTTTCTTTTATTATGGCAAATGTATAATGCCTTTTTTTATGTTTCATTTCTTTAAAGATTTACAAATATTTTTTGTAAAAAAAACAAAAAACAAAATACCAAACCAATTTGTTCTTTTCATAAAAATTTTGCATGTTTAATGTTTTAAGCAGGTACTTTTTTTATTTTCAATATGATGGGTTAAAAAAAAATTAGGACAATATTTTGCAGCCCCTGGCCCATGACTTGGACAAGTTTGGACACCGCTGCTGTACACTGATAAAAAGTCCATAGACTCACAGAACCTCACCATGAAATGGATTCTGAGACTTTCTTCACCACAGTTTTATTTTGGTAGATTCATTTTACAGCAGTCTATTATCATTTTAGATGCAATTCTAAATATTTAGTTTTAATTTTATACATCTATATTGGATTTTATATATTTAGATTTAACAGCATTATTATTTTATTTGAAGCCATATGTGATCAAATAGCTGTTAATCTAATATATTACTTTAATTCGTAGAAGTTGGACTTTTTTGTGTGCTTTTATTTTGAAGGCATTCTCGGTTTTCCGGTGTTACCCCGGTAACGCCACTCAACTTGAATTAGCAAATACCTGCGTGCACTTAGGTGCCGTCACATCACGACCTCTGGAGATAAAAGAAGCCTCCGCGGTAATGACCCAAAGTGACACAAAGCAGTGTCTGGTCTACACGACGTGTTGGGCTAAATTAAGCTACGAAAACAACACGAACAGCACGTGACAAGTTAGCAAATGAGTCTTTCAAGCACGAGGGCATGTTTGATGAGATTAAAGATAATTTTTTCTCTCTTAGTAAATCAGTTGAACTTTTTTTCTATGTTTAAAACTTAAATTTCAGCAAATACATTTCAGTATAGGACAAATAACCTGGGTAAATATTAAATGCAGTTTCCAAATGATGATGATTTTCATGTCCAAATCAACCTGTTACTAAGTAAAAAAGTTATTGCACCCTTTGCTAACTCATGAATAATTACTATTAACCATTAGCCACACCCAGGCTTGATTACTGCCAGACTTGTATAATAAAAATTTTTAAAAGTTGAGGTCAGAGGTCAGCAAAAATGGTCTCCTTGAGAGTTTCTTGGTCAAAACCTCTCCTGACCCAACACAAACCCAGGCCCGTCTCACATTTTCATTTTCTTTTGGCTGACAGAATTAATTTGCTGATCTGAAACATTTAAATTAGACAAATCAGCAAAAACAGAAGAAATCTATAAAGGAGCAACTTTTTCACCGCACTGTAAGTTTTAGCCTCATGGTCCAGTTTAATGTTGTGAACAGGAAGCGCCCACACGCTAGATAAAGGCACAACAGCCCCCACAAACCTCCCAGGTGCTGAAAACAACCCTCTTCTGCTTAGCCTGTGGTGACTTAATTACTTTCATAAAACTTCTAATTTAAATGCCATATTTTACTCTTTTACAATTCAAAGTAGGCGGTGAACTCGTCTAATTAAAAACATGGATTTTTACATGTAAAACACTGATTTAAGTCAGAAGTTTGAACCTTTAAAGTTTGATTTTATACAAGAAATTGCCTTGTTTTGAAGCATCTTTTTGGGTCATTATAAAATCAGAATTTCAAATACTTTTTTTTTTCAAAACTTAAAAAACCGGATCACATTTTCAGTAATTTAAACAAACTTTTACAAGCAAAACCGAGGGTGGCTAAAGGGTGAAGATAATTTAGTTCTCGGAAATGCCACCCACATGGAGCAGCGGTGATTCATAATGCCTTCCAGATGTTTCTTTTAAGTTGTAATGAAGTGCCGAGTGAGACATGTAAAAACAAGCAGGTAGAAAACAGCAGGAGACTTTTTCTGGTTAAGGGAAGAGGATAACATTTTCCTCCATGGCTTTCATAGTTTCTGTCAATTATAATAAATATACAAGACTGAACAAAAGATGAAAGAAAACATGGCTTGAGTCTGAAAATGAGCCTCAAAACCTCTGGAACAATGTTTTATGAAAAGATGAGACCAAAATTAAGATATTTTTGGGCAAAATGCTCAAATTTGGCAAAAAGTCTATCTATCTTATCTATCTATCTATATCTATCTATCTATCTATCTATCTATCTATCTATCTATCTATCTATATATATATATATATATATATATATATATATATATATATATGAGATATACATATCTCCTATATTATATAGGATACACACACACTATAAATAGATAGATTTTATACATTTTTTATACATTATTACTCTGAAACAGGGGTGTCCAAACTTTTCAACATGAGGGCCGAAACCACCAAGTGTAAAGTTCTCGAGGGCCACAAAAGTTAGAATAGAAAAAAGCAAAAGATGGTTCAATTTACTTGTTCTGCTCACAAATTGATTATAAACGCAACATTTTAAGAAACAGTATCTTTGTCAGTATGACACGTACAGGGATCTTGTACATTTGACTTAATAATAAAAAGCATCAAATTCACTGAATCTGATTGGTCGGCTGTTTTTAGGTTTCTAGAAACTAAATTTCCCTCATTTCTCAAAAACGAGCCCATGATCTATGGAAAACATTCTGGATTTAGTCACGTTTTATGAACACAAGTCTGCTTTTTAGTAAAAGTCAATGAGGGTTTGTGGTTCTTTTTACCAGAAAATGTTATCATCCCAATATCGCTTAAATTGTCTCAATAAAATTTTTTTTAGAAATACTTTGATTGGATGGAAAATTTTGCATTTAAAAAGATTTAAATTGATCTGGTTTTTGTTTGTTTGCAGAGTCTGATGTTAGTAAAAATCTAAAGAAAAACATGTCAGAAAGCATCTCTCTGCATCAAAATCCTGCAGGACTGAATTACCGGTATATCATTCTTAAAATGCAGCTGAGGGTCGCATGTGGCCCCTGGGCCGCACTTTGGACATGCCTGCTCTAAAATGAACTATTCTGTTCCACTGATTTTTTTTCCAAGCAAGCATACAGCTCATTAGTGCCATCTGGTGGGGCCTGGCCCCACTGGCCCCAAATGCAAAGACACCACTGCTGCTACATCAAAGTTAGCATAGCATTAGCACCATAGACATACTACCTACTCACCTGCATTTTATCATGATACTTTTTAAGGAAAATGTGAGTCAATAAAAATCAACCCTAGAAAAAACATCTAAGATGTATTTTCAATTATTAGTCAGGAAATCATTCAGTTTATGTGAAAGGGGCGGGGCTTAACACTTGTTTATAGATTAATGGGTGGAGTCAGATGTTTAACCCCACCCACATTTGCTTCTACCCCAATCGGTGATATTTGGAGACAAAACTTTAACACCTTGCAGTCAACAATGAACTTTTTTGTATTGTAAACTATTCTGGAGTCAAATATAGAAACGTTTGCATGACAAATGGACAAATAGGAACTGATTAGCCATAAATTTACACTGAAAAAGAAAAGAATCAAGGCGTTGCAATGGTCCAGACAGTATAAAATGTCACGTGTTGTCCATCTGAGATACTCATCAAACGTTAGAATTTCTGAATTAAAAGATTGCATGCTTTCTATTTTGTATAAAATATGTACCATATCTCCTGACCTTTTGTTTAGTCTTACAAATTGGATGACACACTATGCCATCATGCATATTACAGAGATGACCAATCATCTTACCCACCTCTAATTAGAAGATAATCATTTCCTTTCTCCTACACAGCGGAAGACCGTCTTCCTTATAGAGCAACAGGAAGTGCCACATGGCTTTTCAGAGACACCACATCGCTGCGGGAACCTTAAGATCCCAGCAAAACTTCAGGAGAGACCTGATGGCAGAGAATTTACAGAACGGTCACACAAATATCACAAATTTAGGCAAGGGTGTAATCAAAATGAGTGTCCAGGGAGGCCAAACTTCTGATTTTATTTCTAGTTTATCAGTCTGCTTGGGTTTGTTACTGAAAATTACTGGTGTTCTGCAGCTCTGCTCCTCGGTGGCTGCTTGATTGCCGCATCGAAAATAGCCTCTACTTTGATTAAAGCAATTTTGATGGAGGAAGTAGAGTGCTCAACAGTGTGGTTCACCCTGATTGACGTCAGCCTATCGAGCTAATACACTTCTCAAATTTAGTTCTTCAGAAAAACACGAAATGGATCTGATTTCTTTACATAATAAACATAGAAGGGTAGATTTCTCTAAAACGGCTTTATGGAGACTGATGTTTGACATAAAGGGAAGAATATCCACACAGCCTAAACAACACAACTAATATTTATCAATTTTAATATGAAAGTGAGGCTAAAAGTCCACAATGTGGAGATAAAGGGTTCAGCAGCACACTGTTGCCCTCTAGTGGCGTGTTACCTTATTGTTGGGTTATTTCTGGTATAACACAATCAGACCCAGTGATCCTCAATGAAACCTTGTTGGTGGTTTAAAGGTTTGACCGGAGTGTTGCAGCCAAACTTCCTGAGGGTCACTGTGGTGCCACACCTGTTTTGTATTACACTAATTAGCTAACCTGAAGAACAGCTCTCTACCAATGAGAGAGCCCTCAGGCCTTCCTGACAGGAAGTGACATCAAAACATCATGTATGAAAAAAGGTACATTTTTCAAGGATGAAACTTTGATTTCCAAGGTTGGGGGAACACAACTGTCTTGAGTCCAGGCGTTTGGGGGATGGAGGTGGAGAAGGGGTGGGGTGGGGTGGGGGTGGGGGGTGGGGTTGGAACTGTTTAAACAGTGCCATGATATTAACCCTACACCTTAAAGCAACAACCAGTATCCATTCACTATAGTGTAACTTTGTTTTAGACAGTAAAAACTACAGGGCTCAAAACTGCCTTTAAAAAAGTGCAGGGGACATGTCCCCCCCCCCATTCCCTTCTTCAAATTACCACCATTTCCCAACAACTTTCAGATCAATCGCCTTTAGGATTTGTGAAAACAGCAGAGGGTGGGATCTGGCGTCCATTGTGAGGTCGCGTCCACGATTGATAAAACAATGCAGCCGTTTGGATACAGCCCCAGTGCCGGTTCCTGACAAACCGTACGTAGATGCACCTCGTCACGCCACCTCGTCCTGTGCCGGGGACCTCACGCCGCACCCTGGACCAGCCACCTGCTCCTGCGCTGCACCTTCGACCACAGGGAGCGGATCGTGCATGACGTCAGACAGAAATAGGGTATTGCTTTGTCGGACCAGAGAGAGGTGCATAGAAGCCTATCCATCCCCCCTGGGAGAGAATGCATCAAAAGCAGAGGGGGGTAAATCCCCCCCGTCAAACTATTAGAGACATATTGTCTCGGTAATTAAAATATACACTCCCTCATTTATGTGATCATTTTATAGGGCTGTATAAAGAAAGTGAAAAAATATGTATTTTATTAACCTTTTTTTTAAGTTTTACTATTATTTAATTTAATGTAGGTTAGTGCCTCTGGTCTGGAAAGTCTAAGGTACTTTGGATTAAAGAGTTCAAACATTTTACCTTAATTTCTGCCATATAAAAGGCATTTTAATTTAAAAAACAAACTCCATAGATTACATTCTTTATGTTCCTGTTGGTCACTTGCTTTTAAAGGCTTTTATATTCTAAACGTTCCCAAATTTCACAAATCAGAACCATAAATTCTAATACATCTGCAGCTGAGAAAAGGACATAAAAACACAAGTCAATGTGATGCTTTATTCATGAATCTAGGACCATAAAACGCTGTATAAATACTCTATATATTCTACTTCCTTCTGTAAACACAATAACAAATAAAAATAGTACTTTTTATAAAAAAAAGCCACATGATTACATTTAACAGGCTGTACAAAAATAAATAAAGTTTGGATATTCTATACAAAACCCCCAAACATGAATAACAAAGCCTTCGCAGAAGGCAGGAGAGACTTACTTATGAAGTAGTAACAGGAGACAAGTCCCTCTTTAGGTACACACACACACTCACACACACACTCACATGAACACACACACACTCTCCTCTTTGGTCTTTTGAGTTCCCTCATCAAAGGCTGAGTAATTGAGGGCAAGATATGGCTAAAAGACGAAAGTACTGAGGCATTTTGAGACACGGTGAAAACGATGTGCCGCTGGCAAAAGACAAAACAAAGGTGAAGTGCTTCAGTTTTGTGATAAATAAACATGAAGTTTGAACATAAACAATATGCGTTATCTTATTTTCCATACCTGATGGGGTAGAAACTATTCTCTTACATGTGTTTTTTTAATATACTCTGCAGATACTCAAACTCCCTAAATCTGATTGGTACGTCCAGCCCAGCTTGGACAAATATATACATATATATAAAGACATAGACACTCTCACACATTCTGACATGGTGTTAGCGTGGTAAGAAGTGTGTTTTTTTGTGGGAAATCAAGACAGCCGGATGTTTTTATCTCTATAGGTATAAAGATTTCTTGCCCCGGACTGAAGAAGGAATGGGTAGAAATTGGTCTTTACAGTCACAATCACTGTGGACTTATTTGTAGCTCTAGTTGTAAACATTCATTTATCTCTTTAGATTGGGAAAAGGAAGGCAGCAAAGGTAGGAGTTTTTGTCAGAATGCTGAAGTGACTGGAGGTGAGGTTGTAGACGCAGTCCTTAGCAGGCGTTCCGATTGCACATTTCCAACAGGGGTCGTGGGCGGTTTTTCACGTCACAGCTATCGTGGGTTAACGTTTGTCCGTCTTGTCCAATGCAGCGCAGCTGACGCTTGCGGAAGCCCCGGCCACAGGTCTTGGAACATTCGGACCACTCTCCCAGAAGCCAATCAGGACACGGCTGGGAGGAGCAGGACCGCGATACCAAAGGTCGAAGCTCCTCCGGGCAGTCCTTTGATGCATGCCCCTGGGGATCTAAACACACAACTTCCCTTTGCTGTGTGCCTCCTCCACAGGTCTGGGAGCATGGACCCCACTCCCTCAAGGTCCACTCGGCTCCACCAACCTCCCGGATGGCATTGATTGACTGTCGACGGCCTGCGTTGTTGCTGGAGGGTGAAGCAGCGTTGCTTGGTCTGGGGGCAAAGTAGCTATACTTAACTCTGGGCCTCGGGGCTTCGCCTACAGAGAGAACCTGGATAGTGAGGGATTCTGGGAGAGGACTGAAGCTTCGGAGCCGCTCCAGGGTGGCAGAAGAGCCACTGTATCTCAACAGCGCTCCTCGGAGGGCAATATCAGTCTCCATGGTCATCAGTTTGTAGTCGCCATTCAAGAGGTACGTTCCATCCTGGCGACGCACTGCCAGATAGCTGTTGTCGTGACGACTATTGCCTGGAGCACGCTGCTTGATGTCTACGTGGGTAGCACCAGCAGGGATGGTTACAACATTCTGATAACCAGGCCTGAAACAAAGGACAAAATGTTAGACATCCATCCATTTAGACATCTAAATCAAGAGTTTATAGATTATTATCATGTTATGTGTGTACCTGGCACGTTCCAGAGAGCCGGACACTTTTTTACAGGTAGATCCATCTCCACCGCACACTCCACACTTATCAAAACGCCGGTTAGAGCCAATGACACGATCACAACCAGCCTTAACACACTGGCCTTGCACACAAACGGAGGTGGAATCTGGGCTGCAGGGTGTTCCATCAGCCACCTGGGGTCAGCAGAGAGCCAAAAACATTAAGAGTCTGGTCTTGTAAGACTGTTACGTAAGAGTCCTACATACAAAACATTCAAGTTGTGAGTCTAGACTAATATAACCAGTACAAGGTCGACTAAGACCTTAAAGTGCATTGTTGGCTCACTTTAGATTTGAGGACAAAGAAGTATCCAGTCCCTTTGGCGCGGCACACCAGCTTGCAGCGGTCTTTGGGTGAAACTCCAGCATACTTGGGCACCCACTCAACACCTTCGCCTGAACCCAGTGACACTTGGGCCGACATGTCGTTGTGGGCCAGACACTGTTCCTCACGAAATGTCAGGCCTGAAAAAGAGAAGACAGAAGTCAAATTCACTTCAAGCTGAAAGATGGCAAATGATGCCAACATGAACCATATATCTAAAAATCTAAATCTAAAAGCTAAAATCTCTTACCGTTGGTGTCAGGGCATGCGTCTGTGTTGCAGGAGCGGTACTGGATTCTCTTGCCTTCGCAGTACTTGCCTCCGTTCTTCGGCAGAGGGTTGTCACAAGCACGGAAGGAATATTGCACGCCTCCTCCGCAGGTTCGAGAACAATCACCCCAAGGACCCCAGACGCCCCAACCACCATTAACAGGTATCTAAAAGGAATATCATACAACTTTAGATTGAGCTGGCAAAGTAGTGACAAGATGTCTCAAAGTGGGGTCACGAAATGTCTGGTTCCTACCTGATAGTCGGTGGCCTGACTCTTGCTGAGACACTGTCCAGCTAAGCAGAAGTTATCGCCCCCACACGGTGTCCCATCAGCCCAGGGGAAGTTCTTGGTCTGGCACACCAGCAAGCCGTTGGATGAGGTCACAGTGCACCACAGAGCTGCGCATGTTGTGCTCAGATCTGGGCAGTGCTGGGACTCTTCTCCAAACGTCAGGCGACACTGATGGTCTGCGTCGTAGACGGTCCCAGGCAGAGGCTGGGGGAGCGGCTGAGGCTTAACCGGCTTGTCTAGGAGACATTGACCGTGACCGTTATCCAGGAAGGTGGTGACCATGAGGGCGGAGCAGGGAGACCATGGCTCCTTCTGGTCCAGGTTGGACAACGTAGAGGCCATCATATGGGAGCTCCAATGGAGACCGTTGACCCCGGAACATAACTGAGCGTCATCATGAGGCATGTTGAAGACGTGGCCTGAAAAACATATGAAAATGTATTTTACTTTTACTAGAAAAGTGCATTAGATTTAGGTGTTCCTAATACTTTTTTAACACTCTTACCCAGTTCATGTGCTACTGTGAATGCTGCCTGCAGCCCATCGTCCTCGATAATGGAACAGCTTCTGTCAGGGTCGCACACGGTGCCGACGTCGGCCATCCCCAGGGTGTCACAGGAGTGGGCACCACACAGATCCTAAAAACCAGGAACACACGTGAACACATGTTCTGATCAACTATCCGTCTAAACACACTATCTGGACCACGGCTTACAGTTCTAGTGAAGAGCACGGCCGTGTCATAGTGCTCCGGGTGGCGATCACTCGGAGGGTTGTGCTGGCGCTGCCACTGGCAGAAGTTTCGGAGGGTCATGGCGGCGTTGGACGACACCTGAGGACCTCTCTCCTCCTCGTACACCACCAGCAGCTTCACCACAGCCAGGCTGATGGAGTTGTGGATGCTGGGGTGGCGGTAGAGGCGGGACGCCACCGCCATGATGGTGAGAAGGTACGGTTTGAGCCCGGCGCCGTGGAACTCGGCCATGGACTGGTCAGCCACCAGCATGATCTCCAGGTAGCGAGGGGTGGAAACAAATCGCCGGGTCCTGTGGCGGGCTGAGGGGGAAGACACGGACAGGTCAAACTACCGCTGTGAGTCACACCACCACCAGCTCCTCCACATACTAAAAAAATGACCTTTAAGTGAGAGAACTTCTGCAAGGGAGAGAAAGGGTGCATGAACTAAATCCTTTCTGGGGAATAAACCCAGTCGGGGCGAGTTGTACCAGGAGGCAAGTTCACACTTCCCTCCCTCCCTCACTCCTCCTCTTCCTATTGGCCCACCTCTCCCCTCCCCTCCTTCTCTGACAGCGCTGTCAAAAGGAAGCTGACAGCGGTTTGGCTGAACTGATTCCCAGTGAGCATTTTTATTAAAAAGACATTTAAAAGTCATCAAAACAGACATCTCAGCTAAAATCTGACTATATTTGGTCTAAAAGAATACATCTAGACACCTACTTAAACATAATTTAGGTGTCTAGATGTTTATTTGTATGTCTAAAAGGCAGCTAATCTACTAGAAGTCTACTAAACACTCATGTTTAGAACAAATATCACCTAGCTTTATCCTACAAGTCTTTAGAGGTCATGTTTGTTTTAAAGCATACGCCTAAAAGACAGCTAACCTAATAGATGTCCTCTCAACTTTCACCTTTTTGACCAAATACTTGAACCTCAAAGAGCATTAGATGTCTTTATATTTTAACCCTTTGTAGCCTGTTATCACAAATTCACATCAAACCACTTCTGGTCCTAAAGCGGCCAAATGGAGTACTAAGATTAGTACTTAGACCTGATGTGTCTGCTGCCCTCTGGTGGACAATCTACAGGTGGAAAGCGCCAATTTTATTTCATATTGATGTCAAATCTGATCTAATGTCACACCTATTACAGACAGGTTATTAACTATAAGTAGAAGAAATATAATAAAATGTATCCTAGACATAAATTAGATGTAATTTAAAGTTAACTAGACATCTATTTACTTAATTTTTAGACCAGACGTAGACAAATTTCAGCCTATTAGACATAATTTAGGCTTTTAATGTGATGGCAAAACTAAGTTTTTGACAAAATTTTTTGTCAAATTTAAACCAATCTCACCAACTGGTCTGGCTTTGGGTCCCACCACCCCCTCTTAATAACAATCTATGACCAAAACAGAAAAAAAAAATTCTTGAATTTTTTTTATTAAAAATTTTTTTCTTTAAATCAAAATGATGGTGCAGGTTGAACCATAAAGTAGAATATCAAGGCACACAACACAAAAAAAACCCAAGTTATTATAACAACCATCAAGTGGTGGCGCTAGAGAGGGAAATATTCCTCTTTACCTTCAGGAGGCTACATTTTTATTTAAACTCAAGTCGTTATTCCAAGTATTTTTAAATATTTTTGGGCAAAAACATAAAATAAAAATCAAACAAGTTGATTTTAAATATGTAGCTCTACACTGTAAAAATAAATCAGGGGTCTAACTTTTAAAAAATGCTTCAATTTGTCACAAGTAATTGAATTAGGTCAATCCAAGTTAATTTTTATTTTAAACAAACAATAAATTAACTTGGAAACAACTTAATTACTTGTGACAAACTGACACACTTTTTTTAAGTTAGACCCCTGTTTTATTTTTTTACAGTGTATATAAAATGTGCTTTTTATTGTTTTTGCCTAAAAAAATAGATATTTTTGTGTGTTTATTTTGTGATGTGAGCCTTTGTGATAAAAGTGTGTAAAATGTGCATCATAATCACCTGTCTGCTGTGCGTTAGACGCTCCCTGACCGGCCCCCTGCTCCACCTCCAGGTGCTGGGGCACCCTCTCCTCGTCCTCGCTCACTCCGCACTTGGAGCTGCCGTCCTCGGCCAGAGCTGCGCGGCTTCTCCTGCGGACCATGTGGACTTCCTCCTCCTCCTCCTGCTGCTGCTTCCTGTCCCGAGGCTCGCTGTAGTTCAGCGGCTGGATGAAGAACTCTTCACCCTGGAAGTAGAAGCCGCCCGTCAGCCCGAGGCACAGGTTGAGCGCAGCGGCGGAGCGCTCCTCTCCGTTCACGGTGCCGGAGAAGAAGCAGCCCGGTTCGGCGCCGCTCCTCTCCCCGGTCGGTTCGGACCCGGGGCTCCCCACAACGTGGAACACGAATCCCGGCGCCAGGAAGTTCTGGTCGGGCTCCAGCTGCAGAACCAGCTGCTTCCCAAACACGTCCAGCCGGTACAGCCTCATCTCCGCCTCCTTCTCCCGCTCCTCCGCGGTCAGGGTTCTCCACGGTTCGTGTTCCTGGGTCGCCGGGTCCAACCGGACCGGCACCACGGTGCTCTCCTCCCAGACGCTGCTCCGAGCCGCCCCGGCGCACAGGACGGCGATCAACCCAAAGGAGATGCGTGAAAACCACATCATGAGGAGAAATCCAACAAATTTAGGAAAAATCTGAATAAAACTCTTTAAAAAAAATCAGTTTCCTTTAAGATCTACAAAACCAAAGTCCGCAAAATCCCCCAAAACTTCAAAATCATATAAATCTACAAAAAGAATCCAGTGCAAAAACTCATCAGAAGTCCTTTTTCTTAAAGGATCTCAGCAGTGAAACTCCACAGATCTCGTTGGGGTTTTCATAAAGTTCAGATCTTCCCTCTGCTGACCCGTTTCTTCTCTATCCTTGCAGTCAGATCGGAGCCGGTTCGGCCCTATTTATGGTCCAGCCGTCCCGGGACCACCCCCTTTTTCCCTGCTGCGCTCTTTGATTTGAGACGGGGCCAAATCCCGTGCGCAAAAACGCACCAGCGACCTGGAGCGGTGCCATCAGAATCAATCATCTTCCTCTTCTTCTTCTGCACTTTGTGCACGAATATCAGCAGAAATCCACACATGGGCTGCTTATAAACTATTACAGACAGATAATTTAATCTTTTATAGAATTTGGAGTTCTAAAAAAACAGATTCATGTCAGAAATATGCAAAATATTTCAGTTTAATGCGATTTCATGACTTCTAGATGGATGGTTTTATTAAATATCAGCTTACTTCAGTCTGAAATGAAGTGACAGGCGGTGTGGCTGGTGTGTTGTAGTGCAACTGGAGAGGTCGGGGAGCTCTCTGTGCCAATAAGCCGGCTGTGGTGCGCCCTGATCGGGTTCCAGGAGCTCCACTCCGCGGGGAGAGGGAGCGCACAGGGGCCGCCGAGGTCTTAAGGTGGAGCAGCTCTTCCGCGGAGGAGCCGCTGCGCTCTGGTGAAGGCGCCCGGAGCCCCCGTCCTCCTGCTTCCACCCGGCAGCTCGCTCTCACTGCTCCTCCTGTCCAACACACTGAAAGAGTTTCATTAAAACAGCTGGCAGAGCAGAAATGTGACTAATCAATGCCTCAATAAAAACCCGAATAAAATGTATTATTTGAGGCATCTTAAGGTGTTTTTGGGTCTCAGAGGACTCTATCATGTGCTCCAATCCCATCAACTTAGTTAATTTAGGACTAAATTTTTATTAGATTAATAATTTGCATTTATAACAAACTAACCAACAATCAAATACTTAAAAAATATATAAACACCCTACTTTGATTCCGTTAGTTTATGCGGGAAACTTCCAGGGATCCACCTTAAGAGCATCAGGTCTAAAAAGATGCAGGTTGCAGTTCTTACATTTCACCGCTAGATGGCAGACGTCTACTAAAATGTGTTTAAACGGCTGAGTTGACTTTTTATAGGGCGATTCGCAGGTTTGGACGGCAGGTGGCGCGTTTGCACAACTTTTTGAGCTACAATCGAGTTGACCAGTGAGTGAGTGACCACATGGGGGCAGCATGCCCATGAAAGACACTGATGTTAGGGCTGATTGCAACTCAAACACTATGGAAACTGCAACATGTTCCACATCTTTTTGCACTGTTTGATTTATTTTGCACAGAAGCAGCAAAAAATGTGATCTCTGAGGGAAAAGTCCTATTCCTGTTAGTTTTCAGGTCAAGTTGATCCAATAGAAGAAAGATTTGCCACTCAAGTCCAATAATCAGAACTCTGGTTTGTATATTTATATTCATTTAATCTCTAATTTATCCTTAAATTCTTTATATTATCTTCTCTTTCCTGCCAAGGCATTAATTTATTTCATTTTAAGATGAGGCACCTTCTTACTAGAGCAGATAACAACAGCTATGATTATGCAAAATTGTATGTTAGTCATTTAAAACAAATTATAAAAACAGTAAGAAAATTTGCACCATTTAAAGAAATTTGCAGACTGCATCAAAACCTCCAAAACCCTACTATACCAGCTTATGTGGCAAAAGTAAGAAACTACATTTTTAGAGTTTATAGCAACTGTTGTTCTGTTGCTTGTTTTTAGCACCCCCTAGTGTCAGTGTTAAGTCATTGTCATAAAAATGTTAAATTGTCTATGCTCAGAAACACCTAAATCTAACTTTTTACTGAAGCGGTTCATCAGTCATTCAAAGAAATCAGCTGTGTTCAAGCAGGAAGAGAAAAAAAAAGCAGAAATCATGAGCTAAAACACTCCGGCGCTAGCATAACCGCTAGCCACGTTGGGTTAGCCTAGCTTTTGCGAGATACGTGACTTTGTGAGACTTCAGGGCACCGAACCGGAGACTCTGAAGTTGCAAACGTGGTATTCTGGACACGAGCAGCAGATGGTCTGAGTGACTTTTCATAAACCCTGTAAGGGTTATATTAGCACATACTGGCTCAAAAAAGGTTTAAAAATATGAAAAAGTTACATAGTGTGCCTTTCAAAAACAAAACTCTCTCAATTCACTAAAATGCTCCAGTAACATAACTAACTGTAGTTATTAAAACAATTTTTTAAAATCTAAATTCTGTTAATTTCTGGGCTCTGTATGTCTTGTAACTCAGTATACGTACATTAGTATTAATACCTTCTTGTTTTATGCACTCGTATACTGAAATAATTCATAAACTTGGGTAAAAGACTTGTTTTAATAAAAAATCTTCAATTTATTGATTTTAGTTCATTAAAATACCAGGATGGCTGAAATGACACAGACACAAAGGCGTTTAAATATATAGATTTTATATACATATATTCATGTGGATGACTAGAAAAGTAAACACTATATTCTTACATAGGATTGTTTCAGCACAGTCATATTCCCGAAGTTAAATAGTAATTTGATACAAAATTACTATAATAAATAAAACTCATTGTGTTTCTTTCTTTTTATGATTTCACACGTTTCAGTTGTACAAACAATAAATTACAAGTTCAGTGCCGTTTCCCCCTGGAATAAGACTGGAGACGGTGTGTTACTGTAAATACTGGAAAACTAAAGGTTACGCTGCTGCTTTAATGCAGGTGTGAACATCGCTGGTAAATGTGGGTGGTTGGGCTGCACAATATGCAGAAAGCATGCTGTTACTGCGATATCAAGACATCAAAAGTTTAGTTATCTTAATATTGATGTGCACAATAATCAAAAGTTAATCAATATGCACAATATGTAAAATTTATATAGTGATCAGTGTATGTTAGGGTGACCAAACGGCCTCTTTTTCCCAGTATTGCCACCTGAGGATTGTAGGTTTGAATCCTGATGGAACGACACATTTAATTTTTACACTTGTTGACTTTTGAAAGTCTATCTGAAGGTTACTTAACTATTCGTCAAAACCACACAGAGACGACATACTTTAAATAGGTTTAAGTCAAATTTAATTAAACTGTATCAAAATGTTTCACGACTGAGCCAAGTGTCCTCTTTTTCGAAAATCAAATATGTGTACGATATCGCAAAAATTTATCGCAACATTTTTTTTACATTTTCAAATTTGTCGAATATACACAATATATCGATAATGTATCGATATGATTTGGTTGAGAATTAATTTTCACATCAAATTTTTATTTTTTTTGCATGAAAATGCAGATTGTATCAAAAATGTATCATTATTTCGATATTAACAAAATCAATCAAAATGTATGGTGATGTCAACGTGGACAAAATATTAAACATTTTATCATCTCAAAATTTTTTCATAAAGTTGCATTTTTCAATTCATTTGGGGCATCGAGGGTTATAAAATACTGTAAAATAATACTTTTAAAAGAGCTATAATAACGAGGAATGTAGTAATACATAACTTGTTATCTAAACATGCCCTATTTTTTAGAATTTTTTAAATGTCATTATTTATATTTTTAATTAAGTTTAGTGATACAGGGACTAAAAACGACCTTGATAAAAAATAATCGTTATTGCAACATCAAAGTGTCACAAATCTATTGTTCTGATATCAATTCACACAATATATCAAAATATGGTTGTTTTTGCATTAAATATCACAATCGCGTGTTTTCCTGCTATTGTGCAGCCCCGGTATTAACCTGGTATGAACCTGACCACTGGATGAACACGTCTACATTTCATTTGAAGGGGATGAGAGAATCTTTGGGTTGTGCACTGACCTGGGTCAAGTATTGTCTGAGATTCTTTTGCTGTTAGATGCCAAATAGGTGAGGTTTGCTACTCGGGAAAACAGAACGGTAGCCAAATACTTTAACGCAATTACAGGAAGGTATTTCTTAAGTCAATTAAGAAATGTTATCGACTCTGTTGCTTAGTTATCCGTGAGAGTTGAGGTAACGTCACCAGGACTACACGTCATATTTTAACACAAATAAACTGACTTTTATACAAATATATAGTTTGTCTTGAGGCAATCTTTATGTATATTTTATTGGATTATCAAAATAATAGCTATAAGTGGAGGATTTGTTCATCTAAATGACAGAAGAGCTTGTTTATTTCTGCTCTTCGGTACTTAAAGTGATGCCTAATGATGAAAACATCTTTTTGTTCTCCGGTAATCGAGACGATTGAAACCATTCTCATGCTGCGCGCCCCCTGAGGCCACAGCGTTCTTAGCTTGATTCAGGATTACAACATGGAAACGAAAAATGTAAAACAGACACGGTATTTATGAAAACACACCAACAATTCTATTCAATGACCTTTAGGGAAACTACTTTCTGGATGATGCAAAAGTTGGACAGAAAACCAACAAATTATCTTAAAACCCCCAACAAATAAAAACAGAATTTAATATGAAAACACAAACATTTGTAGTTTTAAAAAAATGTACTTTTTTGTTTTCGTTCACGAAACATCACGAAAATTCGTCTTTAACATTTTTTTTGTTTTTTTTTCAACTCAGAGCAAATTTTTCTATCTGGAATTGGATCAAATTGTACGAAAAGTCTAATTTTACCCCATTATATTAAATAATGACTCTTTTGGCTCATTAAAATGTAAAAGAAATAAACTGAAAAAGGACATTAAAAACTGCTTTGCGAGGATCCAGGGCACACATTGTCATTTTGTCTCATAACGTGAAAACCATAAAAAAATTTAAATAAAAACAGAAACCATGATACCTGCTGATACCAGCGCAACAAAAAACATAAATCCACGATACAAAAACGAGTACATGTGGTAGATCAACATCCAAACAAAGACGAATTTACACACAACACAGGCGTAAGCATTGCCCCAAACCTGCGAGTCATAATAAATCTCCGTAAATTTTAAGGAGTGTCGTGTTAAATTTTGTCGTTGGCTATTATCACAGTTCTTACAATCAAAACTTGTGTTATGGGTGGGTGGGGACTTCTCCCCAAGTTAGTTCTTAAAGGAGAACAAACCGTAGTGAGGAAAAGTACCTGAAAACTTCAAACACCGACTGAACAATTCTCGTTTTCTCGCTTTCCTTCTTTCTTCATCGTCTTCAATTTAAAAAAAATCATAAGGTGATCCTAATCCTGTTATTTTCAGCCATAAAACTTAATGGAAAAATCCCAAATTGATAATCAGATGATTGGAAATGAGCATTTCGTGGCATGGGTTTGAGTAGAAAAGGCCTGTTAGCACTAGCGTATAGGCTCCAGTGAGTCCAACGTTCTGACATTCTTCCAACACTTTTTAATAACCAAAATACAGCAAATGACAATCCAGGACCCTGATTTTTTTTTGTATAAAAACCCTGGAACAAAGCAACTATGTGGTCAGGAATAAAGAACACAGAGGGCCTCCCATCGTTTGGGGTCTTGTCTTCGACGAACTCATGACAAAAGAAGTTGTGTGACAACACATGGAAGCACAGGAGGACAGGTATGTCGTCACGAGCCAAGACTTGTTAATCCTCCAGGGTTTGGAGACTGATAGACAATCAGTTATTGTCCATGTGGAAATTACATGCAGTTTTAGTCATTAGTCATGTCAGGGTAATAATCCTCTGTTCTGCATAGCTAGAAGGATTCCAGGTGGTATCATCCAGTCTACCTCTGAATCTCCTAGTGTCTGGTTCTGGCTTTCCTCGCCAACGTTTAAGAGTTCAGGTCTTAAACTCATTGCTTCTACAGCCAAATGCTGATCTTTAGATCCACAAGTCTTCCTCTCTGGCTGCTTCAGCATTTCTTTACCAGACAGTGTTTGAAGGCAGAAGGTCGGGTGCCCAAAACGCAGCCCTTAGACAGTTTACCATCCTGGTCCTTGCACTGCACCGTCCGACTCTGCCAACCAGTGTCACAAGTTCTGGAGCACGTCATCCAAGGTCCTGTTACCCACCTGGGCCCTGGTGTTGGGGTTGAGGGACCAGGTGATGTAGGCACCCCTGGGACCAGACCAAGGGTCGTAGAGGAAGATGTGGTGCTAATCATGATGGATCTCGTCGTGGTGGTGCTCTGGGAAGGGATCAACTTTGACATCACTGGCTGCTGTGGAGCTGTCCGCCGCGCCATGAAGAAGCTATAACGGACATCGAGGGGCTTTTTGGCATCTGTAGCTAGAATCTGGACCACCAACGGTTCTTTAAGGGCCCCAGGACCCATGCTGTGGAGCCACTCGTCGTGCTGGCTCCAGCCGCTGTAGTTCAGCAGGGAGCCGTTGAGCGGGATGATGGTCTCGGAGGTGGAGATCATGAACTTGCCATTCAGGAGGTACTCTCCGTTGGGCCGTCGAAGTGCTAGGTAGGCGGTGAAGCGGGTCTGGTCCTTGGCCTTGTGTTGACGGACCTTTATGTGAGTGGAGCCTGTAGGGATCTTCACCACATCAGTGTAGCCTTTACTGTTTGGTGAGATAAAGCAGAGGGGTCAGATCAGTTAATGCTCTGAGTCATTGCTTGCTCTGTTGGGGATTCACAGTGAACCACAGTGAACAAAGGAATGTAACAATGAAGAAGTACTGGATGAGCTTAACGCCAAAAATACAAACCTTAACCAAAGTCTGGTTTAGAAGACAGCCAAGAGTGGCATTACCAGAGTCACAGATCTCCAGCACAATAATCTTAATAATCACAAACCTCTGAGCTAATCGGCAGTCTGGGCAGTGGATCAGAGGTCTGAGCTCTAGTGAGAAAGAAACGGCTACTTAAACCTTAGTGAGAACAGGAAGTAGACATGGTTCATTCTGAGGTATCAACACAGTATTGGCTCTTCATTTGGACTGGAAAAGACCTTGGATCTACATTCTTGGATTGTCAAGGCATACTGTCGTGATGCTCATCATACAGGGGGCTTTTCTGTTGTGTACCTCCAGATTTTGGTAAAGGTACAAGGTTTTCTCAGGAGTGACACCTGCAGTTGAATGTAGCACATCTAGAAAGTTTAGTTGCACCATGATCAACACTTGAGTATATTCTGGTTTTTACGCCAACTGAAAACAATGAAAGCTACCTAAGCAGGTCTTTAGATCAGGTCCAACATCATAAACATCGAGGTAATATTAATGTTTTCTTTATGCACCATGTTGGAAAGCTCACCTCTTCTTTGTGAAGTTCCCGGCGACCCGTATACACCCCGTGCTGTCCCCTCCACATATCCCACATTTATCAAACTGGAGCTTGGAGCCGATGATGCCGTCGCAGCCCGTTCTAACACATTTCCCTTTCACGCACACCGAGCTGCTGTGAGGACGACACTCCGTCCCATCAGTCACCTGAACGCAGACATAATGTTAAATTCTCTGTTATGAACATGTAGCTCTTTAGGCGCGTATCTTACCCACCCTTTGAGAGAAAACCACGTAGTAACCCGTTCCTTTTGCCCTGCAGGTTAACTTGCACACATCTTTAGGAAGAACTCCTGCGTATTTAGGAACCCACTCCACGAATGTCTTCACCCCTTTAGGATCCGTCTGGGGGCCGTTACGGACCTCACACTGCTCCTGGCGGAAACTTTTACCTGACGAAACAACCCACAAAGACAGGTTTGTAATTATAGACGATGCATTCATCTCCTACAGTGCAGCCATGACTTTTACTCACTTGAAGCCGGACACGGGGTTACGCTGCAGGATCGGTAGATTGCTCTCTTTCCGGTGCAGTAGCGCCCGTTGTTTCGAGGCGGCGGGTTGTTGCACAAACGGTGGGCGAACTGCACCCCGCCTCCGCAGCTCCTCGAGCACTGACCCCAAGAACCCCAAGAACTCCAGCTGCCGTGGTTGGAAACCTTAGAGACGGAGACGTTAAAAGCGAGAAGAAAATGGATATAAGGGAAGAGAGGGATGAAGGGAATGTATAGAGGGGAAAAAATGACAAGAGAGAGAATAATTAGTGGCTGCCAGCCTGATAGATTAGAGACAGATGAAGAAAAATGTGACCTTCACTGGAGCATGGAGAGGAACTCCGTCGTCCTGTGATAATAACTCGCTTACAGCCAGTCAGTCGGTCTGAATCTCCCTCAGAATTAAATTCCTCACATAACACTTCTTTTCCCAGTCTCTGGTATATGAGTCATCGGTGATGAAAACGACTGGATAAGTAGTGTTCAACATTTTACGAGACGAAGGAGATTTGTGACCATAAAGTTTAGCAACCCCCCCCCCCTTTGGAAACAGCTTGAACTTCCACTGCCTTTTCTTTATAGAATCTGAACCACTTCTTTCCATCTTAAAAGCTCCTTAATCTGCAGTCACGCTGCAAGGAATACGGAGGGATAAAGGTGCTCCTGATGCTGTTTGACTTTGAGTATTTTCTCCTTTCTTGATGCAAAACCTGTTTTGAGGGCTTTGAATTTAGATTTATTAAAATAAGGACAGAATCCTGTTGGTCTCTTTGTTTTTCTCCAACGTAGAAACAACAGCGTTCTGAGCTATAAAAAGAAATCTATTTTTGATTCTCGGGTCCCTTTTTTTGTCTCCTGCCTCCCGCCGCCCCTCTTACCGAGTAGTGCTTCTTTCGGGTCTTGTCCACGCACTTCCCCTGCAGGCAGATGCGTCCCTTCCCGCAGGGCGTCCCCTCCACCGCCGGCAGCTTCTTGGTCAGACACACCATCTGTCCCTGGCGGATCACGGCGCACCACAGCCGGGAGCAGACGTCCATGCCCGGGCAGACGGTGTACTCGGGCCCGAAGGCCAGGCGGCACTGGCGGACGGCGTCGTAGCTCTGACCCGGGAGCTCCTCTGAGCCGAGGAGGGGCTGACGGGGCGTGTCCAGGAGACACTCGGCTGGAATTCAAACATCTTCCATCATGCACGTTGACATTTAGAACATTAAAGAATCTGTTCGAATATGCATAGATGTGTGATGAAAGATTGCCTAAAACACTTTGATGTGGCCCATGTTTCCCTGACTTCTACACCTGTTGAATATGGTGTACCTCAGGGATCCGTACTGGGCCCAATTCTATTCTCGAATGATCTAAACTCCATTGGTGCCATCTTCAGGAAGTTTAATATTCCACTTCAGTGCTACGCTGATGACACTCCGGTCTACATTCCTGTTCGTAGCTCCGGAATAAGCCAGCTTAAGGACGTGAACTGAGATCATGGACGGCTGAGAATTTTCTTGATCTTAACCAAAACAAGACAGAACAGCTGGTCCTCCACCTAAAGCTCAAATGGGCTCTCATTCCGACTTTAGTAAACCTCCCATCTGTAATCTTGGGGTCGTCTTCGATAGTGATAGCTTGCTCCTGCTATACAAATAAAGCTGACACTGACATCCAGGAGCCGTCTGTAGGACTACCATGTTACATTATAACCTTTCAAACCTTTAAGTTGCACAAAATAAGATTTTAATTGAAAGGAAAACCTCAAACATCCTATTGTTGGCTCTTCAAAGATCTGCAGCTTGCCTACTCTTAAAGTCTGTATGACTTTAGACCCAATAAAAACCCTGGAGCAGCACTAAGAGATGCTGCCAAACCTAAAATTACACTGTTGGAACATGAATGATGCCTAAAGCCTTGGAAGAGCTGAGCAAAGTGTCAACAGCAGTGCTTTATGGCTGTCATGAATGACACAGCTTGATGAAAACTGGAACACAAAGCATGAGTCATTCTGATTTTTGGCTGCACTGCAGCTACGCTCTTTAAGGATCCTAAACAAGTGCTTATTAATAGAGATCAGGGCTTTAAATGGTAGCGATCAGCTCTCGTTAGCAGCCAAAAACACGTGGACGTGTGCTTTGATTTCTCTCACCGTTGCCGTCGTCAAAGAAGTCGGTGATGGTCGCCGAGGTGCAGCGGCTCCAGGGTTTGGAGGCGTCGATGGAGGTGAGGATGGAGGACATGAGCCGCTTGTCGCTGTTCACTCCGAAACGCTCCTCGCAGAACTTGGAGTCGTCGTGAGACAATCCGAGCAGGTGACCTGAAACACAGAGACGTTTTAGTATCAAGTCTCCGGAACACGAACATTGCTGCAAACCACAGCAGTGATCATTATAATGAAACACACACACAAAAAAAGCTTGAAACTTCTCCATCAGTGCAGCCGACGAGCTATGAATCGGGTCTTTATGGTTCAGTGGGCAGATAATAATCAGTCCTCGCTAAAAGGCACAAGAGGGGGTTCTGGGAGTTCAATCAGACCAAATCTTCTCATCTATTCATATGAAAATTAGACTTTTGGAACAGAATACCCAGAATTTTATGATGCAGAGCTCGACATCATCTCTACACTCAGACATGGAGGTGGTAGCGTCGCGCTGTGGGGTCTGCAAGATTAGCTACGATAGCAGGAACATGCTAAAAACACAAAATCATAGGCTGCTTTTTTTTGTTTGTTTTGGATTTTAAAATTTAACAGCTAGTTTATTATAAAATGTTTATATTTTCTTCAAAACTGTAAAACTCTCACATAAAATCTACTATCTGCTAGCAAAAACCAGCGCTTAGCTACGGTGCGTTCACAGACCAGGGGAAATGTGTCAATCTTGACTTGTGACAGGACTCGTCTTGAGTGTGTTGAGAGTGTGATGCAGGAAGAATGAGAAAAGAAAACTAAGCCGGCGCTCGGGTGATGATGTTAATCCACCGGAGCGCTGTGCTGACAGATGTGCATGCCCTGGCACGATTGTGTGCTTCGATGTGTGTGTATGGGGATCAATGCTTACCTATCTCGTGCGCGACTGTAAACGCGGCGTGAAGCCCGTCGTCCTCGATGACGGCGCAGCTCCTCTCCGGGGAGCAGATGGTGCCGACGTCCGCCATGCCCAGGGTGTCACAGGAGTGGTGACCACAGAGGTCCTGAGTGAAGAGGGGACAGAAAAGAACATCTAAACCCACAGTTAACACAAGAACATTGGTTTTTAGGAGTTATTTCAATCATTTTCATCTTTTTTTAGGACGCCCTACTTAGGATGCTGCCTCGGACGCGGATAAACGGAGGAAAGCGAAGCGAATTGGTCGTTTAAAAACCATAATCAGATGACCTCTAGTACCAATGTAGACCTGATTCCCTCCCAGTTAAACTGGTATATTTATGGTCTAAAACAGGGGTAGTCTACTAGATATACCGAAGGTCCAGATCAGCATACATGACCTGGTCCTTAGTCCAGGGCCTGCTGGGAAAATGAGGTTGGTTAGGCTTGGACGGCATTATGCTAATACCGTATACAGCCGGTGTTTACCCTCATGAAAAAAATGCACGGTCAGGGCGGGACTGCTGGAGAGCCGATGGTAACTTTGGGCCGATCTGGGGCGCTCGCGCAGCCCGCTATCCGATTTGATCAGCACTTCCTTGTTGCGGCGCGAGCTCGTATAGCCACGGGCGTATTCGCGAGCTTACAGCGATAGCTGTCTGAACTGAACATCAGCTGTAAGTGCTCATGGTGGGAGCCATGATCGGACAATGTCCAGGCCGAATAATGGTCCCAGTCCAACCCTGGTCACGGTAATAACGTACACCACGGGAAAATGTGGAGGAAGTTTGAAGGTATCAAAATTTGGATACCGCCCAAGCCTATCCTCAGTAGCACTTGTGTGTCTCCCCGGACATACCCCCTCCCCCTGGGCCGAGGTCCAAACAGAAAACAACAGCGGCTTTATAAATCGACCAATCAGTTGACCTCTAGTGCTGATGAGGTAGGCCTGACTGAGTTCCCTCTCAGAGTATCGACCCTTGTTTTGATGCCACACATGTCAGACATGTAGAGGCTCCACAGCCTGAAAGCAGAGCTCAATCAGCTGATCCTCATTCACACAGCATCAGGTCATAATGCTCATTTATGATGTGACGAAGAACACGCACACGCTTTAACGTCCAGCGGAGAGGACGAATCATCACGGTAAGTGGTGCTGACAGGTCCACTGGGTCATGGGGGGTGTTTACCCGCTCTGGGCCCATCACTTTGAAACAAACTGCTCACACACACTCTGAAAATCCCATTTAGGTCGATAGTAGAACATAGAGAGGACATGCTGACATAGAAGCACTCTGCTAACAACACATGCACTCATTAACAGTAGAGGAAGACAGCGGGCGCTTTAGTCAGCTGACTGCTGGAAACATGAGAAGAAAACAAAGGCTGATTCGGGCTGCATGGATGGTTACGGAGAGCCAAACGGAGCCAAAGTTTCTCTCCTCTTGTCTGTGTGCGGACAGGCATGAAAACTGTAGAGGAAAACTTTTGATCCATTCCCTCCCAGAGTCTCGTATAAGAGCTTTTAAAAACTGGGGGATCTCCTGTTAAAAAAAGTGATTCAAACCTGAAATAACCCCAAAAATCTACAATCCTCTCCTCGGCCAGGTCTCTGCTTTCATCCTCTAGAAACAAGGAAAGGAAAAGAAATGGGAAAAATGGGAGGGGAAATAAAAATACGTTTAGGTATTTGATGCCGGGGGGGGGGGGGGGGGGGGGGGGGGGGGGGGGGATGGAGCGCTGCCGGAAATTAGGGTGAAGGAGCGAGAGAACGAGGGGTTACGGTAATATTGGCAGAAACAACAGGAGAGCAGGTGGCTGCAAGGGGTCAGGACTCGATCACAGCTGTGCTTGTGTATGTGTGAGGTACAAGACCACTTGAAATCTAAGCCAACGCTGGTGTTAAACAAACAGAGCCAGGCACACACACACACACACACACACACACACACACACACACACACACACACACACACACACACACACACACACACACACACACACACACACACACACACACACACACACACACACACACACACACACACACACACACACACACACACACACTCAGAGCACCTCTCACTGAGAGTTCAGCTTTTAAATCCACTGCTGGCTGACTTTAGCAAACCCAGTGAAAAGCAGCTATTGACTAGATAAATAGACGCTTCCCCAGTGATTACAAGAGACAACACAGATTTATAAAAAGATCATTAACAGCAGCTACTTGGTTCCTTAATTCCTGGACAAGACATTAGCTTTTAACAGCCAGAAAGGCTAGCTGCTGCGCTCTAAAACCACTACAATTCAGGACAAGTTCATGTCTTTGTCTAACTCACAGAAGTCTCGAAAAGAAATGAGGGAAAAAGCTTCTGTTCAAAAAATGATCAATCAGTCGTGACAATATGGCACCCGAAATTTAGTTTTGGGTTTAGTTCAGTGCTAGCAGGATAGCATAGTAAAAATTTTTTGATCTGCTAAACATTAGCATTGTTATTTGCTAGTTAGCAAGAAAACGTTAGCTTTAGAATAGTAAAGACTAACTAAAAGTTGTAATTTAAGCTAGCAATAAGAAAAAGAAAAAAAAACATGAATAGAAACTACTTCTGATAAAAATATTTTAAGCTTAAATGCTAAAAACGGTTTTGATATGTTTATGCTAGGTTTACAGCTAAAAATTAAAACATTAACAGAAACTACTTCGGATAAGAACATTTTAGCTTAAATGCTAAAGACTGTTTTGCTAAGTTTATGCTAGGTTTACAGCTAAAAATAAAAACATTAACAGAAACTACTTCGGATAAGAACATTTTAGCTTAAATGCTAAAGACCGTTTTGCTATGTTTATGCTAGGTTTACAGCTAAAAATTAAAACATTAACAGAAACTACTTCGGATAAGAACATTTTAGCTTAAATGCTAAAGACCGTTTTGCTAAGTTTATGCTAGGTTTACAGCTAAAACTGGACAATTTGACTCCATTTTCAACTGTTATATGCTATTTTTAGATATTTAATCTTAACGTGACCTCAAAAGGATTTGATTTTAAGTATTTTTAGGGAAATGACTAAATCTTAGCTGGTAATTGTCAACAAAGTTAGCTTCAGAGCCATTAGGGAGGTTTTTGCTTGTTGGAATATTTGCTAAGTGATTCAAAAAACATATTAAAAAAGTTTAAAAGAAGCAAATCTTTAGGGATTAAGTTTTGATCTTAGCTCTTGTTTTAATGATGTAAAACTCTACACTACATATCAAACTCTTTTTGTAGTATCTTCTAACGGTTTCAGGAACCAAAGTTGTTGAAACTCATAGAAGATGGTCCAAGGTATTTGGTAAAATTCACTTTGTTTTTGCCAGAAAGCCAGAAGTTGAAGTTTATACAGATGAACGTTTCCCATCCAGCTTTCTTGCAATAACACCCAAAATCTGACGCCACAAATATTCTACCAGAGACAAAGTCATTGTTGAATAAGTGTTAGATTTTCTTTGCATGGGCACACGAACCAGTCTAAATCCAGTGCAATGGAATTTTCGACCATGACTGCAAACAGGAGTGGGCTTTGTGTCACTCATGCATCTCGGAGCGCTCTGGCCAGTTGCATAATGTCGACAGACCAAGGGGCCAAGGTCGAGGCTTTGTGCTCCAGGAGCTGTCTGCAGGTTGTCAACGTATACCAGACGAAGTAAAGCACGTGTGAAATATCAAGAACATTTAAAACAAATAGAGGGACTGGCTGTGACGGGGGCGAGGGCTGGGAAATGTACACTTCACTGTATAGACAGAGACGAGACTGTACATGACATCACTGTGTGGAGGACCGAGTCAGTACGGGGCGCTGGTTGTTATTTAAAAAATTATACAACTGCTCTATTTCCCCACCCACAAGTGATATCAGATCTAATCTAAATATATAATGATATTTTAAAAAATATTATTATTAATAATTTCTAAAAACTAAATGTTAAATCTACATACTTAGAATTAAGCCTAAACGATTAAAAGAAAACTAGAATGTAAATATAAATGTGGTTTTAAGCAAAATATTTTGCAAACATTTCAGACTGCAGTAAAACAGGTAGAATAGAACAAAATAAGCTTTATTGTTCACTAGGTTACAATGAACCTTCCTACTTTGTAGATTGCCTACCAAATTAAAAGCAGGGTGAAGAGATCCCCTCCCTAACATCACAGTCTATACAGTAGATCATTTATCAATGTGCAGGGAGAACCCAGACATAGAGAAATGGTCCACGGTTAAACAGAACCACTAGGTCGTACCCTCAAAGGGAGCAGATCTCTTCACCCCATTGTTACTTGACAAAATGCTCAACATTGTGAAGTACAGCTGTTAATGTTACAACACAAAAAGTTCCAAACGTAGCTGTTAAATTGCTAAAAGTGACAAAAATGGAGCTGTTAAATTGCTAAATGTGAACAAATGTAGCTGTTAAATTGCTAAATGTGACTACACGTAGCTGTTAAATAGATAAATGACTAACTGTAGCTGTTACATTACTAAATGTAGCTGTTACATTGATAAATATGACCAAATATAGCTGTTAAATTACTAAATGTAGCTGTTAAATGGCTAAGTGTGACTAAATGTAGCTGTTAAATTGATAAATATGACCAAATATAGCTGTTAAATTACTAAATGTAGCTGTTAAATTGCTAAATGTAACTCAATGCAGCTGTTACATTACTAAATGTAGCTGTTACATTGATAAATATGACCAAATATAGCTGTTAAATTACTAAATGTAGCTGTTACATTGATAAATATGACCAAATATAGCTGTTAAATTACTAAATGTAGCTGTTACATTGATAAATATGACCAAATATAGCTGTTAAATTACTAAATGTAGCGGTTAAATTGCTAAATGTAACTCAATGCAGCTGTTACATTACTAAATGTAGCTGTTACATTGATAAATATGACCAAATATAGCTGTTACATTACTAAATGTAGCTGTTACATTGATAAATATGACCAAATATAGCTGTTAAATTACTAAATGTAGCTGTTAAATGGCTAAGTGTGACTAAATGTGGCTGTTAAATTGATAAATATGACCAAATATAGCTGTTAAATTACTAAATGTAGCTGTTAAATTGCTAAATGTAACTCAATGCAGTTGTTACATTACTAAATGTAGCTGTTACATTGATAAATATGACCAAATATAGCTGTTACATTACTAAATGTAGCTGTTACATTGATAAATATGACCAAATATAGCTGTTAAATTACTAAATGTAGCTGTTAAATTGCTAAATGTAACTCAATGCAGCTGTTACATTACTAAATGTAGCTGTTACATTACTAAATGTAGCTGTTACATTGATAAATATGACCAAATATAGCTGTTACATTACTAAATGTAGCTGTTAAATGGCTAAGTGTGACTAAATGTAGCTGTTAAATTGATAAATATGACCAAATATAGCTGTTAAATTACTAAATGTAGCGGTTAAATTGCTAAATGTAACTCAATGCAGCTGTTACATTACTAAATGTAGCTGTTACATTGATAAATATGACCAAATATAGCTGTTACATTACTAAATGTAGCTGTTACATTGATAAATATGACCAAATATAGCTGTTAAATTACTAAATGTAGCTGTTAAATTGCTAAATGTAACTCAATGCAGCTGTTACATTACTAAATGTAGCTGTTACATTACTAAATGTAGCTGTTACATTGATAAATATGACCAAATATAGCTGTTACATTACTAAATGTAGCTGTTAAATGGCTAAGTGTGACTAAATGTAGCTGTTAAATTGATAAATATGACCAAATATAGCTGTTAAATTACTAAATGTAGCGGTTAAATTGCTAAATGTAACTCAATGCAGCTGTTACATTACTAAATGTAGCTGTTACATTGATAAATATGACCAAATATAGCTGTTAAATTACTAAATGTAGCTGTTACATTGATAAATATGACCATATATAGCTGTTAAATTACTAAATGTAGCTGTTACATTGATAAATATAGCTGTTAAATTACTAAATGTAGCTGTTACATTGCTAAATATGACCATATATAGCTGTTAAATTACTAAATGTAGCTGTTACATTGATAAATATGACCAAATATAGCTGTTAAATTACATATAGCTGTTTCAATGCTCCATGTGAGCAGTTTAGCTGTTACTTTGTGCATCACATCTTGGCAGCTCCATCCCTCTCATATAGTGGGCCTTTGTCTGCCATCCAGGCTCACAACAGGACAACCATGCGTCACATTTAATGTTCCCACATTCAGAGAAACACTCCAAAGTGTCCCGAGTTCCCTCAATGTGCCCGTTGTTTTGTTCCTGTGCTGGCATGTGTGGAGCTGCCGTATGGGTCAGCTCGCTGCGAGGACAGTCGGGGAGTAATTGGACCAAACCACAAAAGAGACGAGCTTCCTCCAACTCTGAGCGCTGGAGGCGACAACGAGCTGATGAGCCTCTACAGTCAGGAGATTAGAGAGTCACCATTAGAGATGAAAATAGGAACTCTTTTCTGTTCTCTGTGGAGTCTAGGAGGTATTTTCCTAACACGTTCTCATTAAATCGAACTTATTGCAGGAAAGTTGGAGGAAAATGATGCATTTCTTCACTGGTCAGTGGAAACACTAACGGCTGCATACCACTTCTAACTAATCCTGTTGTTCCTGGAAAGAATGTAAACAGACACCCTCTTCACACGGTGCCTGCATCTTCACACAATCCTGGAGGAGAGGGCAGACCCTCGGAGGATTGCTGGTTTTAATCCCACCGTACGGCCGTCTGGTGTTTTGACAGGCCCCGCCTGAAAGTGGCCAACAAAGTCAACAAAAACAATCCCCATGACGGCCTCTAACAGCCAAAGAGTTCAAAGGTCAAAGGGAGATCACGACCCCACAACACTAAGTGCTTGTTCCACCACATTTAAAAGCTATTAGGGTGATTTTGGCAGCAGACAAGCTCATTTAATTTAAGATTGGATTTGTTGGAACGTCTGATTGAAGCTGCAGCAGAACGAAGGAGAACGTGGAACACTTCCTGTTCAGTTTCAGGTTTCCGTTTCCATGCCAACCTAGCCCAGTCCTGCCAAACCCAAACATCCGAGGACTCCACTTCTCTCTGATTTTCATGAACCTCCTGCAGGTGGAAGGCAACAGCGTTAAGGACCCACATGGCGTTCGCCAACCTCAGGTATGTATCGCCCGCCGCCTCGCCAACTAACGCACGAGCAGGAGAAACCGACGCAGCGTGTGTGAGCTCCTCAGGCCGAGCCGTGACAAGACCTCGCATGACTCGAACGCAACCGCAGTCCAAGGCGAAGCTGTCTAACACGTCAACTGGAGTTAACCACCGTGAAGCCACACCCGGAGAGGTGAAGAATGCACGCAGGTCTGCTGCTGCTGCAGGCCTGCGGCTTTGGACCAGTCCAGGAGCAGGGAGCGGGGGACGGCGAGAGAAGGGATAGAGCTAATCACAAGGCTTCTAACAGGGTGGATGTGTTTGTGTAGCCTGTGGACGAGCTTACGACGAGACTAGAAAGTTTTTAAAAAAGTGGAGCGACGAGAGGAGGAATTTAGGGAGGATCTCATGAAACCCAGTTCCAAGGGAGTTTCTTTCTTTTTTGTTTTGGAGATATTTCTGCAATGAACCCCAGCAGCTGATATTCCCTGAAAAGAATGTGCGTGCACGTATGCGCGTGTGCACGCCAGATCACACACGCTCCAAGGCTGTCAGGGGAAAGGGAGGAGGATGGAGACATGGGAGGCTGCCCAGAAAAAACACCAGGCGCAGGAAATACTGTTTTTATGGCCGTTTCACTGACGCATTACCAACAGATTCAGCAAAACGGCGACGTGGGAAAAAACACAGGAGGGAAAACACTAAAGACACGGAGCTGGTGCAGGCTTAACCTCTGAACTGGGTTTCACTGAGAGGAACTGGAAATAACAAAGAAATGAGGCGTTTCTATGAGGAGTCGGATGTGTAGTAATTAATTTAAAAACATTTAGTCACATTTAACAGGATTTTTAAAGTCTAAATGTTTAAAATTTTGTGTATTTTTTAATCTAAACTTATCACCTATCTAAATATTTAGAATTAAAATTTATATCAGGTTAAAACTAAATAGACTTTAATCTAAATGTATGGTTACATTTAAATCTAATAAAATGTCAGATTTTAACTAAATATTTAGCTAACTTACATAAACAAAAGTACCCTACCAAAATAAAAGCGTGGTGCTGAGATCTCCTATATAACACCTCTGAGTTCCTTTGGTGATAAAAGTCATTTTAACCATTTATAAATGTAAAAAAACCCAAACATTCACACTCTTATATTTCTAACAGCAGTCAGAATTCACAGGTTGGATAAATATTTAGTTTAAACTGCTCACATTCAGATTTTATGTTTATTTATTTAGGAGATGCTTTTACCCAAAGCGAATTACACAACTTAACAATCACCCTACAGGGCATGTTGTGATCTGTGGGGGAAACCCACGCATTCATGGGGAGAACATGCTAACTCCACGCAGAAAGGCCGGGGCTGGGTTTCCAACCTGCAACCTTCTTGCTGCGAGGCAACAGTGCTAACAACTGTGTGGAGCCCAGATTTGAACCTTTAGATGAATTTTTTATAGTTAGATTAATAATCTAAATATTTAGGTTTGACTTTGCATGTGTTTGGATTTAAAACTATTTATTATAATATTTAGATGCAACTTTAAATGTAAAAATGTTAGTTTACATATTTAGATTAAACTTTAAATCTAGATCATTTATTTTAAATATTTAGATTTACCTGCATATATTTAGGTTTGAATCAGTTAAATCTAGAGATTTATATTTATTGATAAGTTAAGATTAGATGGTGGTTTATTACAGTGTAACTTGACCTATTTCTGGTGTATTCTTCACATTTATATATAACATTAAGCCTAATGTGGTCAAACATGTAGGACTTATAACTTTACATGACGTCTCCATGGTAACCGTCACTCCCCCTGTGTGTGCCGCCCTCCTCCAGGTGTTTGTTTACCTGCCTGGTGAAGAGGATGGCGGCGTCGTGGTGCTGCTGGTGGTCGTCGTCCAGCGGGTTCTGCTGGTTCTGCCACTTGCAGAAGCTCTTCAGGGTGGCCGCCGCGTTCTTGGACACCTCGAGCCCCTTCTCCCTGTCGGTGACGGTGACCACCCTCACCACGGACAGCCGGATGGGGTTCTCGATGCTGGCGTGTCCGTACAGCCTGGAGGCGATGGAGGCCAGCGTCAGCAGGTAGTGGTTCAGGTCCCGTCCGTATTTCTTGATCATGGTCTCGTCCGCCACCAGCAGCAGCTCCACGTGCCTGGCGCGCGAGACCGACCTCCTGCGCCGCGCGGAGCGGCTCCGCCGCCTCCTGCCGCGGCCGTCGCGCGTCCCGCAGCTCTCGCGCCCCTCGCTCGGAGCCTCGAAGCTGAAACTTTCGCGCGTGAACACGTGGAGCGCGCTCTCCGCGTCCCTGTCGTGCAGGGCGCGCACGTCGTGCTCGTGTCCCCTCGCCCTGATGATGGGCGTGATGGAGTAGCGCGAGTGGTTGACGGCGAAGAAGCCCTCCAGACCCCCCCCGCACAGGTTGAGGACGGCCAGGGACTCCGGGTTGGAGTCCACGGTCCCCCGGTACGCGCACTCCCGCTGCACGGGGCTCTGCCCCATCATCGCGCGCACATACTGGGGGCTGGAGTGACGCGACAGCACCGACTCGTCCCGCTCCATGTCCAGCTGGAAGCGCCTCCCATCCAGGTACACCAGGTAGCCCACCTTCCCCCCGCCGTGGTAGATCCGGTCCACGGTCCGGACCACCCCGTCCGTCCTCCGGGCGGGGGAGAGCAGCGAGCCGCCGGCAGGTGGGAGGTAGAATCCCTGGAAGGCAGAGAGCCCGGCTCCGGCTCCAGGCAGCGGCAGCAGCCGGAGCCAGAGCAGCGCGCCGAGGAGCCGCTCCATAAACCCGAAAAGCATCGAAGGCTCCGCTAAAACAGCTCCGGAGCGGCCGAGCGCACAAGTTTGGGTGTCTGTCCCTCCAACACGCGCATCCTCCGTGCGTCCAGATCCCTCGTGCGCAAAACAGGAGGAGAAAACAAACCCATAGAGGCAGAGAGGGGGCACGAGGACCGGCGCGCAGCCTGCAGAGGACTGAGCTGAACTTAGGAGAACAAAAACACAAAGTTTGGTCTTAATAGGACCCGGAGAGGGAGAGTCCTGCCCCCTTTTGCGCTCCATCACCACTCCCCCCCCCCCCCCCCCCC
>SSNR01000057.1:2210294-2277559 GCA_006937965.1 Callopanchax toddi | reverse complement strand
CCCCCCCCCCCCCCCCCCCCCTCCTCAAATCACAAGCTGGAGGAGAGAGAAGAGAGAGGAGATGCTGCTCTGAAACCTGGAGCTTCAGTTTGACACTTTAAAGGTTCAAACCTGAAACAGGAGGTTCATAAGAGTTCCCATGTGGGACGATTAATGGTGTATTTGTTATTTATTGTAGGTTTTTGGATTCTTGCCGAGTCATGTTACGGCTCTTACATTTTAGTTTGATCTAAATTATAATAAAAGTGGGCGGAGTCACAGGAAGAGGGCCCCCTCAGCTCATGTTGTAGCCCTGCTGCTCAGTAAGACACCTGCCTGGATCGGGTGTCGAGCTGAAACTGGTCACCCTCCTGTTACGTAATCCCTTCCTGTCCTCGAGTGTCCGTTACGCCAAACACAACAACACGCCCAGGAAGCTTCAGATGTGGACTTTCCCTCCTCTTCCTCTCTCTGAATCTCTCTCTCGCTCTCAGCCATTTGGATCGTTTTTAATCCCCATCCTGTGAAGATGTTTGCCAAAGCATCCATATGGACACAAACCCACCCCCATTAAACACACGGACCGCACGTGTGAGGCAGCCTGCAAACCACAACAAGATCTGCGCGTGAGAGAGGGAGAGAGCGGCGCGTGCCGAGCCACGTGTGTGACAGCGGACACTTCCTGCGGTGGCAGAGCGGAGGGGGAATCCAATACGGTTAATCGACGAGTGTTTATGTAACCGCCGGGCTCTGCCTGCTGCACACACACACACACACACACACACACTCTTCTTCCTCCATCCGATACACTCCCGTCAGGATGGGATCTGTGTCTCCAGATCCTTGTGCAGGTGTGTTCTCAGCATCCGTTGCCATGGCGGTGAGGGAGTGGAGGACGTCTCCTGGGTGATGGCTCGTCTGGACCACAGCCTGCACACACACACACACACACACACACACACACACACAGCTTCTCACGCATAATAAACACAACTCATGTTTTCATTTAAAATAAAAAGGTTTTAAAACAAAAAGGCACATGTATACAGCTGTAAACAGGTGAGAAAACATCCGTTAGATTAAAGAACATCAACCCTCTGAAAGCAGCAGTTTGAACATTAAAACATCACTCAGACAGGTCACTTCTACAGGAGACATTTACACAGTACAGTACATTTAGTCCTGGGCTTAGAGCGAAGCTAACAGGCAGAAAGGAAAGTGAATTATTAAAACATCTCCTCGTCCGACAGGGTGAAGGAAATGTTTAAACACAGGAAGAAGAAGGAACAGCAGCTGTTTTGGGACTTTTCAAGCTTTTTGCATCAAATGAAAGTTTAAAAAAAAAAATTTTTTTTAGAGCGAATGTTAAAATTCACGTTCCTTTTTTTGTCTATAAAAATTCTAATAGAAACATTCTTATAAAAACACATTAGAGCTTTTGATGAAATTAGAATTTATGGAATTTAAAGAACAAAATTTACAAGAAAAAACTCTTACATTTTGTTACTTAAATAGAAAACTTATCTTCATTTCTGATAAATCTTCATTAAATCTAGTTTGTACTATTTAATAAATACGGTTTCTACTAAAGCTCCATCTGGACTTCAGCTGTTAAAATGTTTCTAAACTTTTTTTAAGTTTCTAATTTTCTTGCATGAGTCTCTGGACCTCATTTTGATGGAAATTTGAACAAAAATTAGTCTCAATTTAAAAAAAAAACTTAAAATTTTTTTTTTTAACGTAAGTGTTTGGGATCCATTTAATTACGCGTCAGAAAGTGGGCGGGGCTGGCGACGTGAAAATAAACATGATTTGTGAGGACTTGTTGCTCCGTCAGGACCGTTTTAGACGTGACACACGAAGCCTGATCACTTCCTGAGTAAAGGATCCTAAAGGTGCTTTTACTAGATGATTATTTCTAGTTTTGTTCTGATAGCATGATGGTGATTTACGCCGTATTTATGGTTACAGCTGACTGCGGCGACACGTTAGCACTATTAGCTCCTGTTAGCATAAGGCTAATGTATGAGGGACATGCTAAAGTTTGCTATGTTTTTCTGTTTTAACTGTCTTAATGTGCTCAGTAAGTTGGAAAACTAATAAAAACTAGAGGTGTCAAATTAGCGCGCTGATTTCAGCCATGATTAATCTCTTTACCGTTTCTGCATGCGGGCTTCCTTTACAGACTTCATAAAGACAGATTGTTGCTTTAGTTTACATCAACCTGTTGGTCTGACAGTAATTTAATGAATTTACATGAATATACCTCTAAATGAGGGCTTTCCTCAGCTATTTCTTAGGTGTGATCAATTAGATTAATTAATTACAGATCATAATTAATTAATCGCACAACTTTTTTTATTAATTGCATGACAGCACTAATAAAAACACAAAAAACTATAGTTAAAAATGACCCGATCATAAGACGACCCCGCATTTTGACATTATTTTCAACGGAAAAAACTATTCGGGACAATACGGTATTTAAACCTTAATAAAATCTTGATTACCGTAAAATAGAAACATTTGATATATGTTTTGTTATACCGACAACTCCTAACTATGTATAGAGACAAAAATCGAGCACAAAAAAATTGAGGATAAATCGCCGATTAATTAAGACAGAACTAAGGAGCTTTATGACTAAATTATGACGAGAAATTCTGCTATGTGATTGTTTTCTTGCTGCCCAACAAGGTACTAGTTTAACATGGTAATCTCTAAAACTCAACTAGTATTATCCAGTTTGTTTAACTCCATAAAGACATTAATAATGTGTCCTACTTCATGTTTTCATTCAAATACACTGTATTTAAAAAAGAAAAGTACAAAATTAAACATTAGGTGCACAAACTGAAAGAAAAAGTGGAGTTTAATTTTCTACAAAGCAGCAGCGGTGTGAGATCGTAGGCTTGGGTGGTAGTGTGGTTATACCGTACACCTCGGGAAAATGTGGAGGAAGTTTGACGGTATCAAAATTTGGACACCACCCAAGCCTAAAACAGTAACATGATTGTCTCAGAAAGAAGTTTACGTTACAAATCTAATCAGTATTATTTAAAATGACCTTTAAAAGAACAGCTCCTTTAACTAAACCTCTACGATTATTAGAACAACCCTTAGAAGTGATTGAGGTTTATCGTAAGAAATCAGTGTTGACTCAAGTCAGTTTGAGCTAATAATGCCTTTGGTATGACATTAAAGTGATAGTTCACAGGTTTAAAGTAGAGCATCTTAAACAAATAACATCTTACCTGCTGCAGCTCTTTGAACAACCTCAGTTTGGAGAAACAGAGTCGAATTCTGACTGAACTGATAAACTAACGGCTAGTTTTTGGTTACTAAACTAGATAAAAGCAACAAATCAGAACTCTCCCTTTAGCTTAAGCTTTGTTTATAGTGCTGGTTGGCTAATACCACTGGAGCATTAACTCAACTTGGTCTGAATGGTTAAAGATCATGTGATCACTCGCTACACGCGTGACTCATGGAGTCTCAGCAGACATGCTAACACAGGCGGTGATCCGTTAGCCTCTCATAGAGAGTATAGTGTTAGGTTAGAAGTGTGCGACGCTGACGAGGTGTGTACAGTAGCTACAAATAAATAAGAAGCTAGGGGTGTGAGGAAGGAGATATTTTCTAGATTGGTCTTCAAATGAGGGTAAACAATCTTTAAAAGCCAAGATGAATTTGATCCAGTCTTTCAGTTGGCTGAGAGGTCACATGATGCCGTTAAGAGTCACGTCATCCTGTCCTGGATGAGTTCTGCAGTTTGTTCCTTCGGCTTCCAGGAGAGGGGCAGCACGGGGCTGTAGGTGAGCGCCGTGCCGTTGGTGGAGATGTGGTGGAAAGCAGAGGTGGACCTTGTGGCGGGACTGCAGAGGAGCTGGAAGCGCTGTAGAGCCATAAAAGTGGACAAATAACGATAAAAACATTGACTTTTTTTATTGATATGAAGGTAATGTGAGAGTATCACCTGTGGCAGGGTTCCTGGGGTGGTGATCAGAGCGTAGACGGCCCAGATAGGAAGCAGAGACACAGAGGAGAGGGTGAGGATCCAGCCCAGAGTGGTGGCCCAGACCGGAGCTATGAGTCCTTTACCCAGACTCAACGGGGACCAGCGCACCAGGGAGAATATAAACGTCGCCTTTAAAGGACAAAAAAAGACGACTAGAAGTGTTTCCTCTAAATATTAACACCATCTGATGCCAAAACATCCATCCAGGTCAAATTGTGACGGACTTTTTGCTCTTTGTCACAACATGACAGGCGTAGAGCTGAACGAGAGAACTACCTGAAACTCAAAGGGTTACAACACTTGTGCGCTTTGCTTCCTGTGGAAATATTTCTCTGACACAGGATCAGTTTGAAGTTCCTGATAACAGTTGAGACGTTCTCAATCCTTTACGCTGGAAATCAACAGGCTGCAGTTCAAATGGACGAGTTTCAGCCTGAATCTTTCCGTCAATATTTGTGATTCTCCCGTTTTAAAAGTGTCACAGATGGAGAGTAAAAACACTCAAATCAAGAATATGCTCAGAAATCTAAAGCCAGAGACGATTTTGTCATGTTAAGTTTCCTGATTTCTGTTCGCGAGATGAAATTAAACACCGTCCAGACGTTTTGGAGGACTGATCAGGAGTCAGAAGGTGGAAACTTGTTTGAAACCCCGTCGGTGGACTGGGATCACTCACAGTGCACACAGCTGGAGTCAGGTACTTCCAGCACAGCCTGAAGACGGGCAGCGGGTCGTAGCCAGTCATGTCTCTGATGTTGGAGCTGAAGCGCTCGGCTCCTGAGGAGAAAAACAATATCATTTAACTTCAAAACACCACGAAAAGAGATGTTTTCTTTCACTAGGACCTATTATCGCTCCTAAAACCAGAAACACTGAACATTCCCACAACTATAAAAGAGATGAGAGGGTGAAGTGGAGTTTAAACCCCTGATCCTCTAGTTAAACTGTGTCTTTAGCAGGATTAAAATGAAATGCTGAAAGAGTTAAAGCACTAAATGTGTTGTCCTGATTTCAGAGGCTGGGATAGGAGCTCCCCGGGGTCGCAGGGCTGAGACTGAGAGGCGGCGGGGCCCGGGGGCTGATTTAGGGCCCTGGGTTTAAGAGGAGGTGGGCTTCTATTAAACACCAGGAATTACCTTCGTTATTGATAATATGAACATTTAATAAAATCAGCAGGGAAGAAAAGATTTTACTAAGAGAGAGAGAGGAAGGAAAAATGAAATGTCAAGAAAGCATCTGGAAAAAAAGGTGAGAAATGAGGCAGAAAATGCTGGGAGAGGTGGAAAGAAACCCTAAAAAAAACAAACAAAAAGAGAAGAATGAAAGGAAAAGAAAATAAGAAGGACGTGAGGAGTTGGGGTTCGTACCGTAGACCCAGCCGATGGCTAGAGACTGGAAGATGGAGAGGAGCAGCAGGCTGGCTCCGCTGCAGGAGAAGTGGTCGTAGATCTGGAACACGTAGAGACCACCCTGCATCAGGAGAGAAGAAAAATCCACTTACTTCCACATTATTACTAATAGACCAGAACACACACACGAGACTCACCGGTGTGACCATAACCAGTCCAACCAGGAAGCAGACGACACACACGAACAGCAGCAGCAGCTCCCTGCGGTGGCCTCGTCGGATCAGGTGAGGGTACAGGTCGGTCACCGAGGTCATCAGGGCCTCCAGGCTCACAAACTGGGTCAGCAGGACAAGAGAGAGTCTGTTTCTACAGGTCCAAATGGAGGTTCTGACGCCTCCAGCCCTCATCGGAGTCTACCTGAGTGTCCAGTCCCAGCATGATGATCATGAGGAAGAAGCAGACGGCCCAGAGCTGAGGAAGAGGCATCATGGCGACGGCTCTCGGGTAGGCGATGAAGGCCAGACCCGGACCTGGGAAAGCAAGTCAAACACCACGTGTTCATCAAAATGTTACATTAGAGAGTGTATCTAAAAAAAACACAAACAAAAGATATAAAAAATAAGAAAAATGAATAAAATGTTAGACTCTTTAATTGCTCGCTGGCTGCTTTTGTTCAGTTTTTTCTTCTATTAACCTTGAAACAAGTCTAGAATCAAACACCTTCACATTACAGACCTGTTAAAACCAGGGCTGCACATAACTGGTCCGTAGGTACGCATGAGCACCAGAGCAAACATTTCTGCATTTTGAACAATTTGCTAGTTTTAAAGAATCTAGACAAGCAAATTTTGCTTACCCCATTTGCAGATTTTTTGGCCAAATCTAGAAAATTTGATCATATTTAAGAACATCTGGCCTATTTCAAGTAGGGCTGTAAGAATATATTTTCTTTTTAGACAAAAATAAGTCAGAATGTCTAAAAACAAGGTTGTTTTACTTTCTTAGAAATCAGTTTTTGCAGTGTATGGCAGCCTATCTGATGCCTGAGCATAAGGCTCACTGCTGTACTAGTGGCAGATCAGCAGTGTACTTTTCATAGTGTTACTGTCGTATGGTACTCCAATGTACTCAGCCATGAGACGCAACCGAACATCAAAATAGACAGCACTGTGGTGTGGACCAGCACTCACATGGTGGTCTTTCTAGGACCACTCTCTAGTTTTCTATTTCATCATGACTCGTTTATTTATTTCCATTTTATTTAGTCATTGATCCATTTTATTATTTTATTTATAAACCTTTTCAAGCGTTCCTTCCAAGTTTTTATGTTCATGATTTTTGTCGGAATAAACTTGTTAATGAATTCTGGGCAGTCAAGTATTGCTATCGGTATCGCTAAAAAAGTTCCAGAAAGTATCGAATAATTAAAAAAAATAAAAAGCATGGGAACTTTGACAAAACTTTGTAAATTAAATTTAATGAAAATTTCAAGCTAACTGCAACATAATGAAGACATTTTGATTAAATTGTGTCAAAAAATTGTGTTTTTTAGTGTACCTGTCAGGGATTACTTTCTGCAGAGGATGGATTTAGTGCTTCAGTTTTTTTTTTACACATGGTAGTATGTGTGGTACTGAATTAAAACCTACATTTACCTGTCGTTTTTGAATTTGATAAAACCAGCTAAAGACTTATTTCTTTTTTTCCTGTTTCACCTGATTGGGCCACGGAGGCGATATCCACCCCTTGTTCTTCAGCCATGAAGCCCAACACGGAGAAGATGGCAAAACCTGCCAGGAAGCTGGTGCTGCTGTTCAGGAGGCACAGCAGGAAGGAGTCCCTGGAAACATCAGAGCACAGAAAGTGGGTTTTGGTCTTTGTGAGTGTGAGAGTGTGGGAAACATGGCAGCGAGGGCTTTTCTCTGAGGTGTGGCTGTATCAGCGTGTTTTCTCTGTCCATTCCTGCCATTCCTTCTGGAAGCCATCTGACCAGCGGGAGCTAGAGTCTTACGTTTCAGCGAGTGTATGTGTGTGTATCTGCTTTAGTGTTGTGTGTGAAAACATGTCTCACTTATAGCAGTCATTGTTGTATTTGTTGTAACTGCCCAGAGCTGTCAGACTTCCCAAGCAGATTCCGTAAGAGAAAAACACCTGGGTTCCTGCATCCATCCATACCTGCAGAGAACAGAGAGGGAGAGAAGACGGAGAAAAGAAATGGTTTTTTTTAGGTCGATAGATGACGTTATGAGGGGTGTTTTTGTACCTGTGGGTCAGCCAGGCGGGTGTGGTTGGGTTTGAGGTAGTAGATGATGCCCTGCGACGCTCCGGGCAGCGTGGCGCCGCGCACCAGCAGCACAAACAGCATGACGTACGGGAAGGTGGCTGTCAGGTACACCACCTGGAATAGACAGGCAGTGGGCGTGGTCAGAGAACGATGGAGGCATGTGACGGAAACGTCCTCCAGCTGAGAGAAAACTAAAGGAATCTGGGTTTAACTACTAAAGAGGTAAGTTCTGGATTCCACCTGGAAATTTATTATAAATTATACATCAAAACGTAGGCGTTTTTGTCGTCCTCTCTCACTGCTGTAACACTTCCTGTTTTCACTCACGTCCCCTCAGAGTACAGAGAGCGCACATCCATAGACTTCAGTTATACTTCAGCTCTAAATACTCTTCTAATCTGGCAGTGAAGGGTGTTTTTAACAAGTCATATCCCAGCTACTGTTGCTTTTAAGTGTGTGGTTACCATGGTGACCCTAATGAGCCACCAGCAGCAGCTTTAACATTTCTTTTGATGTCGAGTGTCTTCTACCTCAGCTCTGATCACGACCCACGCTTTGTTTGACCAGCCTGTAGTGGACTAGAGAGCTTAGGCAAGAACTTTCATCATCAGAAAACCAAGAGATACGACTAAAAGATCAGCTGGTGATCGGAATCCGAGAATATTCATCGCCAAGCAGCAACAAAAATAAAAGAAAATCCTACATTCTTCCTGGTTCCTGAACTCACCGTCACTAAATGTTAGTTTGTTATTTCCAGACTCAAAAAATTCACGTTATTCAACTCTCACAATCTGAATGTGGTGCACTTCTAGTCAATCCAGGACTTTTTAGAGTAGAAATGGAGAAATAATGACAAAATAATACTTCAATATGATGTGAAATTCCTCCATTTATTAAAAATAAATGAATCTCTGCAGAGGATGAACTGATGAGACGTCTGATTTCTCTAAATCGGTGAAAGAATGGAACATTTTAGGCGAGTGGAATATCGTGCTTTGAGACTATTAGTCTGACTGGATCCAGTCCCAGGGAGTCTGGTGTTGAACCCTGACGGAGGTCAACAGCAGAGGTCTCTGAGGTTAGAACACACTGATTGGTGCAGACAGCTCCAGACCAGACTCCCAACTCCTGTGGTGGAAACCTGCCTGCAATTGGAGTCGAATTTAAAAAGCTAAAACCAAGAAAATCTCTGGGAATGAACGAGTCAGGAGGTTAAAGATCAGACAGCGTTTAGGACAATATCAGCAGCTACGAACAGGAGGACGTTGGTGTCGTTTCTGCTCACCTTTCCGGTGGACTTCACTCCCTTCCAGACGCAGAAGTAGCAGACGAGCCAGACGACAGCCAGACACAGAGCCAGCTTCCAGCTGACCGGACCCAGCTGGTCTAACGTGTCCGACAGGCGCAGCACCTCCCGCCTGGAACGCACAGGCAGCTGTTAGAGCCAAACGGAGACGCCGTCGACCTACCTGTAAAGCTTCACACTCACTCCCAGAACTCCATCACAGGAGAGGTGGCGTTCTCCGGCAAGCTGCTGGCGTTGGAGGTCTGGTTGTGGCGATCGAACAAAACGCACGCATCTACAGGAGGAAACATGGATTTAACAAACTTTGCGCTCCTGGTGACGATCTCGGCAGCAGCTAATGCTCCTACTGACTCGTGTTCCACTTGTTGTTGCAGTGCGACCACGGCAGCTCCGCCTGGAAGCTGTAGCAGAGGTAGAGGAGAGCCCACGCCAGGATGACGATGTAATACACACAGCCGTGCAGGATCATCACCTGGCTGGCGTAGCCGAGGCCTGCGGGGACATAACGACATCACGTCTTCACTAAAGGCCTTCAAAGCATTCGAGTTGACACGTTCCATCATCAGCTCCAAGTCACTGGAGCTCCAGATGAAAGCATCCTTTCACCGAGACACTCGACCTGCAGCTCACACCTACTTCATCTTCATTAGGAATGAGGGACTGTCTCACGAGGTCCTGAGTGGGTTACTGGTTGTGGTGTCCACTAATGAAATCCAGGCCTTTAATCTCAGACTAAATGTGCAATTCCAGTCAGAATTCCTGGAGTTAAAGACTTGTGGCAAAAGGATTAAAGTGCCCATGACATCGGTTTCCGTGTTTTCTGACTTATCTATCATGTTGCAACGTTGAGTTCTCACCTTAAACCTGCCAGAAAGAGCAAAAAACGGCGTCCATCTGTGTCCTAGTCCAGCCAGTGAGAAGCTCTTCAAGATTTCAGACCCAGGTTTCAAACAGTTTTTTTCACTCCAGCCCGCTATGAGGTCATAGTGATCCGGACTTGCTTATATGGTAAATTCTCCGCCCACATGCACGTTCACGACAACTGGAGCGAGGCAGTGCCGCCGCCATTGCCCATAGACCGTGTAGTGTTTAGTTTCAGTTTAGTTTCTCTTTCACGTGACGGCACTGCCCCCTGCTGCAGCAGAAGTGTCAGGCTGCCAAATAAGGAGAAACCCAGCAGAACCGGAAGGCGGCGCTTTCTTCTGATCTCTGAGTTGCTCGTTAGGAAATAATTACAGCGTATTTTGAGTTATAATGATGCAACGCTAATCTAGAGGCATCAAAGATTACACCTGTTTAATATAAAGTGATTTAAATATGGAGTCACAGGCACTTTAATTAAAAATAAAGTCGCACACAAAATATACCCGAATAAAGCAACCAAAAAGAACATTTCAGAAGCTAAAGTGTGAAATTCAAAAACAAAACAAAACAAAAATTCACGATAAAAATAAAATAAACTAATTCATAAGTAAATGTTTACATTTATAAACAAAACACTTATTTTTCTTCTTAACAATTCATGTTTTATTTCTTTGACACTCGTTTTTTGGTTCTCACTTAAGTCTGCGTACCTTTTAGGCTTTTATTCTGAAGGGCATGTTGTGGTTCTGCTCTAGGTTTTTGCTTTGGAAAGAGAGTCTCAGTGGGAGGGGCTTTTCAGTGCTTCAATCTCATTGGTTATGGGGGTTTGGAGTAGGTGGTTCTAGCTGTTTACCACACATATGGAGCCACAACATGCCCTTCAGAATAAAAGCCTAAATGGTCTGAGCAACGCAGAATTAGGTGAGAATCACAAAGGTGTCAAAGAAACAAAATATGAATTGTTTGGAAGTAAAAATAAGTATTTTGTTTAGAAATATAAATTGGTTTGTTTTTAGTGATTTTTTTAAATTCTGAATTTCACATTTTTGCTTCTGAAATGTTTTTTTTTTTGGTTGCTTTTTTTAAAGGTATATTTTGTGTGCGACTTTTTCTTGGTTGAACCTTTTGGCACAAATCGTATCCCATAATTTAGACTCTTTAACAGATCAAATCTTCATTTTTAAGAGCTCTAAAACTTTTAAACCCCAGGAAGAAATATTAAAATAGTAGTTTTTGCAAAATCCAACCAATTATTAAATTTCACTTCCACTTATCGTGGTGGAGGAGTTTGAGTGCCCTAATGATCCTAGGAGCTACAGTGGGGCAAAAAAAGTATTTGGTCAGCCACCGATTGTGCAAGTTCTCCCACTTAAAATGATGGCAGAGGTCAGTAATTTTCATCATAGGTACACTTCAACTGTGAGAGACAGAATGTGAAAAAAAAATCCATGAATTCACATGGTAGGATTTTTAAAGAATTTATTTGTAAATTAGGGTGGAAAATAAGTATTTGGTCACTTCAAACAAGGAAAATCTCTGGCTCTCACAGACCTGTAACATCTTCTTTAAGAAGCTTTTCTATCCTCCACTCGTTACCTGTATTAATGGCACCTGTTTGAACTCATTATCTGTATAAAAGACACCTGTCCACAGCCTCAAACAGTCAGACTCCAAACTCCACTATGGCCAAGACCAAAGAGCTTTCGAAGGACACCAGGAAAAGAATTGTAGACCTGCACCAGACTGGGAAGAGTGAATCTACAATAGGCAAGCAGCTTGGTGTGAAAAAAATCAACTGTGGGAGCAATTATCAGAAAATGGAAGACATACAAGACCACTGATAATCTCCCTCGATCTGGGGCTCCACGCAAGATCTCATCCCGTGGGGTCAAAATGATCATGAGAACGGTGAGCAAAAATCCCAGAACCACACGGGGGGACCTGGTGAATGACCTGCAGAGAGCTGGGACCAAAGTAACAAAGGTCACCATCAGTAACACACTACAACGGCAGGGAATCAAATCCTGCAGTGCCAGACGTGTTCCGCTGCTGAAGCCAGTGCATGTCCAGGCCCGTCTGAAGTTTGCCAGAGAGCACATGGATGATACAGCAGAGGATTGGGAGAATGTCATGTGGTCAGATGAAACCAAAGTAGAACTTTTTGGTCTAAACTCAACTCGTCGTGTTTGGAGAAAGAAGAATACTGAGTTGCATCCCAAGAACACCATACCTACTGTGAAGCATGGAGGGGGGGACCATCAAGCTTTGGGGCTGTTTTTCTGCTAAGGGGACAGGACGACTGATCCGTGTTAAGGAAAGAATGAATGGGGCCATGTATCGTGAGATTTTGAGCCAAAACCTCCTTCCATCAGTGAGAGCTTTGAAGATGAGACGTGGCTGGGTCTTCCAACATGACAATGATCCCAAACACACTGCCCGGGCAACAAAGGAGTGGCTCCGTAAGAAGCATTTGAAAGTCCTGGAGTGGCCTAGCCAGTCTCCAGACCTCAACCCCATAGAAAATCTGTGGAGGGAGTTGAAAGTCCGTGTTGCTCGGCGACAGCCCCAAAACATCACTGCTCTCGAGAAGATCTGCATGAAGGAATGGGCCAAAATACCAGCTACTGTGTGTGCAAACCTGGTAAAGACCTATAGTAATCGTTTGACCTCTGTTATTGCCAACAAAGGTTATGCTACAAAGTATTGAGTTGAATTTTTGTTATTGACCAAATACTTATTTTCCACCCTAATTTACAAATAAATTCTTTAAAAATCCTACCATGTGAATTCATGGATTTTTTTTTCACATTCTGTCTCTCACAGTTGAAGTGTACCTATGATGAAAATTACTGACCTCTGCCATCATTTTAAGTGGGAGAACTTGCACAATCGGTGGCTGACCAAATACTTTTTTGCCCCACTGTATGTTGTCTGGGGCACTTGTGCCCCTGGTAGGGTCACCCATGGCAAATTGGTCCTAGGTGAGGGGTGAGACAAAGTGCGGTTCAAAAGACTCTTCATACAAGTACAATCATCGAGCCAGTGTACCCGGCCCGGAGGGTTACCGGGGTCCCACCCTGGAGCCAGGCCTGGGGTTGGGGCCCGTGAGCGAGCGCCTGGTGGCCGGGCTTTCGCCCATGGGGCCCAGCCGGGCCCAGCCCGAACCGGATACATGGGCTCATCCACCTGTGGGCCCACCACCTGCAGGAGGAACATGAAGGGTCTGGTGCAATGTGGATCGGATGGCAGACCAAGGCGGGAGCTTTGGCGGTCCGATCCCCGGACACAAAAACTGGCTATTGGGACATGGAACGTTACCTCTCTGGCGGGGAAGGAGCTGGAGCTTGTGGAAGAGGCTGAGCGATACCAGCTAGATATAGTTGGGCTCACCTCGACACATAGCGTTGGCTCTGGAACCCGAGTCCTGGAGAGGGGTTGGACTCTCTTCTATGCTGGAGTTGCTCCAGGTGAGAGGCAGAGGGCTGGGGGGGGCTTTCTGTTAGCCCCAAGACTCTCTGCCTGTATGTTGGGGTTTTCTCCGGGGGACGAAAGGGCAGCTTCCCTGCGCCTTCGGGTTGGGAAACGGGTCCTGACTGTTGTTTGTGCTTATGCACCAAATAGCAGCTCAGAGTACCCACCCTTTTTGGAGTCCCTGGGACGAGTGCTGGATAGCGCTCCTACTGGGGACTCCATAGTCCTGCTGGGAGACTTCAATGCTCACGTGGGCAATGACAGCGTGACCTGGAGGGGCGTGATTGGGAGGAACGGCCCGCCCAATCTGAACTCGAGTGGTGTTCTGTTTTTGGACTTCTGTGCAAGTCGCAGTTTGGCCATAAAGAACACCATGTTCGAACATAAGGATGCCCATCGGTACACCTGGTACCAGGGCAGCCTAGGTTACAGGTCGATGATTGACTTTATAGTTGTATCATCTGACCTGAGACCATATGTTTTGGACACTCGAGTGAAGAGAGGAGCGGAGCTGTCAACTGATCACCACCTGGTGGTGAGTTGGTTCAGATTGCAGGGGAAGATGCTACGCAGACCTGGTAGACCCAAACGTATAGTGAGGGTCTGCTGGGAACGCCTGGCAGAAGAGCCTGTCAAGATGGTCTTCAACTCCCACCTCCGGCAGAGCTTCGACCACGTCCCGAGAGCAGTGGGGGACATTGAGTCCGAATGGGCCTTGTTCCGCTCTGCGATTGTTGAGGCGGCTGTTGCTAGCTGTGGTCGCAAGGTAGCCGGTGCCAATCGTGGCGGTAACCCCCGTACCCGCTGGTGGACACCAGAGGTTAGGGGAGCCGTCAGGCTGAAGAAGGAGGCCTACAAGGCATGGCTAGTCTGTGGGTCTCCAGAGGCAGCTGATGGGTATCGGAGGGCCAAGCGGGGTGCAGCAGTGGCAGTTTCCGAGGCAAAATCTCGAGCGTGGGAGGAGTTCGGCGAGACCATGGAGAAAGACTATCGGTCGGCTCCAAAGAGGTTCTGGCAAACCATCCGACGCCTCAGGGGAGGAAGGCGGCAACTCGCTCACACTGTTTACAGTGGGGACGGGGAGCTGCTGACATCAACTGGGGCTATAGTCGGGCGGTGGAAGGAATACTTTGAGGAGCTCCTCAATCCCACCGACACGCATTCCTATAAGGAACCAGAGCTGGGAGAACTGGGGATGGACTGTCCTATCTCTGGGGCAGAAGTCGCAGAGGTAGTCAAAAAACTACGCAGTGGCGGAGCCCCGGGGGTGGATGAGATCCGACCTGGGTATCTGAAAGCTATGGATGTTGTAGGACTGTCGTGGTTGACACGTCTCTGCAACATTGCGTGGTCATCGGGGGCAGTTCCTGCTGAGTGGCAGACCGGGGTGGTGGTTCCCATTTTTAAGAAAGGGGACCAGAGGGTGTGTTCCAACTATAGGGGGATCACACTCCTCAGCCTCCCTGGGAAGGTCTACTCCAGGGTACTGGAGAGGAGGGTCCGGTCGATAATTGAACCTCAGATAGAAGAGGAGCAATGTGGTTTTCGTCCTGGTCGTGGAACTGTGGACCAGCTCTTTACCCTCGCTAGGGTGATGGAGGGGTCATGGGAGTTTGCCCAACCAATCCACATGTGTTTTGTGGATTTGGAGAAGGCTTATGACCGTGTCCCCAGGGACACCCTGTGGGGGGCGCTCCAGGAGTACGGGGTGGATGGTCTTTTGTTAAGGGCCATTCAGTCCCTGTACCAGAGGAGTGTGAGTCTGGTCCGCATAGCCGGCAGTAAGTCGGACCTGTTCCCAGTGAGGGTTGGACTCCGCCAGGGCTGCCCTTTGTCACCGGTCCTGTTCATAACCTTTATGGACAGGATTTCTAGGCGCAGCCGTGGTGTGGAGGCTGTTGAGTTTGGTGACAGGAGAATCTCGTCTCTGCTTTTTGCAGATGATGTGGTCCTCCTAGCTTCGTCAGGCTCTGACCTACAGCTCTTGCTGGGGAGGTTCGCAGCCGAGTGTGAAGCGGCTGGGATGAGGATCAGCACCTCCAAGTCTGAGGCCATGGTTCTCGGTCGGAAAAGGGTGGATTACCAACTCCAGGTCGGGAGAGAGATCCTGCCTCAAGTGGAGGAGTTCAAGTATCTCGGGGTCTTGTTCACGAGTGAGGGAAGGAGGGAGCGGGAGATCGACAGGCGGATTGGGGCAGCGTCTGCAGTGATGCGGACACTGAACCGGTCTGTTGTGGTGAAGAAGGAGCTGAGCCGGAAAGCAAGGCTCTCGATTTACCGGTCGATCTACCTCCCAATCCTCACCTATGGTCATGAGCTTTGGGTAATGACCGAAAGAACGAGATCGCGGATACAAGCGGCCGAAATGAGTTTTCTCTGCAGGGTGGCCGGGCTCAGCCTTAGGGATAGGGTGAGGAGCTCGGACATTCGGGAGAGACTCGGAGTAGAGTCGCTGCTCCTCCATGTCGAAAGGAGCCAGTTGAGATGGTTCGGGCATCTTGTTAGGATGCCCCCTGGACGCCTCCCCAGGGAGGTGTTTCAGGCATGTCCTGCCGGCAGGAGGCCCCCGGGTCGACCCAGGACACGCTGGAGAAAATATATCTCTGGTTTGGCCCTGGAGCGCCTTGGGATCCTGCCGGAGGAGCTGGTAGAAGTGGCTGGGGAGAAGACTGTCTGGAGCTCCCTAATTGGGATGCTGCCCCCGCGACCCGGACCCGGATAAGCGGAAGAAGATGAGACGAGACTTAATGCATCTTCTACGTCTGATGTAAACATTGACTTCTATTGCACCCATAAACCTAGAGCCTGGATCAAAGTCCTCTATAGTGGCTGAACTTTATGTGCAGATCTGTAGACAGCTGAAGTCTATTGATGCTGTTTGAGTCTAAAACAGACTTAAAGTTCTGGATTATTCAGCATCTTGAATGTTTTTTTTTCAATGAGTTGAGTTATTGCTTAACTGCGAGTTTTTATTTTTAAAGCTCCAGCCAACAAAGTTGAGATTTACCTAAATAAAAGCGTGCAGAATTCCACATTTTCTGATAGCAGTACAACATGGACACAGGAATGCTTCAGCTAGCATGAAAACGTAACAAATTAGAAGAGAAAAATCAGTGAGAACGGACGTTTTAAGACACACAAAAGCTGTTTTTAGTATGTTAGAACTTTCCCAGAACTGTCCCTGAAGTTATAATCCCCCCCCCCCATGTGTCTGATGTGTGTCATTTCCCTCCAGCAGAGGATTCATTGGCCACTCCCTAATTTCCTGCTCAGATAAGGCAGAGTTATGTCGTCTAGAGCAGCGATCTCTGAGACCCTTAAAGGCTGTGGAGCAAAATACAAACTTTATCAAAAGTTTTAACATGGAAGCAATACATTTGGTCTTGTACTATGTTTATATGCACACTACATTAATGATTTGTGTTTGTTAGAGTAGTTTATATGAAGAGACTGTAATTAGATTCAATCAAATTCAATTCTCAGATTTTATTTTGAAGGTGTACGGAGGGCCGGTTCCTCATTTATTGTGAAGAGTTGGAACTCTATTATGAGAACAGGCTTAGTTATTTCACAGCAAACATAATGATGTGAAAGAGCAGGTGTGTCATCGAGAGCATTGAACAAAATGATCCTCTGGATTTAGGAGGGAAAAACTAAAACACAACAGCCGCCAACTCAATTTGGGCTGCATGGTGGTGCAGGTGTTAGCACTGTTGCCTCGCAGCAAGAAGGTCACAGGTTTGAATCCCAGCTGTGGTCTTTCTGCGTGGAGTTGCATGTTCTCCCCATGCTGGTTTGGGTTTCCTGCGGGTTCTCCGGTTTCCCACACAGATCACAACATGCCTGTGATTGTTAATTGTATATAAGTCGCTTTGGATAAAAGCATCTAATAAATGAATAAACATACAAATAATAGACTACTAGTCAGTTTGAGAACACAACCCTAGCCAAGATCCCAATTAAATAAGAGTTACTGTGTAAAAAAATCCATTAGCAGCCAGTACTAATGTAATTTGATTTCTGGAGATTATCTGAGAACCCTCAATTTATTTGTAGAGGGACACGTGTTAAGTATTGACTAATACTGAACAGTATTATAACCTAGGCTAATTTGCAATCCCCAGATGAGCTACAAAAAGATATTAAAACAGAACATTACCCACAGTGGGGTCTTGATCCAGCTCTGAGAACCACTGGTCTAGGGCAAGAGACCATCTCTTTCCTTTTAACCCATTGTATTCCTCCCACAGCAAATCATTTACGTCCTACCTGAAGCCATTTCTCACCTGCGGTCATTGTACTCACACGCTACCATCTAAAGGAGTGCTTCATAACACGTGGCGTATATTTTCCATGAAAATTAAACTGTTGCAAATCTCTTGAGCTAGTTTTCCTGTAATTAGACTCTACTGTCAAGGGACAACGAGAGACATCACAACATGTTCCACAAGACAAGAGGAAACTAGAGAGGTAGGGAGCTGATAGAAGTCCTAAAAACAGGATTTCTCCTCCCTGTCAAAGAATGAAGTTGAAATATACTTTTCAATAAAAAACTTAATCAGTTCTAATTTAGTTCTACTAAAACGGAATGAGATTACCTCCAAATAATGGGCAAATGGTCCTCCAGGCGCTGACCCCTCCCAGGCTGGTGTACTGACCCAGAGAGGTCTCCAGGAGGAAGAGGGGGATGCCACACAGCACCAGGAACAACAGGTAGGGCACAAAGAACACACCTGAACACAAAATAAGCCATAAAAATTCATAAACTGAATATGAGAATGAAAAATTCAAGTTTTCTTCTTACCGCCTCCGTTTTTGTAGCAGAGATATGGAAACCTCCAGACGTTGCCCAGCCCGATGATCTGTCCAGCCACGGCCAGGAGGAACTCAGCCTTGCTGGCCCACTGACCTCGAGCCTGAAGGCCGTCGGGGGTCCGTTTCCCACTGGGGAGGCCTCCTTGGTGGAGCTTGTTCAGCGGCTGGTCGGCCTGGTGCGAGGTCTGCAGGTCAGCCATCTCTGGTTGTGGCAGGGACACACACGCACCCCTGAAACAAAGTGACAAATAAGGAATTAAAGCTGAAAAATAACTACAAAAAATGCTATGTTGCGCACATTTCAGTGGTCGAGGAGCAACAAGAAGCTGTTCTGACTGTTGGTCTGGCGGCCTGGCTTATCAGAGACGTGTCTCAAGGACGACTAGTGTGGGTGTGAGGCCTTTATCTGAGGTCTGCAGGAACCCAGTAAGTAAAGTTTATTTACTTTATAACCCAGGGGCTCAGTAGAAGCACCTGGTTCAGTTTCACAAAAATACAGATGTTTAAGAAGTTCAGTACCACACAATGGTCACTGAAAAAACCCCAAACTGACAAAAGTCATCAATTAAAAATGTCTGAAAATCAGACATGGCTTTAAACTGTGGTTCATCAGAATAAACTGAAAAACACTGAAGAGAAAGTTCAATCAGAAGATTAGAGACAATTATTGACCAACATGTTAAAAACCATCAGTTAAAGGCTAGAAGACCATCTCCATCAGCTAAAGACTAGAAGACCATCTCCATCAGCTAAAGGCTAGAAGACCATCTCCATCAGCTAAAGGCTAGAAGACCATCTCCATCAGCTAAAGGCTAGAAGACCATCTCCAATCAGCTAAAGACTAGAAGACCATCTCCATCAGCTAAATACTAGAAGACCATCTCCATCAGCTAAAGACTAGAAGACCATCTCCAGTCAGCTAAAGACTAGAAGACCATCTCCAGTCAGCTAAAGACTAGAAGACCATCTCCAATCAGCTAAAGACTAGAAGACCATCTCCATCAGTTAAAGACTAGAAGACCATCTCCAGTCAGCTAAAGACTAGAAGACCATCTCCATCAGCTAAAGACTAGAAGACCATCTCCATCAGCTAAAGGCTAGAAGACCATCTCCAGTCAGCTAAAGACTAGAAGACCATCTCCATCAGCTAAAGACTAGAAGACCATCTCCATCAGCTAAAGACTAGAAGACCATCTCCATCAACTAAAGACTAGAAGACCATCTCCATCAACTAAAGGCTAGAAGACCATCTTCATCAGCTAAAGACTAGAAGACCATCTCCATCAGCTAAAGACTAGAAGACCATCTCCATCAGCTAAAGACTAGAAGACCATCTCCATCAGCTAAAGGATAGAAGACCATCTCCATCAGCTAAAGGCTAGAAGACCATCTCCAGTCAGCTAAAGACTAGAAGAACATCTCTAGTCAGCTAAAGACTAGAAGACCATCTCCATCAGCTAAAGGCTAGAAGACAATTTCCATCAGCTAAAGGCTAGAAGACCATCTCCATTCAGCTAAAGACTAGAAGACCATCTCCATCAGCTAAAGGCTAGAAGACCATCTCCATCAGCTAAAGACTAGAAGACCATCTCCAGTCAGCTAAAGACTAGAAGACCATCTCCATCAGCTAAAGACTAGAAGACCATCTCCAGTCAGCTAAAGACTAGAAGACCATCTCCAGTCAGCTAAAGACTAGAAGACCATCTCCAGTCAGCTAAAGACTAGAAGACCATCTCCTGAAAATTGCTGATAATTTTGTCTAAATTTTTAATCATTTAAATACTGGAATATTTGCTTGAGAAAGTTTAAATCTGTCATTTTACTAGAAACAAACCAAACAGACCCCGAGTCAGTCTTTATTCTATGTGTTTTTTCTCTCCTCACCAGTGATTAAACAGTTATCTTTGTATAATCAGATTGTTAGTTAACTTCTTCCTCCCGCTTCATCATAACGTCACGTGACCTCACTTACAGTAGGTTTTTTTTCTATCTCTTACGTCTAATTTCCGAACCATGTGACCAAAATAACGCTGATATAAGGAGCACACCGCTGCTTTCATAGCTCACCGTTCACCATCACGGTGTCACGGTGAATATAAGGTGATAATGTAACGGGTCTGTAGTCTGTAGGCTCGGTGCTGACACATGTAAGGCTGTCATCATGTAACGGTTCACCGGCAGAGGCGGGTTAAACTCCCAGGATGCTCCCTGAGTTACCCTTTTTACCTCACCTCACCGAGGCTGTGTGCTAATTTTCGCTTCGTAGGTCGCTCGTGAGGACAAACGGTAACGACAGCTCGACCTGACATGTCCTACCTCTGCGTTTCCCGTGGTCCTTCACACAGCGACCTCCCCCCCGGTTAGCGGTGAGATGGCCTGTTCCAGGTACAGGCGGATGTGTGTGTGTGTGTGTGTGTGTGTGTGTGTGTGTGTGTGTCCGAATCAAATTCATACAGCGGATATGTATGGGAATAAGACGGAGGAGTGGATGCTAACCGGAAAGGAAGACGTTACAAAATAAACCACATGGCATTATGGGTATTTGTTGTATTTTTCCGCTGTTACAAAACTTCAGAAGCTGCCGCCTATTCACTCCACCTGCAGCAAGGGTACCCCTCCACCTGCTTTGTGCGCACTATTTCCTGCATTTGTTCACCTTGTGACGTATTTTTAATTTACTAACCACTTGACTTATTAGAGAACAAATACGTCCAAAAAAATAACTGCGATGAAAACATTTCTGATTATTCCTTTATGAGGCAAAATACCATATTTGATCACTTTGGAGGCAGTAACTCAGTGGTTGGGGGGTGTCTTGCAACTGTGTTTGCAAATATGGATAAAATTAGAAATATTGTATTTAAAACACTGTTAGCAGCAAAGGATAAAACTATAAACCTTTATTTTAAACACTCAGTGAAGAAAGATATAGAGATATTTTTAAAACACTTAGCAGCTAAGGATGAGATTAAAAATATGTGGGTCAGGAGCAGAACTGTTACTAGTAGTTCACGTCAGAAATGTGGTCCTGTTTCTGTCGGTGTGCAGAACGTCTCAAGAAATAGAGCACTAAATCTCGGTGGCTCATGCGAGTTCACGCGATAACAACTACATGTATGTAGGAGCTGGTAAATAATAGCCACACTCGTCCTCTATGTTCACTGTATTCACTTAAGTGCGGTTGATTAATAAACAATACTTTTCATTTGGCAGCATGCTTTAAATTTTGATTTGCAGCCTAATCCTGAAGCTTTTACAAAAAGTTTTTTAAAAGTTTTTTTTAAGTAAAAAAGGTAAGTTTTAAAATGTAATTTTTTAAAAACAGTAAAATTAATATAAAAAAAAAGACCTCAAAACTACTCAATGTTTGAAATTTAAAATTTCTAAGAATTTCAGTAAGTGATCTATTAAGGGTTAATTTTTTCAGCTCTGCTTAAAACTGTCATTCAATCATTTTGAGGATTTTAACCCTTTTAATGCCAGTTTGTTTACTTAACATTGCTGTCATTTATTTTAAAAAATACAATAAATTGATTGCTCTCTATAAAATATAATGTTGACAGCAACAGGCAGCCTATCCTAATAAGCCTTAGTCAAACTAATGTACATTACTGTGTATATTATGATTATTGTATATTAGCGTTAGCCTAAAATTATTATATACCTTTAATTTACTTGATATACCTAGTTGAATTTAGATTTTTCCAAATATTTTCCAAATATGATCACTTCCCTTTTTCTATACTGCAGTTGTTTGGTTCTAGTAAGAATTATATTAAAAAAAAGCAAATTATCACGTTAGCATTAGCAATGCTAATACCAGTACTTTTGCAATTGCATCTTGTTGCCCAGTTTTTGAAGTGAAAAGTATAAGAAAGTTATTTTACTCTCATAATAAGTTTTTATCTCCACTAAATGATGCAATTCTGTCAATTGCTGAAATAAACGGGTGCCTACAGTCACTTAAAATGTGAACTCTGGATAGAATTTAACAGCTACTTAGATGAGTAATCACATTAAATAATCTTTATTTCAATATTAACCAAAATAACTGAGCAGCCCTAGTAGCCACGCGCTAATTGGCCAATAAGAAATGATCCATATATGAAATGTTTAATGGCTGCTTGGACAGTGAGATTAATGTTGGTTTTGTTTCCGTACACAGGGTCCAGTTTGACCATCTTGCATTGGGTCTAGATGCAGACTCATTTATAGCTAAGAGCTCTTTCTCCTTAGATATCTGGAATGTGGTTGGTGAAACTGGAGAAAAACACCAGCCTTCGGACCCGTATTGTGAACCCTCATCTCGTAAATGGTCCTAATAATTTCGGCCATCTTTAGCAGCATGTTAAACAGGCTGTGTCATTGCCTGTGCTCACTCAGCAGAGCTTTTATAGCCTCAGTAAAACAAACCCAGTCTCCTGCTAACACTCTGGTCTATGGACTTAATTCAGAAAATTGCATTCCAACTGCTAAGACATATTATTTTACGTTACTCAGGGCATAAATCACAAACAAATGTGAAGGGCATTGTATTCCAACCTATGGATAAGGTCACTCTTGCATATCAGGGGTCTAGTTTGGAGAAATATGCAGTCATCTTAAGATATAAGTAGCACATTTGTTTTTGCAATATGCGATTAATTATATTCTTCATGCTTTGTGGACACCTTTAAATAAATAGGTTACAAAAATGCTAAGCAATGGCTCCCAGACTTTTATACCACTCGTAATTTATTTCTAAGAAAAAAAGAGAACTGTGGCTCAGACTCGTCTACCTGTTACAGAAAAGAAACAGCTGCCGTCGTCTTCATTCAGCTCTGGATATTCCGTAATATATATGTCATGTTGCACACCACATCATTCATCGACTTCATGCTCTGAAACTTTACTTCCTAAAAGAAACAAATACTGCGTTCTGTGGCTAGATTCCTTAAAATTAGCAAATTATTCTAAAAGCAGGAACAACTTGCTATTTAAGGAATCTAGCAAGCAAATTTTGCTTATGGCATTGGCAGATTCTTTTTTACAAATCTAGAAAATTTGACCATATTTAAGAAGATTTGGCTTTTTTCAAGTAGGGATCTAAGAATATATTTTATTTTCAGACAAAAAATAACTTAAAATGTCTAAAAACATGGCTTTAAAAAACTTTCTTAGAAATCAGTTTTTGCAGTGTATAATTTTAATCTATTAGATTAGACTAATAAAAAAGAGCAAACAGAAGTCCCCCCCCAGTACAGGATTCAAACAAACAGTTACTTGATGTAAAAATTGTTATTTTTAATTTACTTTTGTTGGTTTTTATAGGTTACATGTTTTCATTTATCATCTTCACTCAAACTTGTTTTTTTTTTTTATTGTTAAACGACATTTTCTACAAATCAGCCAAAAACTATATCCAACATGTCAAGTATGGAGGCATCAATTTTTGAGTGCAGTATCTCTAATATGATTAAGACACACTACTAAACTTTGTTATTTTATGTCTAGTCAGACAGTTCTTTGCATTTCAGATTAGCCTTTATGCAGATGATTTACTATTTTACTTACAAGTTTTTCAATTTTGTCTCCAAGGTTGTTTTAATTAACTTGACCTGAAATTTTGTATACAGATCAAATTACACTGGAATACTCTTAGATGTACCGCATTATTCCTTTTGTAAGAATTGTTAATGTTACTCTGCAAGTGCAAACCATAAAGTCTGGTTCCAACTTTCCACAGAGTTGGTTTGATTGCTTTTTCTCTATAATTAAATCATCCGTGGTAAACTTAATTTTGTATTTACACAGGTTATTAGAATTTGTTTGCTGATCTGAAATGTTTATGTGAGAAAACATTTGCAAAAACGGAAGAAATTTGTAAGGAGGAAATACTTTTTCACATCACTGTAGAAAAAATTGTCTACCGAGTCATCACCTTTTACTCCCTATTGTTGCAAATAACTTTTCCAGTGAACCTCATCTCGGTTTGTGGAAGACCTTCATGCTGATAATGGTTTACGATGAGCTAATGCTAAAACTATTAGGTTGACCTTACAATAGAACAAATAAAAATCACTTTGATTTACTTATACCAAAGTATTCCTAATTATAAACAGACTTTTTATTATTTGTTATAATGAAGAATTCAAAGTTCAGAACTTTATGGAAAGACCCACAATGGTCTCCACCATCCTAAAGAGATTTACTGCACTGGTAACGAAGCACATGTAAAGCTTAGGTCTGTAATTAGGTACCAATACAAATTTATTTCAGTCTTCTTAATTAGTTAAAGTTATTTCACAAAGAAAATAAAGAAGTCAAAGGTCAAGCGTCAGGAAGTGGTAAAAAAGAGTCTTACAATAATTTAAGATGCATGAATTCCTAAACTTAGAGTCGCCACATGAAGCTTTGGTTCCCCAAGGGTCAAATAAACCCCCCCGGGTTTAAGAGTCCTTCAATACAGTCACCATTGTTAAACTGAAAAATCTCAGCAAACACCCTGCCGAGGCATGTAAAGCAGACCAGGCATATATGCATACTTTCTGGATGCTTTATGGCAGCTTTTATTACAGGTGTCTGGTATCAAGGCCAGTGGGTCACTGATATACAGTTGTGTTGACTGTAAAACTTTGTTAGCTTGCCTCTACGGCTGCAAGGTTTGCAAAACAGGAAAGATAATTTCAACAGGTTAAAGAGAGGGAAGGAAATCCATGAAGTGAGCATCCTTACTCAACTACCAAGTAAAACTCATGCAGACACAGACATCATGCTTGTATTCAACACAAACACATCAATCCTGGTGCTATCCGTTAGCGATAATTATCATACTTGTATCCCAGTCACACATGTGTTTCTTCCGTTGGGATGATCTGATAAGGAGGTGTCAAGTTCTCCTAGGAGTTCAGTACTGATGCCCTTTGACGTAGAAACTAGGAAACCAGACACCTGCTAGCTTGTTTGTGTGACCCAGACTGGCTGCCAGCCACACGCTAACAAGCCCATACACACATTCTCTTTAGGTGAGATTACAGGCTTAACTTTGATTTTCAGAACTGTATTTTCTTAATTTGGTCCTAATTTTAGTATTCATTTATAGAAATGAAGTTGACATTCACATTAAAGATTATTGGCTAAAGATTGTCCCCATCTATGGTTGGGTTACGAGGTAGACGACGTACACGTTTAGGGTGTGAAATTGTAAATTTGTCACATTTATTTTAGGAACGCACAATGCCATGTTTTGTCAAAGTAAAAATATTTAAGATCAAATATGAAACATAAATACAACTATGGCAGTTTTAAGCTAAATATTTAGCTATTATGCTATTTCAGATTGCTGTAAAATGAAAGAAGCCTACCAACGTTTAAGCAATGTGTGGAGATCCCCTATCTAACGTCCCTGACTTCCTTTATTGGTTAAAAGTGTTTATCAATTTTGATTGACCATTGATAAATAATAAACAGATTCACATAACCTTACCATTAGAGGGATTCTGAAATGTTATAGGACAATGGCGTAGATTGGAGCTTGACATTGGTGGGGACCCGAATGGGACGTGCGGGGTGGTGGTGTTGAGTGCCCACACTTCGAACGGAAACAGGATGAAAATCGCAGGCTGCGCGACCGGAACAGCCCGGTCTGATTCGGACCGAAGTTACCATTACCGGGAAAATGCCCGATGGCCAGTCCAGTTTGGTCCACACACAGCAGCGTACCACCTCGGTCTGCTGGGCTGCACGTATTATTGGGGTGAATGCAGCGCTATTTCTGCACCCTTGGATTGAATTATTGGTGGAGACACGTCACCTCCGTCCATGCCAAATCTACGCCCATGATGTAGGAGATCTAACCTCATTTTCATTATATCTGGCAGTGGGAATTTAGACTAAAACCGCCACATTTAAATGTAACTTCATATATTTAAATTAGTATTTTTTCTAGACTTGATGTTGTGGTAAAACAAAGCTCTTTATTTTCTTCATTCTACTACTTTACAATACAGATCCAACTCATCTTCTGACCAGTTCTCTCGACATGTTTGGAAGACCAGTCAATAATCCGAGCAGTGGTAACGGACCTGTCGAGGTCTTTGCTTTTTATGATGCAACACCAGGTGTCGGGTTAGGACTCCTTACAAATAGCTGATAACATATCTTAGTAAAAAGAAGAAGTGAGATATTTTAAAACAATTTCATATAACGGCACAGACACTGACACCGTACTGTAAAAGCTGAACTAGGGTTAGTAAAAGTCGAGCAAAAATGCAAGAAAATGCTCGTTAAATAGGAAAATGTGCAAACACGCAAATACTTAGGACAGGAGATCCCTGTATTCATCTGTCTTATATTATGGATGCTTTAAAAATTATATTTGTACATTTTTTACATATTAAAATATATGAATTATTTAATTAGGGGCAAATAAACCTTTAGCTGGGCTTGAATTTTCTATGTGCCTTCACCTAAAGATAAAATAAGCACATTTTAAATAATGTTTTCTTGGATTTCTTTGAGACACAAATGGTTATACAATCTTATAAGAGCCTAAAGCATTCTGGGGAATAGAAAAGTGATCATGACGAACGGCTGAAGCCAGTAAACACAGGATAAAATCACTCGGAGATAAAGACGTACCAACATATCATAGAAACTTGATTCTTGGGAGATGATTACTTGTCCTCGTGTTGAACTTACCTCTGTTTGTGGATTCTCACCAAGCCCTCCAGGCGCCTTAATGAGCTGGATTAATTAGGACCCTGCTCATCCCGATCAGTTTACAGAGAACTGAGTCCGACCCTGTCTCCCCAGAGCCCGTCCGGACCGTTTGCCTGCGATGAACCGAGCTCTCCGGCGAATCAAGGAGAGCCAAACAAACCTAGATTCCTGCTGTTCACTGAGTCAGAATGGGACAGCGCGTATCACGGGACTAATGTACTGTAAGTGTGGATGTTGGACTCATGAGGACTCAACCCTAAAGCAACATTAACAATAGCCTACTTAGCTAGTGTATCAAACAGTGCTAAAAACACACACAATTTAGATGAAAGTATGTCTTTAGCCATCAAGTCATCCAGACAGAAATTAATCCACCTGATGTTGCTGAGGATCCCAGACCTTCACACTCAATGGTCTGTGATCACCCTAGGAAGGAATGCGCCAGTGGATTATCTCAAAAGTCCAACTATTATCCCTGTACACTCCTGTTTTTTAATACTTCACACTCCAACACCAAGACGATAGATCTCTTTTCAGAAAGCATAAATAATGTGAATCCTATCACATATCTTTATTCTTCTACCCATAACACATCTATGGGATTCATCCAAAGTAATGATGATCATCACTTTCAAGCTTGGCGTGTCCAAAGTTGTCAGACAAAGGGATCGAGAATTGTTGCATATTTCCTGTTCGACAGCAAAACTATTGCGTTAGAGAAAGTGTCATCATTACTCAATAGAAAGCTACAGATGCAAGGCATGAATCAACAGAAACCAACAACTACACAGAAGGATCTGGGGTGGGTGGGGGGTTGTTTAGTCGGCGCAATGTCAAGACTTAGAGGAGTCGGTTGAGGTGGTTTAGGGTATTTGGTCAGGATACCTCCTGGGGGGGTTGGGCATGTCCTGGCAGGAGGGCAGGAGGCCCCTGGGTCGAACCAGGACAACACCAGGCTGGATTGGGAACGCCCCACTGGAGGAGCTGGTGGGTAGAGGATGGACTGGGATTCCCTACTTGCGATGCGGCCTCGCAACCTGGGACTGGATAAGTGAGGGGAAGCAAGGCAAACAAGAACAATGTCTCATTTACCTACATAAAGGGGGCGGGGTTTAAAACATATACTGCAGCCAGCCACCAGGGGCTGCCACTTTTCCCTCTCAGCTTCAACTTCCATGTTATGTTCCTCTGTCTAGTTAGTACATATTTTGATGGCTGGAAGCTATGGAGGGCTTTAAACATGTCGGTGTTTCACAATGAATAATCCTATAATATTTCCATGGTCTTGAAGGGCTTTCCTTATATATTTTTTACCTACTTTGTCAAACGTTTTTGAAGCTTATTGCCTCCTAAACAATTTTCAACAACATCCACTCACAGTTCTGTTTTAACAACTCTTCTTTAAAGGGATACTCCACCAGAAAGTGATTTTTTTGTCTATTGTCATATTCCTCAGATCAGTGGGCAAAAACAATTTGTAAACAGCCCAGCCATTTTCCTGATCCAGCAGTACACTCCTTTAGCAGTCCGGCAGTACTCCTTTAGCATTAGCTTAGCGTAAAACACTGTAAGTGAATGGTAACAACTAGCATGCTAGTAGTTACCATTCACTTACAGTGTTTTACGCTAAGCTAAAGCTAAAGGAGTACTGACGGATCAGGAAAACAGCTGGGCTGTTTACAAATTGTTTTTGCCCACTGATCTAACTATGAGGAATATGACAATAGACAAAAAAAAAATCACTTTCTGGTGGAATATCCCTTTAAGTTCATCACCACTAGTGTGTGAATGGGTGAATGACTGTACAGCGCTTTGGGAAGTGTAGAACCATATATATATATATATATATATATTGCTAGATGCCCTATGTGGGAGTCAACAGCATCCCTAAACGGCGGCCATCTTACTTCGGACAGCTGACTTTCTGCTCTCTATGTCTGTTTCAGGTGGGACTCAGGCTTAAGTGTGTTTTCAAAATGTCTCAGAAACTTTACAAAGGTTATCATTTTCCTCATGAGTAGCAGGCCCTTGCTTGTATGTTATGTTTTTTAAAAAATTACAGGATAAATTCAAGTCACAGAGTTGTCCACAAATATGTAAGGACACTGAGGAGTTTTATGAAATATTCTTGTCCCGTTTGAGGGTGGACCCAGGTGCAGGAGAACAGAGGCAGGAACAGGCAGGTGCTTCATTTGCTGCCAAACGACCAAAACTCAGGGAGGGAAACAGGCATGGGAAGACTACAGCAGGAACCAACAGGGAGTGACTGAACTGAACAGTATATATAGGGGGGAGGTGATCGGGAGACGAGACACACCTGTGGAGGATTAGTGAAGGAAACAGGAGCATGAAAAAACACAGGGGAGATGACAGGTAACTGAACACAAAAAGTTATTTTATTAGTCCCAAAGTTGGTGACTAATAAATGGAGTCAGTTGGGATTTTTTTAGACTAAATTGTGACAAGAAAATTTCCACGAATAGCCGTATGTATTTTATGTTGAGTTTCAATAATATTCCAATTGAATTTTCTCACAATTTTATGTCTCAAAATAGTCACTAACAGTCAGTCAGTAATGGAACAATATATATATTTTTTACCTCGTTTAATCAAAACATTAGAAATACTTTTGTCAAAAGAACACAAACCAACAGCAAACACGTAACCTGTTAAATCCAGTGGATCTGTTTCCTTCATCCTGTATAGTCTTCAGATAACTGGGTTTTATAGCCACCAGACTGCTTAACCTCAGTTCTGAGTTCATCACCACCACAACCACCAGAGTGACCAGCTCAACAACAATGCATTTTTATCAGCTCTAGTTTTGATGATGGGCAGAAACCCCTGGTTAACTGATTCCTCGTGTTTGCTGATGTTATAGTAGGTTCCTGTTATGAATTATGCTGCTCTTGTCTCTGTTAATAATGCAAACTCCAGATTGTCTGGTGACGACATCGCATACTTGTTGCAAACGTTGGAAAACTTGGTTTGATTTACTGGGTCAATAACCATCGAGATGCTCAAAACTAACCAACAATAAATAAATACGACCTTGATGCATGTGTTTCCAATTAGGTAAACAAATTGTGTTTCTCCACTGGGGGAAGTGACGCATGCTAAGGCCCAATCAGCCCGCTGCAGCCTCATTATCAAACAGGCGAGGTTCCTGAACACATCAGACCCATTTATTCTCTTTAATATTCCTGCCAACAGCCCATCAAAAGGGGAGGACCGCTCGACACGAGCCAGCTCCGCCGCACGGCGATGACAGAAAGCTGGGTTAGCCTAACCCGAGAAGCTGCCTCAGCGCAAGAAAAGAAGCAGAGAATAAGTTCCCTTCAGCTAAATATAGACTGAAAACAACACAAAATGAGCTCACTTTGTGTTCAACTGGTAAAACACGAGTAGCAACCTGGTTATTAGCCAAACAAACAGCATATGTTTGCTACTTTAAATCCCATTTCTCTTAGACGTCTCCCCTAACTTTAACCTGAACATATGAGCTTATATTTTACTGATATTTACAAACCAAATCCCACAGCAGGTAATAGAACTCCTGATATGTTTGATCACGTGAGTGAGGTTGTGTTTAGAGCAAAGTGACAACAATAGCCGGCTGAAATTAGAGGAAGGCAAACACCTGGACTATGAGTGATGGAGAGAACACGAGCTTCAGAGTCTTTGTTTGATTAAATGATATGCTTTCATAACAGAGCTGGTTCTTTGTGCTCAGCATGACTCAGCAGTTTACGCAAGCCAAAATGTGCTGCCTCATCTCACAAATAGTCATTTACTCTCATAAACCCTTGTGTTTGGATTAAAAACAACTCAAACTCTGGGTGTTAATCAAATATTTTACCTTAATAGGATCATTTTAGTATTTAAAAGAAAAAAACCAAGCCTTCATAAACACATAAATCTTATTATTCACACACGCATTTTACACCTACCTGCTGTAACTTGACCCAGCTGTCTTTGTCGTCCTCTCAGACATTAAAGCAACAAGCAGTCAGACATTAAAGCAACAAGCAGTCAGAGCAGCAGCAATAAAATAAACCCACATGTCAGGTGGGAGGAGCTTATCAGCTCCATATGCTCAGGTGTGCTGTATTTGGTCCCAGACTTAAAAACAGATTAGTAATTTATTGTCTGCTCACCTTTTGGGTCTGCAGGTCAGCGTCAGGTCCCGTCCCGTCCTGGTAGAGGACTGAACTGAGGCTGAGGACATGACAGGTGTTCAGCAAGGAGGAGGAGCTACAGGCTGCTGCTGGAGCAAAATGATGAAACTCTTTCACAACATGTGCTGTGATTATTTGTCTCCTACATGATGTCCTGCGTGAAAGACAGAGCAATGACAGCATGTTTCATGTAAGAACTGATAAGGTGAGTCTTTGAGGAGGAAGTTGAAACATTTTAGTGTTGAAACAAAGGAGTGAGTGAAATAAAACAGGAAGATCTGAGCTTTGTTTAAATGGCCTGCATCGAAAACATCAAATTATGTGGACTCCTAGTGCAGGAGACTTCATTAAATGAGACTTTAAGGGTAATTTATTATAAATTTGGGGATTATTTTTGTATTTTTTGTGATCTCTCAAATTTAAAAGTGAGTTAACATTTTAAAATTTCAGATAAAGTCCAAAAAACAGTCTGATTTCTATGAAAATAACAAAAAAATGCAGTATGTTGAGGTTGTATTTTGCTGTGTGTGAACCAGTTTCTCAAAGTGAACGATACCAAGAAGAAGAATCCACAACTTGCTGTTAGTCATGCGGTTCAGCTGGTTGTAACTATTGATCCGCTACACCCTCACTTACTGTATATGGAATCAGTTTTCACAGGATGGGGTCTGACAGAACCAGCCATGAAACCATGGATCGCTGTCGGAAGGGAAACTTCTCTTCTCACACTCTGCATACATATAAAGAATGTTGTGAATGTTAGAAGTTTCTCTTGTCTTTGTCAGAGATACTATCAGAACTAATCTTATTAACATTGTAGCGTTATAAACTCTATTTATATGGTTTATAATTGGCACATACTTCTGTAGATCCACTACTAGGTTTTGTTAGTTTTATCCAAAGGGTTACCTTTGACACTATCACCTTTTAGTGCTTACAGGAACATCTCTAGGTTCTTTCTGATTTATTACAGGGAGTAGATTATGCATTTCATATTGACAATAGACATCTGAGACTAGAATTAGACTTCATGATTTTATTAAGAAAGACGGACGACAGACATCACAGATAAGAAAGAGGTAGTTAGCAGGTGGTCAGCATTAAGTCATTCACGATGGTAAGGTGTTCTGAATTGAATCTTAAATAAGTTTAGTAATCTGAGTCTCATGATGGTTTAGGAGACTAAGGATTTTACTTAATTTAGATTAAGGGTTCTAATGGAGGGTACTAGTTACGGATGGATCAGTTACTAGTTTGAGTGAGCTAAAGTTGTTAGCTTTTATCAAAAGCCTTTAAGCTTTACCAGAATTGTGGGATTTAGCTGCGTTCGATGGATCAGCACCGCTGGGGTCGGATGAGACAGCGCGGAGGTGGTGTTCCCTCCTCGGTCAGGATCGGACGGCTGTGGTGGTCTGGGACCGCCGGAGGCCACGGTGTTGTCCTGGGAAACGAAGCTTAGTGGACCCATCTCTGGCAGGGAGCATCGAGGGCTGGCATTCCCATAACGGAGCGTCAGACCGTCAGACACAGAGGTGTCTGACCTCAGAGGGAAGCTGGGTTCATCGGCTCAGACGGGCTGAGGGAACCGTCTCAGGGGGTTAGGAGCTGTTTTGTCTTGGGGCCAAACTGGTAAGGCTTACTAAACATGCTGTGAGGGAAGAGTGGTGGAAGGGAATCACGTAAATAGGAAGGATTCTGTTATCAGTAAAGCCGGGCATACACTGCGCGATATTTCCAGTCGTGGCTCCGAGCTCCTGCTCAGCTCCTGTGCAAACTGTGCGATTACATCACAGGATCCAATCGGTCACAGCTCACGAGTACTATACGACCTGATGCTCTGATGCGAGCTGACTGCTCACACTGTAGGTGCTACACACGACATGGTCGGGCCTTGGAATATGGAAATGTGGAGAAGTAGAAGAAGAAACTCTGGAAGTGATTTTATTGTTGTTCTTTGTTATCTGGAAAAATTACTTGGTTTTCTCGATTTGACTGTTTTATGCCATGTTTGTTCGTGCACATAATTGTATGTCTGTTGCTTCATTTTCAATAAAGATTTATAGAAAAAAGGAAGACAAAAAAATACATTCGCCTCCTCCGGCTTCTTTTTTAAATTTATTTTATTTGCGATCCGAGCAGACGCCTCTGTGCCTCCTCCGGCTTCTTCTTCTACTACTACTTTCAGGTTGGCGCGTGCGCAGTGTGAGAAATTCTGGGTTCTCCTCGAGGAGGATCGCCGATGAGCTACGAGAATATCAAACACGTTGGATTTTCCAGCGAGCGTACCATTGCTGATCGGGAGCTCCTCATGAGGTGAAAAATCGCTTCTCGCTAAATCGTCTCTGTCCCTCTCTCTCTGAAGACGCTGCAGCTATCTTAGTGAATAGTCTGGTCACATCACGACTGGACTACTGTAATTCTCTTCTCTTCGGACTACCGCAGAAATCTCTACATAAACTTCAGTTAGTTCAGAACGCTGCTGCTCGTATGGTCACGAGAACACCTGTTACTGATCACATTACTCCTGTTATTCAGCAGCTTCATTGGTTGCTGATAAAATTTAAGATAATTTATAAACTGCTTCTCCTCACATTCAAGGCTCTGCATGACCTCACTCCTTCCTACATCTCCCAACTCATCCGAGTTTCTGTACCTTCTCGATCCCTCCGCTCCTCAGTGTCTATAAATCTGCACATTCCTCCAGCTAGACTCACCACAATGGGAAAACGAGCCTTCAGCAGATCAGCCCCATCACTCTGGAACTCTCTCCCAGCTGACCTTAGAAACATTACTTCTCTCTCACTTTTTAAATCTAGGCTGAAAACGCATCTATTTAAAGTCGCCTACTCAGTGTGAGATTTATGGTTGTCTTTTCATTGGTTGTTTTTAACTTGATGGTCTTATTCTTTTACTGTGTGTTTCTCTTGAGTGACAGAAAGCGGCGCCTGAAATAAAATTTATTATTATTATTATTATGCTGAACTCGGCACGAGAACGAAAATAGTCGCAGAGCAAGAAATCGCCGGGAAACCGGCGCTGAAGTCGCACGGTGTATGCCCTGCTTTAGGGAGTCACTTACTCGAACACTTGATGTCCGTGTAACTGTATTTCCTCCTCTCTGCAGCAAGAAAATAAACTTTTAATTAAGACTGACTTCTCACCGTTTGATAATCTTTCAATAGTAAGATTTCCACCACAGTAGTGAACATGGTATTTTCACTGGCGTGGCATCTGACATCTAAATTTAGGAAAAGCTACACCAGCAGCAGCGATACCCGCAGGCTTGAAAGAATTGTCAAACAAAATCCATTCAAGAATTTGGGGGAGCTTCACGAAGTGGTCTGAGGCTGGAGTCAGAGCATCAAGAACCACTAAGCACATGAGTCCTCCACATGGGCTACACATGTCACATTCCTCATGTCAAGCTACTCCTGAACCAAAGACGGAACAGAAGCATCTTAAGCCTCTTTCATAAAACAATGCTGCCAATTTGCCGCGAAGCTGAGCCGGCATCTGGGAGCCTTTGGCTGTTCATAAGTGGTCAGACTGTGCCGGTAATGTGGCGCAATCAAGTGCTTTTCACAAAATCATACGCAGTGGCGGTCTAAAGGAGGTATGGGGGCGGTCTTCGTGCTGTCGATGTGCAGGGTTACGTATAACGTGAGTCGGAAGTGCTCGTAGTAAACAGACAAGATGGTGGAAGCAGTTCTTTGGCGCGATCTGACCAACCGACTGTTAGATTTGTCCTTATATTTCTTCTTCATATCTAGAAATTGTTAATGTTTGAACAGGAAGCTGATGAGAGACTCCTTCGTGTTTGGGCTGGATAAATGCCTGACAAATGCGTAACAGCGCTCCCATGTTTACGTATTATCTCTAGTAATACACTTAGATTATGAAAATTTAATTTAAAATAATTAAATGTGACTCTAAAACCAAATGTGTCTGTTTGAGAAAAGCCTTAGAGTGCTTTAGCCTTTTAAATCTACTAATGAGACAATCCAAAAACCCCTGTGTAAACCTGTTTTTCATGAGTCATGCTTTCAACTGATGCACCTATACTTCCGTTTTGTCTAGAATTCATGGGCGTAGCAGTCAACTCTGTCCCACATCTATATAATAGCAGCACATCCGTTCTCATGGCACTTTCAATCATCAGCCCACTAATGAGGTAATGGATGATAAAGGTGGAAGTGTTTGCTAAGTTTTTGTTTGGGCCAAACCACGCCTTAGCTTGTTAAACTGAACGTATTTAATGAAACTGCTGAAAAAGACACACCTTCAAGGTTTCCATATGAAGCTTTACATTATATGTAACTACCTTCAAAGACTTGTTTTAAAAAGGCTCAGTGTTGTGGAGTCATGGTTTGATCCCATATTAAGGGATTATAGCCAACGGAAGGGGTGAGAGTTCTGGGACCATTTTTGTGTAAGTTAGGTAGCTATACCTAGCTTGTTTGCAGATTAGTTAGGAGCAACTTTAAGCTTTGACCGTCTTCCTGAATATTGGTGACCGCGTTATGAATTACAACCAATGCAGTGCCACCAGTGGGGTGTGTTACTGAACAATTTAGATCTGTGGTAAGGGGGACCTTAGGGAGAATAAGGTTTTAGCGTATTAATGTGGTATACCAGCGGTTCCCAAACTTTTTTTGCCGCGCACCCCCTTCTATGTCCCAGCCGTGTTCGCGCACCCCCAATCCCCGGATGGAGACCTTTGACATTTGAACAAATTCCTGGTACCTATGAATCATTAATGTTACAAATTTTTGATACTTTTGAGTGTTATTAAATCATATGTAACCGAGGATTACTGTGATAGTCGCGTTTCCTACAGTCAGTAAACGTCCCTCGCATTTCCATGTGATGCGCTTATCTTGTAAAGACGGCGGGTGTGTATGGGGGAGTGCTGATCAAATGTTTGGAAGTGAGCAGGAGGTTACTACACTGGATTAAGCTGACGGTTCGCTTAACTAACTGCTTAGTGTTTTTAAATTATGTAAAAATGAACACCCAGCGCCCAAAGGAGCGCTGCATCTTTAGTAAAATCAAAAGAAACAAAGAAAGCGACTCACCATGGAGTTGATTAAAAAGGACACACATGGAATCAATCAGCAGAGTTGTTACAAGCTGTCAAGAAGGATTCTTTGAATAAATAATATCCATTGGGCTTTATGCACAGAGTACTTAGTAGAACTTCCGGTTTAAAATTACCTCGCGGGACCATTTCCGGTTCCATTTGAAACGTGAAGATTTCCAGAGTTAGAGTGCATTTCCAGCTAAAGATATTGTTTATAATCAAAACGAGTAATAGTATAGTATAGTACAGTATGATATATATATTATAGCACTAAGAAATGAAGCCATCATATAAGTATCAGCGGACGGGAAGCCTCGACAGCTGAACACTGCTGTGTTCCGTTGTGTACCGCATCAGCTGAATATAATTCATCAGTTCGTTTCCACACATTTCCACTGAATAAATAACTACAAAAAGGAAGGATTGTGAACTTAAGAAGAGAAAACGTGATCATTTCTAACCACACCGTGTCTGCAGTCCACACTTTGCAGCACAGTAGTCAAAGAGCCGAGTGGAGGAGGCTAAAGGAGGAGGCGCGGCGCCGTTCGTGTGTTATTTCACTGGAACAACTATTCTTTTGGTGAATGAAGACTTGGTGTTTGATAACGTACAGCTAGACCAGAGAAAGTTGAAAGTTGGGAAGCAGTTGGAGCCCACGATCACGGCTATATAGATTTGTCTCACTGTTTTTTGATGATGGAAGCTACGAGCTAACGCTGTTAGCTTACCTTCAATTTCATCAATAAAGCTGGTTATATACAGCTTAAAGTCCTTCACCCGCTTGCTCACAGACGTCTCTGTGTGTTTTTCAAAAATCCGGTGGACATCGTTTACCGTGATGCGCGGCAGGTCTTGAAGAAAACGGGTAAAAAAATCAATTTTGTCCAGTTTGTGTGGGAACAGCGTTGAACCGGAAGGGAGGGGCAGCCTCTATCGCAACCAGGAAGTGACCGTGCATAAACCCCATTGAGAGGTAAACAGACTAGCAGCTCCTCGCACCTTTGCCCCGGAACTAATAGTAAAAGTTATCGTTGCCTTCAAAATAAAGGTCTGCTCGAAAGGGCATGATTGACAGAAAAAAAGACTCAGAGTTCATCCAAATATTGTCCCACAGCTCCACACAATAATGATATACATGTTTATTTACACATTTTTACTGAGTGGGGGAAAAAACACTGTAAATGTGTAATTATTTCAAATTTCCGCCATTACAGTTTTCATCTCGCACCCCCTAGTGGCAGCTCGCGCAACCCCAGGGGTGCGCGCACCACAGTTTGGGAATCCCTGTGGTATACTATGGGCTTTCTTTTTTGTTTAGGTGAGTCAATCATGTAGCCTGTTTTACTTAACTGTTCACGTACATCATATGGACCCGAAAACTTGGCAGAAAGTACAGAGTCTAGCACTGGTAACAAGGCCAGAACCTTGACAACAACTTGGACATGGAAATGAACAGCACAGCGTTCGTCCCCTTGTTTTGTGTGTTGAGAATCACACAAAGAAACTCTAGCAAAAGCACATGAGTGGTCTAATGGGCTTTATGCACAGAGTACTTGGTAGAACTTCCGGTTTAAAATTAACTCACGGGACCATTTCCGGTTCCATTTGAAACGTGAAGATTTCCAGAGTTAGAGTGCATTTCCAGCTAAAGATATTGTTTATAATCAAAACGAGTGATAGTATAGTCCATCCATCCATTTTCTGTAGCCGCTTAATCCTCCACAGAGGGTCGCGGGGCAGCTGGTGCCTATCTCTAGCGGTCAAGGGGCGAGAGGCGGGGGACACCCTGGACAGGTCGCCAGTCCATCGCAGTGATAGTATATACTATAGTGATAGTATAGTATAGTACAGTATGATATATATATTATAGCACTAAGAAATAAAGCCATCATATAAGTATCAGCGGACGGGAAGCCTCGACAGCTGAACACTGCTGTGTTCCGTTGTGTACCGCATCAGCTGAATATAATTCATCAGTCCGTTTCCACACATTTCCACTGAATAAATAACTACAAAAAGGAAGGATTGTGAACTTAAGAAGAGAAAACGTGATCATTTCTAACCACACCGTGTCTGCAGTCGGCACTTTGCAGCACAGTAGTCAAAGAGCCGAGTGGAGGAGGCTAACGGAGGAGGCTAAAGGAGGAGGCGCGGCGCCGTTCGTGTGTTATTTCACTGGAACAACTATTCTTTTGGTGAATGAAGACTTGGTGTTTGATAACGTACAGCTAGACCACAGAAAGTTGAAAGTTGGGAAGCAGTTGGAGCCCACGATCACGGCTATATAGATTTGTCTCACTGTTTTTTGATGATGGAGGCTACGAGCTAACGCTGTTAGCCTACCTTCAATTTCATGAATAAAGCTGGTTAGATACAGCTTAAAGTCCTTCACCCGCTTGCTCACAGACGTCTCTGTGTGTTTTTCAAAAATCCGGTGGACATCGTTCACCGTGATGCGCGGCAGGTCTTGAAGAAAACGGGTAAAAAAATCCATTTTGTCCAGTTTGTGTGGGAACAGCGTTGAACCGGAAGGGAGGGGCTGCGTCTATCGCAACCAGGAAGTGACCGTGCATAAACCCCATTGGTCCTGAAAACGGCAAACATAATCTAGGACACGCATCACCAAATGGCGCACTCTGGTTCTGTCTGGACTGTGCAGCAAATCCAGGATGCTGTCCCTGGGCCAGGGGAAGGGGTTGCATCTGAGGAGACACGCGAGTGCCACTTAAGAGCTACCGCAAGCTCGTGACATGTTTAACACCTGGCATGCCCCCTTCCCTCGGACTGAGCTCCAAACCATGCATTTTGCGGTCCCATTCAGGGGGAGGGGGCGTGCTAGGTGCCGGGCGAGTTGCGCACCCGTGGCAACCCCTTGGTAGAGTTTGTGAAAAACACCAACCAGTACCCTGGTCAGTTTGTACGACACACAGGAGTCCAAGAGTGGAGAAGAACTTCATCAGGCCCTTCACTACCAAACAATACGTGATTTTACGCAGTGGGATTGCCTCTGGAGACTGAGTTGAATCATCAACGTAAGCAAAAATAATAATAATAATAACATTGATGATGCAATACGAAACAATATGATGATATGATACAATACAACATGCTATGATACCATATAAGGTATGATACGATAACACAACAAAATATGACACGGTATGATACGATACAATATGATACAAAGCAGCACAAAACACTACTATCTGATATGACTTGATACAAGACAATGTAAGCTATCAGTATAAAAAGAATACAATATTCTTTATTGTTCCCTTTGTAAAATTTGTTTTGAACTTACCCAATACAGTAGTCACGTTTATGAAAGAACTATAAATAAAATGAGTAATGACAGTGTACCTACCACTGGGACTGCAGATAGAAATGAGCTGATAAAAGTTGTAATTTGGTGCAGTGCATCTTTGCTCTCTCAGCAAACAATGATAAGGATGAAGCAAAGGTAGCTCTAGTAAGAACAAATTCACCTCTGTGCAGTGTATACCCCTAAACCAAACTTCATGACGGGGCTTGTGGACAATAGTGTGAACACAGCAGAAAAAAAGACATTCAGAGAAGTGTGATTCACTGCCTTTTGCTTCAAACTGAAGCCAAAACATCTCTCAATCTAAATATTGTGTAAAACTTTGCTAGTTGCTAAATTGTAGATGTCAGCCTGCTGTATGCGCCTAGGAAAACTAGCACCAACTACACATCATAATAACGTGTTGCTGTCTGGCACTCAGCCTGTCATTTCAGGACAGCTAAGATAAGAACATGATACACTACTCAGCAGCATGTCAGCCGGTAATGGCTCATATAACGGTGTTTGTGTGGATGGGGGAGTGTCAGCACTGAATAGAAGGATTTAGTGGGAGTAACACGCAGCATTCCACACTCTTTCCTTACAAAGACATCCACGTTAGCTTGCGTGGTTGGTTCTCTGTTATTTATGGGCCCGTCATCTCACACCATTTAGGCATTTTGATGATCCCCTACAGCTTTATAGCTTCAGCGTGTAAACACACGTTGGTTATGTGTGTGTCTGTAGTGTCAGGTGTAACACCACAAAACATGAAAAACTGGAAACTAGTTATTGGAACTCTATGAAGACTTGGCGTAATTTTGGATTATTAGTTCTGTTGGCAGGATATGCAGCAGTTAAACACAATCAACAGGTTTGGGAAATGCAACCATTAGTCTGGATAAGTTTGTGTGTCACAATCTGAACATTGTGTACTTCGGTCTAAAACAGTAATTAGGTCTACGTTCCATCCACTGTGGTGGGTTTCTGAGAAAGACTTGCATGACCACCATTTCTTCCATTTATCTTCTGAAATGCGTCATCCATAAGGGTCACGGGAAGCTGGTACCTATCAGTGTCATGCGGCGAGAAGCAGGGGACACCCTGGACAGGTCGCCAGTCCATCACAGGGCCACACGGAGACAAACAAGACTCAGTCAACATTTCATCACAGGCGGACCGCGGTCCGGATCCGAACCACACAGCAAATCGAGGTCCCGATCGTCAGACCAGGGGGAGGGTGTGTGTCTGGGAAGATGCTTGAGTGCTCCCACGCCATGCCCCCTCCCCTTCCCTCCTCATGATCTGAGCGGCTCGTTCTAATCTGCACTTCCTGTTATGTGCTTGTACGGCCGTAGGTGCCGCCGGGCAGCCCTCTGGGACAAAGTCACAACAGAGGCAACGCCCCCTCTCCCTGGACCAGGGGCCATGTGATGCATGCCGACCTGGACCCTTGATAGAATTAGTTGACTACCCCTGATTGTGAGTCACCAATTAACCTAGCATACATGTTACACAGAAATGCCACAGCGACGCTACCAATTGTACCACCATGTGCCGCAAAGCAGCATGTTGAGACCTCCATGTTCTAGTAGAATTTGCTGCCTAGTGTTTATCTTTGTTAACAGCATCTCTTTTGTCCTTTGTTTTTGGAAAAAACAACTTGTGATGTCATAGTTTTCCAGAAACCTGACAGAACTTATTCTTATATTTTAAGACCCACAATTTTGGGGTTTGAAACATTTCAAATCTGTGTTTACCATTTCCTGGGAACCATGAATAACATGTTTGAGTCTGAAGCAAAGTGGTGGATCGACTGAGGGGCTCTGAAATGGCTAAAGCCACCCGGCACGCATGGATTAAACTGTCAAAACACCCACTAACACTGTGGCTGTGGGAAAGCTCTGCTTGTGAAATGCTTCCAGTGGACACCAGAACCCCAAAAGAGGCATAAAAAGATCACGGCACAACAAAAACTTGTAGCAGGACTCATTAAACTCCTGTCTCCTCTCTCTTTCCCGCCTCACCACGTCCTGTGACCTCTCCTCCGACTGAGCATCTCGTATAGTCTGAGTATTTGGTCTCGACTGTAAATTCTTTGGGACATTCCCCGTCAGTGAAGCAGAGGTTAAGGCTTTGTGCAACGCAGCCACTTGCTCTCGAGGTTGGAATTTCGTCAACCTGAACAGTTTTTCACATGACGACATTTTCTTACACACACAAAAAAAAGCTGCAGCTGGAAAAACCTTTAAACTATGCTACAGATAATTGCTCTAATCTGCTCATACTGTGATACTTGAAACTGTAATTTGTGGCTGCATCGGACTCCGTGACTAAAATAGCTTGTTTTTCTACACACTTGCTGCGTTACGAGCAAAATCGTGCATTTTAAGACAACTGAATTGTGTTATTTACACCAAGAGGGCTGCAAATTAGACTTTTAATTATGGTCTGGGTACTTTAATTACATTTTAGCAAGTTATTCCTCATTAGAAGGCAACAAAGACGATTACGTGGCCGTTATTACTCATGATTCTTGGTTTCGTTGCAGCCTCCGATGCCCTCTAGCTACATTTATAAAGATAGACAACCTATTTGGCACAATGTTTTGGTGCTAGAGCCAGACATGAAGAGGAAAATATGCAGAAAAATTGGGTTGGTCAACAGAAAGGCTAAAAGCAAGCAATTATTATGTGGTTTTAATAGTTTCACGCTGCAGCTATAAAAGCTTTCCCTGTCAAAAGCGTGTTCCTGAGTCTGTTTAGAATCACAGGAAAACGAATCGACAACGCCAGCGATCGCCAAACTAGATTGTGAAGCTTGAAATTATGAATAATTCTCCTGCTTTCAGAACAATTTGGGTTTTCTGTCAAGGTTTGCAGCAACTCCAGTGCAAACATGTGAGCCTCTGAATAATCAGGTAACGTGTGTCATCCTGTTTTTAATTCTTTTCAGTCGCTCCCTTTTGCACACACAGCTCCTATAATGTGCATGGCGATGTAATCGATACCTTCTTTGACTTTCAGACGAGCAGAACAAAACAAATTATCAGCAAACGCGCAGTGATCCTGTGAGTGTGGTTCTGAAAACACAAACGGCGCTGACGATGACACGTAGCGTGATGGATGGACTCAACGTCATCCACATTGTTTTGCTGGCGCCTATAAATTATTGAGTGAATATTTTAAAAATGGTGGATGAAAAAAAACAGAGGCTTGTCACTGAAACCCCCTCAGGAACACATCTGTGTTCGTCTTAAATTTATGCATTATTAAAGTTAGAAACAGTCGTTTTTGGGGTAATTACCCCCACACCCTTTTCCTCATCTGACAAGGAAAAATGCATTTCATGAATCTGCAGGCTGTCACAGTTTTCTTTATCTCAGGGTTAGGTTTGGTATTGTAATCCGAGCTTGGGGCAAAAACAAACCCCTAAAGGCCGACAAGTGCTTTACAGAGATAGAGACAGAGCAGAAACAAAGCTAACACAGTGGATGATTGGTTCTAAAAGCTCAGAAACAATAGGCTTTAAAGAGAAGTCCTGAAAAGATTAGAACCTGGTTTAGACAGCTCTTTGATACGACGGCATATTAGGGCCAATCAGAAGGAAAGAGATGAGATGGATGATGTTTTTGGTTTTTGTTTGTTTCTAGTTTGAGATTAAACTGTTAAAATGTTGAGGAAACATATGAAATTTTTATGGAAAATATGGAATTATGCGAGTTATTTTCAGAATAATAGGCCAAAAACTAAAAATACAGGTAAAATACTATTTAAAAAAAAGTCAAAAAGTTTTAAAAAGTCAAAATACTTTTCGCCAAATAAAGTAAGAAAGTTTAAAAAAGGCTAAATACTATGTCCAAAATATATATGTATATAAAAAAACAAATGTCAAAAATACATTTTCCAGAATAAATCCAAAACGTAAAAATAAAAGTAAAAAATTTTCCTAAATAATGTAAAAAAGTAAAAAAAAAAATACTATTTTCACAATAAAAGCCAAAAAGTGAAAATAAAATTTCCAAAATATTGTTAAAATATCAAAATAAAAGTCAAAATACTATTTCCAGAAAAATTTGTTTTAAGAATAAATTCTACATGTTGAGAAAGTTAGTTGAAATATTATTTTCAGAATAAAGTCAAAAGCTAAAAAAATAAATAAATAAAAAAAAAAGTCAAAAATTAGTTCCTAGAATAAAGTGATAGGGTCCATTAAAGGTATAATATTTATAAAATATTGTTATTGTGAATATTATCTTTCTGACTTTTTTCACTTTTGTAAACGAACTATGTTAAACTAATACTTCTGGATTTAAAAATGTTAATAAATACACAACAACTGATTTCTACTGGAGAACAAACAAATCATTTTAAAGGCTTCAGATTTTTGGGGAGTGTTTTGCTGTAAAACCTCATGCCCTAAAATGCTGCCGTATACCAACAGTTTGGTAAATGTTATGAAGAGCTAACGGCTACTTTGAGCTGAACCCACAGTGAATTACTGCCATTTTAAAACATCTCCAATCTGAAAAAACTTTAGAGCTGACCATGTGAACGCTGCTTTACAAACCTCGCCACCACTTTAGCATTATGGTTATTTGCTAGCTTAAATAACGATGACAGCAGCTAGCTGTAGCACTTCCTGCGCACCTTGAAATGTCTTAAAATTTCTTCCAGAATATTTGGGTGCTGTGACACCAACTACAGTGTAAAGGTTTATATAATAAATGTTTTAAGTTGTTTAAATCTGTTCAATTAGCCGTTAGCTCGTCTGGTTAGAGCTAAACTCTGTCTTTTCAAATTGAAATAGCTTGAAGTCAGGTAACCATTACCCCACTTAAAAATCTGAACCGCCACTTTAACAAAAACAGTTGGTTAAAAATAAAATCGGACTCATTTTTCAACCTGTTTGAAGTTTGTTGTCATCACATTGAGTCAGCTTCCAAATCCCGTAACAAAACCACCAAAAGCTCACACGTAAACTCTCTAAGAAGTCATTTGTTCGTGGTGAAACATTTACAAGCCATCAAAACTGGAGCAACTCAAGCTAGGGAGCCCTTTATTACGGCTGCTACCTTTCAACAAGCAGTTATTTATTAGAGGTTTTAGTGGAAAGGAATCTGACGACGTGTGGTGTTCCTGCGCGGGGCTGAGGATTCCTGAGAAGTAAACAAAAGAGCTCAAAAACAACTGCAGAACACGACTCTGCAGTGTTAACATTCCTCTGGAAAAATCTGAGGATTGTAAGAGGAGCCGAGGACAGAGGGGTGGGTGGTGGTGGTGGTGTCACGGAGTGCAGCATGTGTTTATGGCTATTTGGCACCAGTCAAGTTGACTTTGCAGGCTTTGTGTGGATTTAATCCTTTGCATATTTTACTTGCTTTGTAGTGTAAAAGTTCTCCTGAGAAAAACAACTTTTTTCACCAGCAGTGTGCACACGTCTGTTTCAGGGAGGGTCCTCTCCTGTGCCCCCAAACCTCAAAGTCCTCTTCTGGGACTACAAATTAAAGGACCCCTGTGTGGTTTCTGCCCTTATGCCTTAACCCGGGCCAGAAATGTGATTCATGGAACAGCTTGTGGACTGCTTCTTTTCAAAAGGACCTACATAATGAAACAGCCACCTTCTGCATTATAGAAGTTTTTGTTGCTGCTGAAAGAGGCTGAAACACATCATCAAACCTCAAGCGTAATAAAAGTACACTAATAGTAAAAGGTGGAACACTACAACAGGTGTAGAAGGAATATACAGACAATTGTTACTAGTTGAATTAAAGAAGTTATGACCTAAACTAGTTAAAAATGCTGACAAGATCCATTGGATGAGTTTATATCAAGTTTTAATGTTATCAAAGTGACAAATCATCTATAAGCGTATTCTGTACTCATTGGCCACTTTGTATGTGTTCACATTTACTGGCATTCTCTTCAAAACTTGTTTCATCCTTGGTTAGAGTTCCACACATCGAGTCAATCTCCACTCAGATTGGTTTATCTTTGAGATTTATAGGCTATATTAAAGCTTATAAAGGTGTTTGTTTTGGTTTGAAATGCTTTGATGACTATTCATTTGGGAGATTTAACCGTCACCTCAGAATAATCCTGGTAATTTAAACACAATAACAGTAACATTAGTTTATTTACTTACTAAATCAAATATGCAATTAGAGGTTTCAGAGACTCTTTGAAATGCAGAATCCTTGTGACATCATCAGATCGACGTACACTCTTCATATACGATGTGGACCAACAAAACGAGACATCAAACATCATAATAAAACTGGAGTCAATCACCAATATCTTGGTCTCATTGGAGCCAAACTGATCATATTTGTATAGGAAGTAGTTAAAGGAAAATATATTTTGAATTTGATCGGATACAAATATGTCATGTTGAGACCTAGTATTTTATCCTACCCAATTCAAAATGGCTGCCAGTGTTACCTGATCAGCAAACACAAAAATGGCAAAAACTCAGTTAGATGTGATATTTGAGTCATTCTCCATAAATACAGTAAGTCAACCATTTACATTTGTAGTCAATTCCAACTGTTGGATAAATATAAATAGTGCACACCCTCAAGTTTACCAGTCCACCCAATTCAAGATGGCCACCACAGTTAATCAACAATCACAAAAAGAGCTGTAAGTCAGTCATTTGATCTGTTACGGCCTCCTCAGTTTTGTGGAGGCCTTGTTCTGTTGAGCCTTGTTTTGTTTTTGTCCAGTCTGAACCAAGAGGAAGGGTTTAGCTTAGAGAGCTTTGATCTGTCTATTTAGGTAGACTTGGTTGTGTCTGTTTTAGCCCCTGTTAAGTCAAATTAGACTTTTGAATGTCAGACCTCTGATAATCCTGGTTAGACTTGGTGTAACCTTAAATTTACTTTTAAGGTCATTTTGTTTTCTGCCAAATCAGGGCAATTTAGAGCTTTAAGCTCCTCCTTTTGTTTCATAATAGAATTGTTTGACCAGTTAAGAGCTAAAGCTCCTCCTTTTGTTTAATAGTAGCTTTTGCTTGTCATTTATTTAGTTTTAAGGAGAGTTTGTCCTCCATTTTGGGAGCGCTTTAAGTTTTGCATGGTGCTTGTTTTTGTTCCTTTTTCTTATTAAATGTACTCATAATCACTCCATAACATCTGTCCACTGGTTTTATGTTACCTCCTAAACCTCCTAGCCCAGCCAGGACGTAACAGATCAAACGTTGATCTAAACTTTGACGTGGTAGTAGCTGAGAGTCATCCACAACACATATTCAAAGTATTGAAGTGTGAGATCTTGTGATATTGCATTTGATTGCGCTTTTTTTTTTTTTTTTAAACCGATTTGATCAAAACAGTAATAGCATCATTGTTTCTAGTTGGGTTTTTGGAGCTATAGATGAATGAATTGCTATGACTAACTATTACAATTAAACTAACACAACCCCCCTGATAATATTTGAAAATATAGCAATATTATGTGAATCAACACCTGATAAACATCTATGGTGGGGTTGAATTTTGTAGTCAGGCAAATGTCCCATTCCCTTACATGGAGAGGGAACTAGAACATCATTCCTTTTGCATAAACGTATATTCTTCTATAGACTGACAGCCATACCCGTGCAGAGTTAGAGTTCTGTCCTTGAGGTTACTGCAGTCTGGTTAGATTTACAGTCAAATCCCCTCCAGGTTTTTCATCCCCTTCCTCTGGTGATGAATTACTTCAAGGCACCATCTGAGTAAAGGGACTCCTCAAGGCCGAGGAAATCAGAGCATCCAGGGAGGCAGTGTTCAGCTTATGATCAACCTATGAAATAGGACTGAATACTGTCCAGACTTCTTCTTAATCATTGATTTTCTGACTGTGTTACCTTAAATGATTGCGATTAAACATTATGTCTAAACCTGTTTGTCCTTCCTTTAACCTTCAAGACCTCAAAGCTCTTAAACCACCAACAAAGGAAGGATTTGCTTCTAAATGGAGCTTCTAATTACAACCATCGTGGATTGGTTCACCTCCTTACGTGTCACCCCGTCAACTTGAAGCATTCCTTTTAAATATCAGCATCTTCCATTATCTCCTGTCTGAAAAACATCTCTTTGCCAACTTGTTGCAGCATGTGATTTCGTGGTATGCTGCTCTGCAGACACAAAAAGAAACATAAGAGGGGCAGAGGCAGAAAAATCCCCCCACAGAAACTCTGCCCTGGTTCTCAACTCGCCTGAACCCAAAAGACACAAGCTGTGGAGACAGAGAGCCAGACAGCGGTAGGAGAAAGTTGATTCACATCCACAAAAATGCTGTTTAACCCCGACAGATGTGTGCACGACTCCCAGACATCTAATGAGAAAAGATACTCTACGTGTTTTCAGGTTTTGTAGGGTAATGCAGACCTGCATGGCTTTAAAGATAAACAAATACATCATGTGTCTTGGGAGTACCCGTAAACAGATCCATCATTTTTGTACTATTTCAGGAGCCTTCAAGCTTTTCTGCAGCCATTCAGCCTATTTAATAGGAACAAACCTGCTACTGGGGGTCAAGGTACTTCACACCATGCGTCCCAATGGAGATCTTCACTACTGACCGTGTCCCAGACCTAGGCCCATACCCTGGGTTCTTCTGTGTGGATGTGTTTCATTGTTTGGTTGTTTCCTGGTGGACGTTAACTGGAGACAATCTACAAGATCCATATCTACCTAGGAGCCAAAGGTTCTAACCCAGACTGTTTCCTACGTTCTTTCAGTTAAAACACTCGTTTTCCCATTTTTTCTTATGGTTTTTGAGTTGGGGGCTCGTCCGGGACATGACCCCGTGTCCTCTCGCAGCCTCACACATAACTGTAACAACAGGAAAAAAGGACTAGAGTTCACCAAAATGTATTGTGACAAGGCCTGAAACCTCTGGCAGAAAATCTGTTGGACTGATGAGAAAAGCTGGAGCTTTTTGGCAAATTACATCAGCTCTGTGTTTACAGAAGAGGAAAATAGGCTTTCAAACTGGAAGGACACCATAACTACTGTGAGCCTTGAGACTGTGCAGGACACCACAAAGACCGATAACATCTAGGAGCAGAACATACTGCCCAGTGTCAGAAAGCTTGGTCACAGGTCCTCCACCAGTATAATGAGCAAAAATACAACTTGAGGTACTCAAGAATGGCTAAGAACAAAACATCATACTGGTTCTCCATGAGCTCAGATCCTAAACCTGTTGAACATTTGATCTGAAACCCTGAGACATCTGGAGAAAAGAGTGGACCAAACTACCTGTTGGTGAAATCAGACATCTCATTGTAGAAGTTGTAGAAGGAACACAACCGCATCTCTATGAGAAACCAGAGCCACGAGTATGTCTAAAGGGCTCATACAGGCTAAGTGCCGGTGAAGAAAACGATGAAAAAACCCTTGACATTTACAGAACATTCACTGCAAAGTCAGATTAGCCTCAGCAAAGATCAACAAGGTTTCAGAGAATAAATTAAATAGGGTGTTTAGTGACTTATCGGTTCCCAGTGAGGGTTTTGTCCCTTTTGTCCTGCTACGCTTGTCCTCTGAGCGGATGTTTAACAGGAAATGGAACTGGCATGAATCTCCTGTGGAGTTCTTGCAGCCACTTCCTGCGCTAACCGGTGCCAAACCATGCAATCTTCCAGCCGAGCACAGACCACCATGAGAAAATCATTCTGTAAGTTCTGCCATTTACAGAGTACTCCCTGCATTCATTCACTGAGACAAAAGTGAAAAACAATAAGAAGTATTTGACAGATGGGAGATCACAGGAGGAAAGTTGCAAACTGGAAAATGGGAGAGAGAAAAGAAAAATGAACATTTGGCGCTGAGGGTTTCCCTCAGAAAGCCTAGCTGACGGTGCAAACAGTCAGGTCTCCTGTGACAGGTGAGGTCTCACCACATCAGCCCGTCCGGGGCCTTAGCCCACACACACACTCCTGACCTGCTGCAATACGATGGGCTTCCAGTACGCGGGATTCTAACACAGACACGGTGAAACTCCTGCAAACAGCGGCCCTCAGCCTTCTGCTATGTTCCTTGGCTGTTGACACTCCTTTTAGACTGAAGTAAGGCCAAATGATTCATGTGTGTGCATCCCAATAGGCTTGTTACTAAACATTAATGTTGGCTTCATGCTATAAAAGAAAGATTTAAAACTAATTTAACAAAAAGCAACTGCAGGTTTTCAGATCTGTTCATGAGTCGACCACACAGCATCAAAACCAGCAACACCCTCTCACGACTTGTCACTTAAATCATCAAGTCACTAGTACAGTAGTAATAACTCTTCTTTCATCTACGATGAATGTCTGGAAATCAGGTTCAACTGACAATTTCTCTTATTTTAGAAGTTTACCATCTAAAACTGGAAACTTATTTAATAAGTTACAGTTGTGTCATGAATATGGTCATCAAGTAGAGCAGTCCTTCTTAAATAGTCCCCCCTGGGGAGGCGTGGTTAGGTGTCAGAGGAGGACTTTTTAGGATCAGTGTCTATATTCATGCTTGGGTGGGTTTTCGTGTTGTGGTGGTTGTTTTTAATGGATTTTTGTGTCAGATAAAGTTGACCATCTGGCAACCCAGACCGGTGTACAGAGTGGAGAGGGGAGATGGAGGCTTTTGTCATGTTAGTTGGCAAAAAAGGACCTGGAAATAAGGCGAATCGGATGTGGATCCATCAGTATTTGTGAGTGTGCGTGAGGAACATTTACGTGCAGGGGGCCGTGAGCAGCAATTATGCGTGTAGGGGGGACCTGAGAAAAAAAAAAGAGAGAACCACTGAAGTAGAGACTGTTATATTGAAGATATCCTAACATAACCGATAGGATGGTTTGCCATGATTTCAGTGTTTTATTTCAAAAAGTGCAACTGTACGAGATCCCCCAGGCTTGATGACTGGATGTCAGGTCTTTATTGTAGCTTGTTGCTTTAATGAGATAAAAAGATCTTTTTTTGTGTGTGAAAATTTAAAGTTTAAAACACTATAATCTTAACGTTGCACGAACTAGTCGACTTTTATGGGCTGTAGTGACTTTTTAAACCATATGTCGACTAGTCGCTGATCACGTGAACTTTTATTTTGAAGGGGTTTCCTTTGATTAGTTCCGTTTCCTTTGATGTGTTCTGGTCTGACGCTGCGCTAATAAAATTGATATTTACTCAAAGAATACTTCTTGGCAGCTTTTGATGCCCTTGCCAATCGATTGTCCTTATTTAATCAACTTAATGGTGAGTCTTTGCTTTCTTTATCTCTTGTTTTACTAAAAATGCGGCGCTATTCAAACCTCCAATGTGCTAACGGCTAAGCTAATGGCTCGGCTATCAAGCTTTGAGTGATTTTATTCATTAAATAGCGAATGTCTTTTTTATGATTATGGCTGAACAATAGACCACAATCTGACTTAAACTACACTAAAACTGTTTTGCATATAAAGATGACTAAAATGTGACTAAAACTAATCAGCATTTTAGTCTAAAGACTTGATATTAAAACCAAAGTGCTCCTAAAACAACTGCACTCTCTGAGCTGTTTGTTGTCGGCATTAAAATACGTTTTTGCAATAAAGCCTGTCAAGTTTTATAAAGCCGTCCTGTATACGCCGTATATATGACGTCATCAGCGATTAGTCAATGTCGACGCAACTTTTATTACTTGGTAGTCGACTTGTAAAAATAGCAAGTCGTGCAACCCCTACAGAGTAGTCCTGGGAACAGTACCATTAAACTGTGGCTGGCGGTCTTACACACTAAACCACAAATGCTATGGATAGCTAGCCGTGTTGCTAACAGCCAATGCTAACAATGCAAATATGTAAGTACTGAAAACATTTAGCATTTTAAAGGTTTATACAACAGAGTTTGCATGAACCACTATAAAAACAATGAAAAAGTTCATTTAAGATGGCAGCAAACTACTTTGGTCTTAGCACCACTCAACCTAGCAGTTTGCTCATCAATTCAGTCAGAAATATTCTGTATTCATTCAAACTGAGGTTCTTTGAAAAGCTACCTACAAGTAGGACAATGTTCATAACTATTCTAAAGATCTAAGCTTTCACCAGAGCCTCTCTAAACCCCTGTAAATCCTGTCAGGATTATCAACGCTTCATTAAAGTTTGACTCTCTGGTTTCCAGCAAAGGGACAAAGCTGTGGTCATGACTGGGCTGGACATTGATCATGTCCATAATGTACGTTAAATCTACTAAAGAGAGGAAGTGCAAAGGGTCAGATTAAGATTAAGGTCTTTACATTGCAGTGGTAGAACAAACAAGGCATCTGATCCATAAATGACATCATCTGATCAGCATATTTCTTAATCTCTCCTGGCTAAAGCTCCTATCAAATAAAATACTACATGTATCCAGCTTATTCAACAACTTTTGCAACTTTCAAAGGAATCCAAACTTTATTCTAAGCTCTGAAATGGAATTTAGCTCATCTTCATGCAAGTTCCCCACTTTATATTTACTGTATGATTCTTGTTAAGTGTGCAGATGCTGCTTTTCAACCACGAGGTCTAGGTTGAGTCCAAAAAGCATCCATCACCTGATGAACCATCCTCTTAGAAACCTTATTATCAAATAATAAGTTGGTAAGTGGGGAGGTTTTCTTTCGGATCTGCAGGGGATTTGCCTCGTTTTTCCACCCGCCGTTGTTATTCTGGATGAAAAGTGTTTGTGTGCGATGAGCGGCGCGTGCTTAAGCTTTGACCTCAGCCTGTCTGTGTGTATTAGAACTCAGCAGACTGTTGGACTGGAGGGCAGATAGAGATGGAGCGGATGGCTTAATGAGGCACAGATGCACTCATATTTGATAACAAGATGATAGAAAATATGCAGAGTGCAACTTATGCACTTATGCAACCGCTGCTCGCTATGAATAATTGCATTAGCTGCATGCTTGAACTTTTGTGCAGTTCACAACAGGAACAGTCAACATATTTCTGTTCAGATCAACAGTTTGAAAGGATGCTGAAAAGTGTCCTGGTGGCTGTGGTTCCAAAATCATATTTGTAATGTTTAGGAAGTGTAAAAAGAACCAAAATCAAAAGAAATGTTAAAGCTGCTGCCAGTAGCTCACTGAGATCACCATGGTAACCATGCACCCTTTCCTAAAAGTTAACCTAGTAAGAGGGAGACAGGAACAGAAACACTGTTTGAGCAAAAACCTGAAGTTGTACTGAAAAACTTGAAACTTAAAAAGACCTGGTATGATGAGGACAATTTGAACTAAAATATCATAAGTCTAATGAAGCTTGAGTGTCTGAACTGAGAAAATTTGAGTGAAAACTTACTTTAGGTCTTTTGATGTATATAACTTGAATATGTATTAGAAATTTTTTGTTTGCAAAAGATTTTAAATGTAAATGTTAGAGTGCGTGACATCGTCTCACTCAGGTGAAACACTCTACGGGAAAATGTCCCAAACTTTTAAGCTGCAATGGAGTAAAAACCATAAAAAGTATCAAAATACCAGTTCAGTCATGTGAAGTCCAAACTTCCGTGCTTTATTTAAACTGTATTTGAAGTCTCTACTATGAAGTCTGCCTAAGTTAGGGAGCTCCAAAAAATTTGTTTTTTCACATTTTACCAAAATTGCATTGATGTTTATGCGGAAATTTCTTTCCATTTTTTACTAATTTAAGCTGTTGTAATAAGCGCCACTCCTAAAATTCAAAGCATTCATTTTCTGATTTAATCACATGTTTTTGTTATGGTTTACAGGTGGTGGACCCAGGAATAATTACACAGGTGATCAGAGGGACAAGGAGCAGCTGGGTGATTAGACTGAATGAGGAGCAGGTGTGCAGTGAGACAGGAGTAGGGGGGGTACTGTTACGGAATTCTTCGTGATCAATCGGTCAATCACAATCGGCGTGTTGGGCGTCCCTGCTTTAAATTAAAACAAAATTTTCTTCGAGCAGCTGCTTTCAGATGATTGTAAGTTCTTTCACATGAGTGTAAAGCAAAAAAAATTAAAAACACAAAGATGATTTCCTTGTCTTTTTCCTGCCATTGTGCCAATAACACCCATACATGACCACACACACAACTGATATTTTGAATATGATGCTTTCTTTGGCAAGCTCCCTCAGAGGAAGAACCGTGTCGGAATAACACAGGGAAACAATCAGCACGCCCTGCCCTGAAAGGGCTGCCCATCCCTGGGCAGCACAACCAGTGAGGCCTGGGTGGAGGTCCTGAGGGTGTGGGTTCCCCCCTCTGAGTGATCCTTTTAGGAGTGGCTGTCTCTCCACAGACTGTACGTATCACTCTTCACCCCTGGTGACAGGAGCGGCTTCCTCTATCACACACACACCAAGCCAATATCAATACGCCCACATTGTGTTTGATCCCCCTGCACGTCATGAAAAACGGCTCCCTTAGCTCCAGAGCTGCACAAATCATCATCTTTACATTCCATCTCAATCTCTGAATTTAAATAAACAGCCCAACTGGAGCACGTTGTGTAAATTAAAACCATTTGGTGCTTTTTAACATTAGGGTTTTTACAGTATTCATCAATGAAAATCCACCGAGAGTGGGCTGACCCAATCACATTGTGTCAATAAACACCACATCACACCCAGGTACTTTAAAAAAAAAGGACCCGAAAAACACAACTGTGAAAAATGGAGGTGTTTTCAGAATATTGCTACAAATCATCTAAAAATAAAAAAAAAAGCTCCACCATGTGGTTCTGGTTTCATATTCTGTGATTTTACTAAAAAGAAAAAAAAATGCATGAAGGGTGTTCACCCAATAAAAAAAAAAAAGGTCTGCTTTAAAATGCCAGGGATGACGATGATAGTGATGATGGCTGTGCAGATGTTTCTACTGAAAAATGGGGGGAAGGAATAACATGCAACCAACCACTGTTGAGTTGAGAAACTGATGCAGATAAAAATTTGAATCCAGTCCAAGTGCAATAACTAAGAAGAAAAAATTAGGGTTTAAAATGTGGAATAAAGTTCATGCTACAGCTAGATCACCATAAACAGTGGCAAACGGTATCGCTAGGATCCCTTTCAAACAGATTTGATGAGTCAAAACAAATCTGTAATCATGTACTGTATAAGCTTTGATTGTGCAGAAAGTTCAGCTAGTTATTCAATCTTTCCAGATTTAAACTATATACAGATGACACCCAATTGGCAATTCGGCCATCTTCTCTTTCCCTTTGTTTGTCTCGCCACGTCAAAAGCAAGAAAACATCCATCTGCCCTCAGCTTCTGTCCATTCCTTTATTTTCCATCTGGCTGTCAGAAAACATCAGGTTCCCATTACCCACGTCCCCCTTTTCTTGGCACCATCCAGCAATCGTTTCTTCTGAAGGCCTCTCAGGTCTGTTTTCCTCCAGAGTGACTGACATTTAGTAGTGAGACAGCATGTTGCTGAGCTTCATGTAAAAACAAATCGGAGTTGGCCAGTAGCTGTGGGTTCTCAGAAAATCAAAAATAGACTATATTTAGATCTACTCACATTTGAGAAAAATAACTGGAATTCACTTGTTGAGTTTATCTCGTGTTTGGATTGAAATGGTTGTATGAGTGATATTTACGTTGTTTTTGATGATATTCTGATCCAGGAAGAAGCATCAAATAAACTGAATTAAAAGATTAGAACAGGGGTTCCCAAACTTTTCAGCTTCCAATCCACAAAATACCCACAGAGCCTTGTGGCCGTGACTATCACTGGTTAAAAAACCAATACATTGAATACTTTAAACAGAGTTTTGCTGTTTTTGGTCAAATTGTGAAAACAATTTTACACGGTATTGCCAGATCTCAGTTAGTACTTGGAGTACGTGTTGGGGATGGCAGGTGATGTGATGTTTAAAGCAAAGAACTTGTGTCAACGTATGTGCAGTGAATGACTCTCAGCTTCAACGACACCAACATGCAGCTGAATATCTGTAAATCTGACCGAGTTAGAGCCATGTTTGTGGTTTCTAAGTTCAGTTGGTTGTGGCGGCCATCTTGAATATGGATGACTTCAAATGGTAAGCGCTGTAGATGCACAGCAAATGAAGACTGAGTTTTACTAAAGTTTATCATGAGGTTCATGACATATAAGCTGTGAGTAATTCTCAACAACTATGTGCTTCAACCCCCTGATTGAGGTGTCTTGTAACCAGAGGGTTGCGAGCTTGAATCCCACTCCAGCTGGGTCACTTAGTCGTTGTGTCCCTGGGAAATACAGCTAACTCACATTGCCTACTGGTGGTGGTGGTCAGAGGGTCTGGTGGCTCCTCTGTCTGGATGCTTCGCCTCTAGCTCCATCAGCATGTGAATGACTGACTGATGTAGAGCGCTATGTAGTCCTCGACTTCGAAAAGTGCCGTACAAATGCAAGACATTTACATACTATGACACCAACATATAGCTCAATATTAGTAAAACTGACTGAGTTATAGACATTTATAAGTTGGCGATGGTCAATTAGCTGAACGGGGTTCACTACAAGAGTTTTAAAATAAAACATATTAAGAGCTATGGTTTAAACAATTAGAAACTTGTCTAACAAATCTAAAATTTCACGTATTTTCAGACATGTTGCTGGTTGTAAAGACAAAGAACATTACCACAACATCGTAGACGGTTTTCATACATGTCTAAATTGGTTAACTCGTGTTTGAGAGTAACGGTACTTTATCGTGGGGGGTTTGACATTTGTGGCCATGTATATACCACAGTACAAGATAGTGAAAATTGTTCTCTGCATTTGACCCATCCCTGAGGAGCAGAGGGCAGCAAGTTTCATGGTGCCCCAAAGGCAGTCGGGGGTTCAGTATCATGCCCAAGGATACTCTGACACATGGCTTCGGCCGGGGATTGAACCCTGATCTCCTGATCACTGGATAAGTGAAGCAAACTTCCCATATTTGTGGTTCTGCGTGATGCGTGCATGCTCTTCCCGTTGTCGACATGGACAAGGTTTGGTTAAACAACCAATAATCAATCAGGACTGACAACAGTTGAACCACAAATTGCTTTGTTTGGGTTGTCTGACCCGCATAGTTGTTTTCAATCTTTCAACAACAAAACACTCTTTAAAAAACATTTTATCCACCAAATTCTAAAAGTATTCAAACACACTGTTCTTCTGTTGGACCTCATCCACATTTAGGTGATCTAAATCCAAAGGTTTGATCTTGTATTTGATGATTCGTGTGGACGAGTCCCTTGCTCCGATTCTTGTCGTTACCATTGTTACCCTATTTATGTCTCTCTTCAATTAGACATCTGGAGACAATCTGGACTCTGCGTGCTCCTGAGTGTGTGTTTGCATCCCTCAGATTGCTGACGGGGGAGTTTTTGCACAGAGGGCAGACAGGGTTGAAAAGTGGGATGCACAGCGAGAGTGAGAACGCTTTCCATCTTCAACAGCTCCACCATGAATCAGATTCTGAAGCTCAGGGTACCGATGAGGTTAAACGAAGGTGCTTTTCACTTTAAAAAAAATAGTAGCCTCTTTTTGTGGTCCAATTTCCAAGCAAGCATGCAAATTCTTTTCCTTTTTCATTGCATTACTGCGTGCCAAATCAGCGTTCTCACCGTTTGGATTGAGTAAGCACCGCTGCTGCGATGAGGGCCAGAGGACGAGGTCAGTGCCTGCAGCTGTTCGCATGTCCTCATCCTGAAAGAAACCATGACCTCACCGCGAGCGTTGGGTTCCACCTCGCCTCGAGACCCAGCTTCACAGCTCAACGCTCGGCCGGGCTCACAGATCCGATGAGATGCTGTTTGAATTTCGTCCCGGACAAACTCTTAATGACGCATTGAGTGATTTGATCCCAAATGGTTCGTTCACATCCTCAAGATCGAACTGACTTTAAAACATCCCTGAAATCTTTCCTCTCCAGTAGCTAGCTCTAACAGTACCACTATCTCATATCCTCGCCCCTCCGTATCGTTAAACACACACCTTTTCATCAAGCGTATTCTTTTTCTTTCCCTTCTTCTGGCGTGGAGTTGATCCTGTCCAGAAGTTCTGGTTTTCATCATCAGTCCTTTAAAGGTTCCTGATGCTCCACAGCCTGCAGGATGGAGCTCCCAGCCCCCCAAATTCACACCACACACCCGTCTGGATCCTTATCGATAAGTTTCCACACCAATACATAAGCATCCTAGTTCAGTTGTGCGCTGTGTGGTTCTGGTTGTGTTTAATTATAATTTTGTTGAGTCTTAAAGACCAAAAATGCCCAACTAAAGCTGTGGGCAGTGGTAAATTTGATAATGAGCTCCTCTGAGAGTGACCTTTGTGTTTTCTCACAGCCAGATGGCTCAAAATGAGGTTGTGGGAGTCTGTTATTATGTTGTTTAGGATCAGCGGCCGTTAGCTTGATTTAGCTCAAATTAGAGGGGGGAAGAAAGCACTTCCTGTCGTTTTGTGTCTGCGATCAATGACCCCGAAGGTCATAGGTCGACACCCTATGCGAGCTGAGTCTGTTTGAATAACAATACAGTACAGTGTAGAAGGCGGGTGTGTCTGTCAACACATTTTCAGAGTGTCAGACACAGATTGATGACAGGAAGCCGCTACGCCCATCGGCAAACCGTGTCACCCAGCCCTGTGATGTGGCCTCTGACACACTGACACACTGCCATAAAATTACACCAAAACACAAGCTCTGTGTCCACGCTGCTCACAGATAAATCATTATGAGAGGCCTAAATTGGCGGTTAGCTTTGTAGAGAAGTGGGTCAGGACCCTGGGGCGCTGGTATAGCCCCACAGTCACCAGATTAATAAATCCTGGTGGTGATTTAGAGTAAAATGACCCCCACGATCATGAAGGTAAAATCCCAACACAACTCAGCAGCAGACTGAATAAAAACAAACTGTCGGCTTTATTCAGTGATGTCCTATTGAGTAACTGAGCAGCTGCACCGTGTCAGACTCAAGCACAAACCGTGACCCAGAACTTTAATCACTACGTCCTTACAAACGGTTCAGACTGAACACCAGACCGGCTGCGTGCTTCATGTCAGCAGGACAAGTTAAGATCAACAACTCTTCCTGCTGTTAAGGCCAGTTCACACGCATCTCTATCAACGCTGACATGACTGATTAGTAGATCTTTAAACATGTCAGAATGCATTTAGGAACTACTGTAACAAACAGCGTCACAGCTTCTGGACCCACAGGGGAAGGATGTATAACAGGATGGAGTTAGAGACTAACTGACTGGAATTAAAGGGACAAAGGTAGTCACAGAGCTGTTTGGTATCAGGGTGTGTACCACACTGAGCATGGACCACAGAGAGCTGAGGACAGAGGGGAATCTGGAGATTAGAGAGACGATTATTGACCATCATGTTAAAGTGATACTATGCAGCTTCGCTTGTTTTGGCAATATATCAACATATATAGTCTGGTTTGCCAGGCTAGCTACCAACTGCAGTCTGCATACATACACATACATATACAAAGTGCAATTTGTTGGGAGGGGGGATAACCCCCCCCCCAACAAATACTGAAAATTTGTTTTAAGTATCTGATGCAGAGTAAGTACAAAATGAGCTAAGAGATTATCATATATGCACACACACATTTAATGCAGATGGAAAATTCAATCTGGTTTAAACTAAATGTTATGGAATGTCTAATCCATCAAACGGTTCAATCCAACATCTGTGGAAAGGATTCGGTGTGGTCTGAGATCTGATTTACCTCAGGTGTCCCCAAAGTGGAAACTCCGGCTCTAACCGATGCTTGAGATCACCTTGGTGATGATTTAAAGTGTTGATCCTTCTCTGCCTTGATGAGTAATCTGGACCTGCCTGTCTGCCTCTCCCTTTCCTTCCTCCTGGTTTTGATCCTATGCACCCTTCTTCTCCCTCTCATCCTCCTCAGAGACCAGCTGAGGCTGGAATGTGTATATAGGACCCGACGATGTTCTACTCCTCCACTAGTCTCCTTGAACTTCAGTCTTTGTCATATTTCTATCAATTTTCTTGTGCAGCAGAAAATCCAACCAAGAAGAGAATTTCCTGACTAAACATTGAAGTTGAAAGGTTAATTATGGCTGACAGCTTGGTAATAAACCTCCATGTCAGTGAACCGTTTTCAACAACACTGTAATTCTACTGGTCGTCCTGTTTTTCTCTTCTTGTTTGTGACTGTTTTAGGGAATCCTCCATCTGTCGACAAAGCCCCGTTAATTCCTCCAGGTCCGTCACGCAAACTCCCTCACACACATGAAACCTCTTCTGTCAGCGACTTTGATTCAAGCTTACATGTTTGTTGGCAGATGGAGATTTAACACTCTAAAAAAGACATCCAACTTAAACATGAACTTTAATTGCAAATTAAATACTTAAATTACAGGTTGGCTGAGCTGCTCAGTGTTGGAAAACATCTTCGTTAACACCTTAGACTCCACTCGTCATGTGGGGTCTACGTCTCCTGGTTCTATATTCAATCTGCTCCATCCGGCCGGTCCCAAACACAACAAAGAGCTAAACCAGACGGTCACGGAGGTCAGCTCACATAGTGTGAAAAGCTGCAGCCAGAAACCGTATATCTCCCCTAAGCAGCGCAGGAGTCGGGCTAGATGTTTGTGTTAAGTGATGGAAAATAGAGGAGTAGAATAATACAAGAGAAGAACAGGAAAAGAAAAAGATACACACACGTGTGAAGTCTTTCCACTAACTCTGCTCTGAGTCGCTAATCTCTTCTCCAGAAACGGGAAAAGAAAAGAAGAAAAAAACGGAGGGATGAAGAGGATAAACTGGAGGGTCAAAGAAATCCCACTGTGCAAATTAAGGCTCTTCTGAAAACACTGTAAGAAAATATGGTTGATTAAAGGTAGAGTATTTCTTTAAGGGAAGGACTGTTGGTTTTGGTCAAATCTTAAAAATAACATTATGCACAATCTCATATGATTTGTTTTCACTTATCCATGTGTTGACATATAAAAGGGCTTGTTTTTTATGTCACAATCATTTATCTTTTTAATTGTAACCTAAATTACTGTAAAGCACGTTGGTCCTACGCTGGTTGTTTTGAAGTGCTTTATAAATAAAGTTGGATAAAAATGACGCTCAGCACATCAAATTTTAGCTCAATATCTGACTGAGTTGCAGCCATTTTAGTTTTTGTGAATATTGCAAATATGATGCGTTAGTCTAATTCAAGATGGCTGCCACAACTAATCTAAGGCAGCGTCTCAATACTCGCACTTCCACCCTACGGTCTTCAATGAAGTGCACTTGGAATTATGGGTAATTCCCTTCGCTGAAGTGCGCACCCATGCGGACTTCGGCGAAGTCCGTAGCGAGGGTGGCAAAGGGGGCGGGGACAAGGTCCGGATTCTACAGCCAGGAGAATTGGGACACCCTAAGCACTCGCGCACCTCCGCAGGAACGCGCAACTGAGGGGCGCAAGGGTGGAAGTGCGAGTATTGAGACGCGGCCTTAGATTAGTTGTGGCAGCCATCTTGAATTAGACTAAGGCATCAAGCAGTTTTTGAGAAATTTTGCTAACCGACAATCAAGGTTGACTAGAAGACAGGGGTGTCTTGTAGATTGCAAAGGCATTGCTGGTAGACGCTGATAGTCCCCCCTTGAGTAACGAAACAGCAGCCGCAATCCCGCCATGAAAACTCTTGTAGACTAATCCTAACATCAGTGTTTTAAGTTAAGATCTTGGATTGTGTGTTGTGGTTTGAGTAAGTTAGGGGGAAGACTCTTAGCTTCTACGATGCCAAAATTTAGCTCAATATCTGTAAAACTGAATGAGTTACAGCCAGTTTTGTGTTCGCTAACATTGATTAGCTGTAGCGGCCATCTTGAATTGGATCGACTCTAAAAGTCAATCAGCTGTAGATGTCCATTCAACAAAGATTTAGTGAAAGTTTAATTGAAATGTATTGAGTGGTTTAATGAAATATTATGCTAACAGACACATTTTCACAAAAACATTTCCACCTTTTGCTTTCTCCATCTCACCAAGAGAACTAAAATACATCAATTTCCCCTTAAACATTTCTTTAAAGTGGATTCAGTTTGGACTCAGAACCTGAGCTCCTTTGCTCAGCTGCTGCTGTGACTCACAGACCCAGCAACCTTTCCACTAACAGGTGGCCTTCCCAACTTAAATACGCTAAAAGAAGTGTGTTGCGCATACAAACAGACCTACAGAAATATCTACACACACATACAGTTTATAAATTGAGGCTGTGGCTTGTACCAGATGATGTGTGTGGGGGTAAACAGCAGACTAACCCAGTGGGACCAGCTGTCAGTCTTAATGTGTTACATGAGCGATGTCAGACTATGGTCTGAGTCCCACTATAGGCTGGGAAAAGTTGGTATTCTTCTGGAAAAAAAAAAGTGTTTTCCTGCCTTCATGTGAGTTGGGGGGTGTGGGGTTTGAGAATACCTCTCATCAGTCCATCTGCAGGGAAACAGGTTCTCAGAGTCCAGGGAGGCTAAAGACACACAGAAGGTTTAAACTGAGAACTTGCTGACAGTGCTTTTGGGTTCAGACTGTTTGCTTCAGTGTACCTCATGTTGTCTCTGTGGTTTTCAATCTAAAGCATCTATAAATAAACTAAATGTCATAAAAATCAATGATCTCTAGAGCTGGAACTGGTTTCTGGACTGCCCCAGTAGCCTACATGATGTGAATTATCTTTGTTTGTCTCAGCTTCATTCTCAAACAGACATGGACTTTATGCATTTTGTTACTGCTAACGGTTAGCTTAGCCTAGTTAGAAGGAAGTCTATGAATCACTTAGCCTCTGAGAGCATTGGGATTAAATATTGGAATGTATCCATATTTGTGCAGAAACCTCATTTTATCATGAAGTGAAAAAATGCTACCAAAACAGTGAAACGCAAAGCCTTTACACTATAATATGCAAGCTAGCTTAAAAATCAATCTCCCATTTTTCCTTCCTACTGAATGTAATAATGGGATTTATGGCTCTTTGAAGGGAGCCGTTCACCTCAAAAAAACTACCTCTTATGTTTTTTGCAATATTTTGAAAGAGAAATGTCATTTGGAACTATGTTTGGGGACACTTTTTGTTGCAACACCTACGTGTGCGTTGCTAATTATCTTCCCCGATAGAACCAATGGGTTCATGTTGCTATGTTCACTGATGTGGTTTTAATCCCATCCTCAGGAGGGAGAAGTGAAGGATTGATTAGTGAACTAGCTCACATTTACAAAGATCTCGATGAGAAGTAAACATCGTAGAGGAAATAAAAAAGTCCAGTTGCCTTTTTTCTAAACCTACTAGGATAGATGCATAAAATTTTTTAAATATTATAAAAAATTTAAAATATTCTGGACATTTGTGCTCAGTATAGTCCTAAAAATGGAAATCCCTAATCAACTTGAATTAGGTACAGTTTCTGTAAACAAAGCTTAATTTTAGGGCAACAAAATCCCCTCCCCAGTTATATTTTACCTATTTATCTGTTAAAAGAAATTGTTTTGCTATTTTCTGACTAATCGGAAAGTTGTTGTTCCCCTTGAAGATGCAGCTAAAACATGTTTATTGTACAGAGCTTTAGAGGTGTGAAATTACATCCATACATGTCCAGACCATAAACAAAAATTAAGTAATGAAACTACTCAAGTTACTGGATGTGGGTGTTTTTATGTCTGGGAAAGAAAAGAGCAGGGATACTGCTTTTAGAAAGCAAACGGTCAAAGTGCATTTCTCGGTTTCTTGAACATTAGAGCATGTGGTGACCTATGTGTAACCCTTTTCAGGGTATGTACACATTGCACCTAGGTTAGTAGAAGCTCAGAGTAGTAGCAGTTAACCTTACCTGTTATGTGTTTTCTATGTGCTGGTAAGGCTGTAGTGAAACAGAATTTCTATGTAAAATGACAAATAAAGGGATTCTGACTCTTGTTCTGATTCTGATGAACCCACGGACACAGGCACCGCTGGACTGGCCATCGGGCATACCGGGCATTTTCCCAGTGGGCCGATGGTATCTTTGGGCTGGGCTGGCACCAGCTGGTTGCCAAACACTTTTCAGCTAAACTGCTAAGTCCTCTGTGCCCCTGGTAAACTGCCAACACATCCATGCCCCTGGTAATCCTCCAGACATTTTGTTTGTCCTCTGGAAAAACCACACATGCTGCGATATCAGGCCAAGACAATCCAACATGTTGGATTTCCCTGATTTGTGATCGTAGCGGTACCGACGTCCTTCTGAACAGACCAGAGCACTCCACACAAGGCAGGAATATCTGATGAGATTATCTTCAGGGACATTACGGTAATCTGGGGCATCACTAAGATTGTTGGAAGAGGAGAACCGGAATGGGGGGGATGTCCCAACAGGAAGCGCAGCTCAGATCGCGACCGGACTGGCCCGACCCAAAGTTTTCATATACAGTAGGTCAGTCCAGCCCGATCTACTTCCAGACTCAGGGCTGGTACCGTCAGCATGAGCAGCTCAGCACGGACTTCTGTCCAGGTGGAGGGAGCACGGACCGCTAGCGTACTTCCTGGAGCGATGAGCTCACGTTGGTCAGACACAGGTCGTCGCACAGCAGCTCAGTCCAAACGTATTACTGGTGGGGATGTAGCGCTCTGCACCCTGGATCGAGTGGTGGGGATACGTCAGATTTGTCCACGCTAAATGTTCGCCCATGACCTTCTCTATTCTCGCGTATCTTCATTTGCACTACACACAGAGTGAGAGAGAAGAGAGAGACTACTGAGCCCAAGAGAGAGCGCGAGAAAAAAAGAGCGAGACAGAAATTTAACAAAACTTTTTTCTCTTTATTCCAATTGACTGAAATCCGTTGCCACGACGAATACTTTAAACCCTGACATTATACATTGTGAACTGGGCTTAAGTTTCATAAAAACTTGTGGGTCGTTCATGAGATCCTTTGCAAATGGACACAGGCTAATACATCATTACAGCAGGTCATAATGATCCTGGTGGCCTTCAGTAAGCAAATGTATTGATATCTACACAATAAAAATTCTCTGGAGAAATAGTTGCCAAGATTTAAGATTCAGTTCACAGCTCTGCTTTCTTGAATATATTTAGTGACAGCCCCTTTGCCCTTTTTCTAGTCTGCAATAGTTTTTTGACATAGTAATAATCAGCTGAAAGAAATCCTTTCAGACCTCTAAGTGATATCAGGTCAACGTTCTGAGTTTCCTTCCTAGTGTGATGGCTCATTGGAGCCCAGCTAAACGCTGTAAGATGAAGGAGTTTGGGGGGATTCCATGGGAGTAGCTGTCTTTACATCCTGCCTGCTGCAGCTGCGCTCTGACTGACCTCCCAGTGGACATGCAAACCAGATTCCTGGTCTCTCATTGCTCCAAGGCTCAACTTGCATTATCTTCCCGGGTTCTGTGGAACGGATTTGTTTTTCTTTAGTGATAGGTCCCATTTAGCATGACTGCTGCTCTCAGGAAGTTTAACCCTGTCAGATCAAGGCCAAGTAGCTGAAAACGATTCTCCTGCTTTTCTTTAACCGTTATCACAGCTTTCTACATCATTTTTTTTCCTCGTATTCGTTTCGGTCTAGATTGTTTCCGACTTGTTTTGGCTCCAAACCACTGAACCATATGTCTATGTCTATAGCCTGTTCAGCTGCAAATTCCCATCGGTTCTCTTGCAGGGGCGCGTGCACAGAAACATCTAAATATAAGAGTTTTTGATATGCTTTCTGCACATTGTTTATTTTACATGTCTGGGAAGGAGATGAGGTTGTGACGTAGGTTTAAACTTTAAACATATCACTGTAAACTGCTTTTACGTTGGTAATACAGACGTGAGGAGATTAAATTACCGGCTTCCTCTCTTTTTCTGTGCGCACCCCCATCAGATTGACGGGACAAGAGCAGAGGGGTCTCCGTCCGACACAAGGAGCCAGCAGCTGGAAAAACATGGTGTTGCTGCTGCGCTCTGCGTGGCGTGAGTGGGAGTGATCTCGCTTTTGACTGATGGCTTCTCTGTTTGCGTATCCCTTAATCAGCACGTTGATGAGTCACTCGTCTGCGTAGGACGCACTGTCAGTGTCTTCATTAGCTGCACCCACGATGAAAAGCAAACTGCGTATCCACTTTCTGGCAGAGTAAGGGTATTTTAACTAGAACATTTCTGAAGGGTGCCACATATTCCAATATGCATACACTTGTGTCTATAAATCACTTTAATAGTTCTGACAAAATACCAACATTCTGATGTATAAACTGTATAAATAGTGCATCAAGAACAACAATCGGGAGAAATGTTAAAGCAACTGCCAGTGGTTCATCTGGGTCACCATGGTAACCTCACACCTGTAACATGCAAACACGCAGGCAGTAAGGAAAGTAGCTATTGGCTACTAGAGGTCACAAAATGATATTATGTAATTTGCATGATCTACCATGTGAATCATTACTTTGTTACTTGTCTCATGTCTCGTTGCCTGTCCACTCTGTTGCCCGAGCAGATGCAAAAATTCAATTCAATTAACTTTTCAACAGGAGGAGTATCTCACACTTTTCCTGTTGTAGATTAAATCTGACACGGAAAGACCTTTAGATCCACCGTTCTATCTGCCTAAACCTTCAGAACAAGACAGGTTAAAAAGTTTGCTATTGTAATGGTTGGGTTAGAAAACAAGAATAATGTTGCGCGAAAGACAAAAAGTGAGCAAATTCCAACCCTTCCCCTTTATCGGGGACACAAAATAGCCACCCTGATAGGCCTACTTGGGATTTTTTTGTTTGTTTGTTTTAGTTTAGCTTCACTCATTTGCAGTCTGGACACAGAGTGGTGAACATCTGCTCTGGCTGCAACTGGGAAGGGGATTGCTGCATGAGGACTGGGACTTTGGGATGAACCTAAAGCTTCACCCTGTTCAATGTTGAGGAGAATAAAGGCTACTTCACACCGGATGCTGTTGCGGTGCGGATGAAAAAACATTGAGTCTAATCAGAGTCTGCGCACCCGCTATGTTTGCGGAGTAAAGTTAACTTTCTGCAACAAGTCAATTTTTTCCAGACGCCACAAGCAGATTTTCATCAAACTAAAGAAATTACATGCACCAGACAGGAAGCAATTTAGCATTCGGTATTTTTCCAAATAAAACCTTTAGCTACGTGGCTAAAGTTAACACGATTTGGATTTTTTTTTTTGAATATTGTCTTTTAACTGTGGTTACAAAGATTTTCATATATATATATATATATATATATATATATATATATATATATATATATATATATATATATATATATATACTGTATATAAAAACACAAAATAGAACAGAATATCCCTCCATCCCGCTACACTGGACCAAATATTTCAATTCAATAAGTTTATTTTACTCAAAAAAATTTTTCAAAGTACAAACGTCAAATCAAAATACATATCATTTGAGTGAAAAAGGGGGAGGAAGAAGAAAAATCTTATATAACCTACCCCCTTCAACTGAATACAAAATAAATTACAAAATACAAAAGAGAAACACGCTAAAAAATATAAATAAATAAAAAAGAAAAAGGTTTAGACAGGACACCAAATCAGAAAGCAAAAACAAAAAAAAATAACAGGTTAGTACCCAAAACGTAAATAGACAAGCATATAACAGATCATGAAAAATCACAGACAGAACAGAAGACACATTTTTAAATGAGCCCCCCAAAAACACTTTAAATTTTTTTCTAGGTGTAGATGGGCCATATACAGATACAGATTTGATGCTCTCGCGGAGCTAAGTACCGGAGACGCTCGGTAACGAAACAGCAGCTGGTGTGGGGTAAATTGTTGCACCGCACCTCAACTGCATTCAGTGTGAAGTCCACGTAACAACAACACTCCAAAAGTTGAATATTACTGCTAGAAAAAGTGGTTGGATTTGTCACAGTCACTTTTTTGAAAAAGAGTTGCTCTAGGGGTCTGATGACTTCTTAAATGATGTTGGGGGGGGGGGGGGGGGGGGGT